>JAVIWB010006361.1:0-600000 GCA_031893035.1 Dermolepida albohirtum
TTTCATTTTCGGAACAGGTAATAATCACTCGGGGCCAGGTCTAGGCTGTAGGGTGGGTAATTCACAATTTCGAAGCCCACCTTATGCAGGGCAGCTAACGCAACGCGGCTCTTGTGGACGGGCGCGTTGTCGTGCAAAAGCAGAACACCTTTTGTCAATTTTCCCCGTCTTTTCTCTTTAATGGCTTCTTTTAGTCGCTCTAATATTGAAGCGTAATATTCTCCGGTTATAGAAACACCTTTATCTTTATAATCAATCAACAATATTCCTTCCGAGTCCCAAAATACCGTTGCCATGAGTTTCCCAGCTCATTGTGACACTTTAAATTTCTTGGGAGGTGCTGTGCCCTTTTTATGCCACTGCATGGAGTCTTGTTTGGACTCAGGTTCATAATGATGAACCCAAGTTTCGTCTCCAGTAACAATTCCACTCAATACACCATCCTTGTCTTCATTACAGAGCTCCAAAAATGCACGCGAACACTGTACGCGCTGTTGTTTTTGCGGCGGCGTGAGCATTCTCGGCACCCATCTTGCGCTGACCTTAGACATGCCGAGATGATCGTGTAGGATTTTAAAAATTGTTGTATCGGATACTCCAACCATTTCTGCGAGTTGTTTCTTCTTTAGTCGAGCATCTTCGAGTACAATTTGTTCAACTTTTTGGATAAGTGGTCACCTCAATGCTCCTGCCCGGCCTCGGGTCGTCTTCAAGGGATTCCCTTCCTTGTTTAAATAAACTATGCCACTTGTACACCATGGTTTTTCCTGGACAAGAGTCGCCGTAAACCAATGACATCTCATTCATTATGGTCGCGACTGATTTTCCTTGCCTGGTAAGGAACTTTATAACGGCACGATATTCGATTTTTTCCATATTTCACTTTTCACTCCTGATTATGTTACTTGGTTGACGATAGCTCAAAGACTAACTGTCTAATAACAATGAAACTTCGTATTTATACTAATCATGGTCGCTGCACAGGCCACGCCCAATGCGCCTACTCACCCCTCTACAACCCGCTCATTCCGCGAATATAAAAACGCTCCCTCGTACTTTAGTATTTTCATATCTATGCATCTATTGTATATTGTAAATTTGCAAAATAAATATTCCATAAGCTTAAATACAAAATTAAACACCATCAAATGATATTTCTCAACAAATTAATAAATTAACGCCTTACGATTATTTTCAGCGTCAAGCCGACGTTGAAAAAAGTATCCAAATACGAAAATAAATTCGCCAAATTACAGAAGAAGGCTGCTGAATTTAATTTCCGTAATCAACTGAAAGTTGTCAAAAAGAAGGAATTCACCCTGGAAGAAGAAGATAAGGAGGTAAGAATCACTTTGTTTATTTACAACTTCGTTTTATTTTGCAGACGTACATAATTTTTTTAACGATTTTTAGTTCTATTTTTCAATAGATTTTTTTTACGAACGTTGTGCTATACCAGGCGAAATTTTTCCAATTTTTGCAGTAGTTTTTAGTGTACATAAATAATTGTTTCCCCTTAACCTATCGCAAATACGATATTTGAAATTCGATTTTAAAATTCTTTTAATTTAGAGACTTTTTCCGAAATAAATTTTTAATCGACGGACAGTGTTTTCGATAATTGCGATATCATATAAGCGTTAGGTACTAGTTCGTATACAGATTTAGAATAGTCGTTTATTTTCGCAGCCCAAGAAATCCGAAAAGGCTGAGTGGCAGAAGAAGTAAACACTATTTACAGCAGTAACAGCGAATGAATGCGTGCAAACACTTTATATTTATATATTTCCTGTAATAAAAAAGATATTTGGCCATTAATTTTAAAATTATAAGCATTAATTTTATCAATAATTATTAATATTGTAAATAAAAATGATTAAAATACACACAAAACACACTTTGTTTCACATTTTTTTAACGTTTTTCAATTTTTTCACAAACACCTCTGTTTTCGATTTTTGCTTATTTTTTCTGTCTTTTTTTAATTTTCCGTCTTCTTTTTTCAATGTAAATGTGGAAAAACTATAAAATATATGAAGGTGAGCTGGAAAGCTTGGCTAATTCCGCTTTATGTGTGCTTATCTATTTACATTCTTCTGCTTCTAATCAAGTGTTCTTGAAATGCAATAATTTTCTATTTGTACGGTTTTATTATGCAATTACGCAGGTTGTTCTCTAGAAGTTATTATAAATTAGACATTATTAAACAAAGTTTTTCTTTATTGTGAATTAAACTTTACGTAAAAATAGTTGTCTAAATTCAAAAGAATATTGTATTTGACAATTTCATCCAAAATAATACAAATTATGTGCTTGAGGAGCTTGACGAGCGGTTTTCTCTTTATAAAAGGACGAAATTGTCAAGTGTCATATGGTATGGCATAAATGATTGTGACACTAGCGAGAATAAACTAACGCCATCTGTTGTAAAAATGCATCTAGACTTTCCAAACGACCCAATAATAATGTTTCAATTGTCTTTTAAATTGGCGTATGAGTAATCAAAGCATTATGTGATTCTTTAAATAACGGAAAATTTCCTCGAAACTGACTCCTAACTGACTGAAGGTTGCTACATCATTTCGATGCATGCATTATTGTATGTCCGAAGATTATATAAGAAATGAGGATAAAGATCTTAATACTCCATAAGACACCTTTTCCCAATTACGTACACTACACGATGAATTATGTTCTCTATTCTATCAAGAACACGAGATAAATAATTTCCCAATATTTATTCACTTAGAAATTTCTAGTCGGGGTTATATTCGTTTCAAAACTTGCGAAATTTATTTCTAGATGTTATTAAATGAAATGTTACAAACACTCGTCATAGTCAATTAGAAATTCGACAAAGAGTTTTTGACGGTACCTTTCTCATTTGTGATGTGGCAGTACTGACATGTTCTTTGCAATGTGACTATATAGTAAATACCTATTGCGGGCAAAACACCTCAACAAGATCCGTAATAATATATAGTCATCATGCATTATTCTTCACTCATATTCGCTAGTAGAACATGGTGACGTCCAACGAACTGAAATGATCAATGCCTATTGACATTCTATATACGATTGTTTCTCATTCGTTTAGGTATGTGTTAATATGTATAAACAAAGTCGGTCGTAATTATTATTATGTGCAATTTGTGAATATGAAGGTCTTAATGTTTCATAAAGACTACATCCCTTCCAAAACTTCATCAATTATTTTAAATTACATCCATCACACCTTATTGACTTTCATATACATATTTATAGTACTAAGTTAGTTTCGTCACGTCCCTTTAATAGGCTTTAAACATTTTCCCTAAATTTTCATATTGGTTTTTTTCGTTTCTAAGGACTTTCAAACTTTACCTATTATTTATATGTCGGTCTCTTATAAACATTTTTTTAATAAAGTTGGTATATTAGCATATTTCAATAAGTAATGAACTAGCAATATCAATAACACAATTCCTAATTTTGTTTGACAATTGAAGTGCTAGTAAAACAACCATTTTAACAACCTATGCACATGTGCATAAAGAAAGAAAATTATTGCAAAGCCCATTTCTATATTCTGGCTAAACAATGCTTAAATAACTCATTTTCAGAATGTCGCTGCATCTGCTACAAAGGTAAAACTGCAAATACTGTTATGTGACATACTGTATGTTATATGCATTGATCTATTTAAATGATTCACCCTGTATTATTGTGTTAAATGAGGTAAATGCGTTTACAAGTTGGAAAAATGCCGAAAATGAAACGAAAACGGTTTCGAACTTCCTTGTAAATGCTTTAACCACACTTAGATGAGAATATACATGCATTTTTTACAGTAGACTTGCACCTCACGATTTTATTTTTAATATCACAGAGAGCCACAACTATGCACCGTCCACTAAAAGTTTTAAAACACACACACCCACAAATTTGTTTTGTTGTGCACTGTATTTTGTAAAACAGTAAATCGGATTCCGCAAAATAAATTTCATTCACTCTATGCCCATCTCGATACTTTGTCACACCCAGTAGATGAGATAGAGTGTTTCGAATTTATTTTTTAACATTCCAAGAATAAAATTAATACTTTGTTTTCGATGTGTTTCAGAAAAAGCCCGACTGGACCAAGAAGGACGACAAAAAGGTACAAGAGGCTGAAGCATGAACAATTTGAGTTGAAAATACATGAAAATACAATATTTTATTACAATAATTGTTACTGCAACTATATTTTTTCTAGTTTTTTCTCTTTTTTTTGTCGTTTTGGATTTTGAAATGTTTATGTTTTCTAAAAATAGAGAAACTGTCTACTATGGATAATAATAGTAATAATATACCAAGGGTGATTCCAATATATGTATAAATGCACGAACTCCCCTGTATCTACCGTCTTGTGAAAGTCCTTTCTTTATTTATAAAATAAGTATGATATAAAGTATAATACAAGAATATTTGTGTTCTTTGTCCTTATTCCCTGTTAATTGTTTTTTTTCGTTTTTTTATTTTTTTGTAGATTCGTTTTTCTTTTTGTTTTTTTTTTGTTATTTTTGTTTTTATTTTTAATTCTTTGTTTTTAATAAAAACATATTCTTTTAAACTTTTTATAATGATTTTTAAACAGATGAGAATAGTTTAATTTTTTGCATCATTTTTTTCGTAGTAAAAACGTAAATCTGCAATATTTTAAACGGTAATTTAGTTTCACTATAAAATACAAAATAATAGTAAAAAATATAACAGTAAGTCTGTCCACTTCGATTATATTCCATAGTTGTCGATAAATATGTTAAAGTTAGAATTTACGATGGCTATGGTACAAGAAACACAGCCCGAATTATTAAAAGTCAGGATGATATTATCATGGCGTATATCTCCACAGAAATTTGAAAATTTTTTTTTATATAAGTAGAATGAGCCTTCGACATTCAATGATCTAACAGTTGCATAAACCGAAATTGCAAAGCAGATCTTTAAGAGGACTGACAATATATAAATCTGTTTTAATTTAGTGAAAGTCACAATTTTTCCGTAGCTTTTTTCATAATTCAACAATTGTAACGTCATCTATTATTTTAAAAACGAACGATTGGCCAATTTTATAGCATTCCTTTTGGCTCAATAATTGCAATAAATAGTTTGCAAATCGACTTTCATTTTGGCATACTTAAACTTGATATCGCTGTTTTTGTAGCGGCATATTTTAAAATCATGGATTACTTTTTGGAAAATGTCGATGATGGTACATCTATACTTTTGTTAATACCACTGCCTAATAAGGTTTTTTTTACGTCGTCAATTTTTATTAGACATATGTACACACAATCAACGGTGAATGGAAATAATTAAACGGATAAATACACACCAGGATCTGATTAGTATCGTATCTCATCGTAATTCTTTATAACATTACTAAAGAGCTTTGAAGTGACATTACTGGATTGTAATCAATAATGGACAGTCTTACTCTGCAATGAAAAGTTTATTTAAAATAAGTTCTGTGTTTACGTTGCAGGTAAGTAACGTATCTATTCTCTAATGTAAAAGAAAAACTTCATAATAAATGTACATATCAAAGAAATTTTGCTTTTTTATACAAGTTGAGAAATATGTATCTTTCTATTTATTTAATTAGTTTTTAACTTAATTTTGTAAATTTTGTTTTTAAAATTTTGCTCCGATTGAAACACGCAAAAACTCCTGGTTGGCCTAACTTATTATTTAAATATGTTCATATTTAGGTTTGCATAATCAAATAGACGATTGTCGAATTTTTCCGCCAAATATAATTAGCAAAATTATTATAACAAAAACTTTTGGTAAACAAATAGTTGTGTACCATTCGAAATTGACCGTTCTATAACTCTCTAAAGGCGCGGTTGTAACGTGACCGGTTTTTCCGAAAAAACAAGCGACCATTTGTTTTGATGTCTTTACTGTGCATTGTTGGTTTTGGCTCACCTTGGAATACCCACACAGTCGACTGCTGTTTACTATCGGACTCATACGTATAGATCCAAGATTCATCACATGTGACGACTTTAAAAATGTGCTTTGAAGCACCAGCATTGTATTGTTTATGCATTTTTTGGCACCAATCGACGCGAGTCTTTTTATGAGCGGTTATCAAATTATGTGGTATCCAACGTGAACATAACTTCTTAACGGCTAAATATTCCTGCAGGATCCTATGCACGCTGGTGTTACTAATACCTAGAGATGCCTCGATCTCACGGTATATCACATGACGGTCTTGCATTATCAATTCAGACACTGCATTAATGTTTTCCGACACAACAACATTTGTGGGACGACCTTCGCGAAATTCATCCTCCAAAGAACACCGTCCAAGTTTGAATTCACTATACCAATGATATACTGTAGTTTTCGATGGTGCTTCATCACCATATAAAGAATTCAGCTCGTCGATGCATTCTTGTTGAGATAGTCTACGCCGAAAGTTATGAAAAATAATTGCACGAAAATGTTCGCGACTTAATTCCATTTTTTCGCTGACATAAAATTTTTAAGTTACTGTCAACAATAGAAATAACGACCGGATAATAAAACTGTCAAGGTAAATATATTGTCAAAAATGACAAACTTCACGATGCAA
Source organism: Dermolepida albohirtum (assembly GCA_031893035.1). Classification (NCBI taxonomy): domain Eukaryota; kingdom Metazoa; phylum Arthropoda; class Insecta; order Coleoptera; family Scarabaeidae; genus Dermolepida; species Dermolepida albohirtum. The sequence continues at coordinate 6,608 of JAVIWB010006361.1, forward strand.
TCATTGGATCGGAGGTAACACTAACAGTGTTGCCAGTTCCCGAAATATAAACGTCTACCCTCGCATTTAAGCAAAGCATTTTTTCAACTGTACGTTGTTTTTTTCAAAATTACTCTAGTGGATCTCACTTCTCCTGTGATTAAAAGTTCCAAAATTGATCACTTTGATTCCACATCAGTAGTAGACATTCTTACTTTGTACTGACAGCTGATATAAAGCTAGGCAGTTATAATTCTACTGTAAGAACTTCTTAGAAACATCTTGTCGGTAGGTACAGAATTAATATTCGCAAAGTCAATTTTTATTACGAGAAGTATGACTCCTTTCGCCATATTTGTTATTTACAAAATGAACCTTTTTATCTAAAGACTGTTGTAAAATCTAGAATGAACGAATATTGAAATATATGCCGTTATTGTGCAAATGCAAAGTTCTTCATGAAAAAAAATAAAATAAACACGTTAATACAAGAAAATTAATACTAAAATCAATGTTCAGGCAAATCGTTGAATTGACAACTGTCATAACCTAAGAATATGTATTTCTCAGCTTGTACTACAACTGCTTCATTCGTAAACAACAATTGTTTCTAGAAAGTTTCACTATAAGTGATCAATAAATTGACATTTTTGTATTGTTAAATATAATTTACTCATATTTTGCAGCAACAGTTATGGCGAGACTCAATTCTAAAAGAATAGCTAAAAGTAGTTTAAATATTAATAGGTTTTTAAAGTAGAAACACTTAAAGAATGTTAAAAAGGAATCATTCTATTATTAATAACACCCTATCAACTACATATGTTTCATCGAATACACGAATCGTCAGGTTGATTTGTGTTATTAATGAATAATTCCTTCAGAGAGTATGTCATATCTTTCGATACAGAAAATAATGAATAATCTCATATCTCCCTCTCTCGACCAATACATAAACGTATTGACCGACAAAGCAAGAACGCTTCTATCTTACAGATCGGAGACTATGTTTCCAGTGTATAATAGACAGAAACTTACATCTAGGCTTTATGCCAATTAAAGAATGTTAAAAAGGAATCATTCTATTATTAATAACACCCTATCAACTACATATGTTTCATCGAATACACGAATCGTCAGGTTGATTTGTGTTATTAATGAATAATTCCTTCAGAGAGTATGTCATATCTTTCGATACAGAAAATAATGAATAATCTCATATCTCCCTCTCTCGACCAATACATAAACGTATTGACCGACAAAGCAAGAACGCTTCTATCTTACAGATCGGAGACTATGTTTCCAGTGTATAATAGACAGAAACTTACATCTAGGCTTTATGCCAATTAAAGAATGTTAAAAAGGAATCATTCTATTATTAATAACACCCTATCAACTACATATGTTTCATCGAATACACGAATCGTCAGGTTGATTTGTGTTATTAATGAATAATTCCTTCAGAGAGTATGTCATATCTTTCGATACAGAAAATAATGAATAATCTCATATCTCCCTCTCTCGACCAATACATAAACGTATTGACCGACAAAGCAAGAACGCTTCTATCTTACAGATCGGAGACTATGTTTCCAGTGTATAATAGACAGAAACTTACATCTAGGCTTTATGCCAATTAAAGAATGTTAAAAAGGAATCATTCTATTATTAATAACACCCTATCAACTACATATGTTTCATCGAATACACGAATCGTCAGGTTGATTTTTGTTATTAATGAATAATTCCTTCAGAGAGTATGTCATATCTTTCGATACAGAAAATAATGAATAATCTCATATCTCCCTCTCTCGACCAATACATAAACGTATTGACCGACAAAGCAAGAACGCTTCTATCTTACAGATCGGAGACTATGTTTCCAGTGTATAATAGACAGAAACTTACCTCTAGGCTTTATGCCAATTAAAGAATGTTAAAAAGGAATCATTCTATTATTAATAACACCCTATCAACTACATATGTTTCATCGAATACACGAATCGTCAGGTTGATTTGTGTTATTAATGAATAATTCCTTCAGAGAGTATGTCATATCTTTCGATACAGAAAATAATGAATAATCTCATATCTCCCTCTCTCGACCAATACATAAACGTATTGACCGACAAAGCAAGAACGCTTCTATCTTACAGATCGGAGACTATGTTTCCAGTGTATAATAGACAGAAACTTACATCTAGGCTTTATGCCAATTAAAGAATGTTAAAAAGGAATCATTCTATTATTAATAACACCCTATCAACTACATATGTTTCATCGAATACACGAATCGTCAGGTTGATTTGTGTTATTAATGAACGATTCCTTCAGAGAGTATATCATATCTTTCGATACAGAAAATAATGAATAATCTCATATCTCCCTCTCTCGACCAATACATAAACGTATTGACCGACAAAGCAAGAACGCTTCTATCTTACAGATCGGAGACTATGTTTCCAGTGTATAATAGACAGAAACTTACATCTAGGCTTTATGCCAATTAAAGAATGTTAAAAAGGAATCATTCTATTATTAATAACACCCTATCAACTACATATGTTTCATCGAATACACGAATCGTCAGGTTGATTTGTGTTATTAATGAATAATTCCTTCAGAGAGTATGTCATATCTTTCGATACAGAAAATAATGAATAATATCATATCTCCCTCTCTCGACCAATACATAAACGTATTGACCGACAAAGCAAGAACGCTTCTATCTTACAGATCGGAGACTATGTTTCCAGTGTATAATAGACAGAAACTTACATCTAGGCTTTATGCCAATTAAAGAATGTTAAAAAGGAATCATTCTATTATTAATAACACCCTATCAACTACATATGTTTCATCGAATACACGAATCGTCAGGTTGATTTGTGTTATTAATGAATAATTCCTTCAGAGAGTATGTCATATCTTTCGATACAGAAAATAATGAATAATCTCATATCTCCCTCTCTCGACCAATACATAAACGTATTGACCGACAAAGCAAGAACGCTTCTATCTTACAGATCGGAGACTATGTTTCCAGTGTATAATAGACAGAAACTTACATCTAGGCTTTATGCCAATTAAAGAATGTTAAAAAGGAATCATTCTATTATTAATAACACCCTATCAACTACATATGTTTCATCGAATACACGAATCGTCAGGTTGATTTGTGTTATTAATGAATAATTCCTTCAGAGAGTATTGTCATATCTTTCGATACAGAAAATAATGAATAATCTCATATCTCCCTCTCTCGACCAATACATAAACGTATATGATGAACTATTATACACTGGAAACATAGTCTCCGATCTGTAAGATAGAAGCGTTCTTGCTTTGTCGGTCAATACGTTTATGTATTGGTCGAGAGAGGGAGATATGAGATTATTCATTATTTTCTGTATCGAAAGATATGACATACTCTCTGAAGGAATTATTCATTAATAACACAAATCAACCTGACGATTCGTGTATTCGATGAAACATATGTAGTTGATAGGGTGTTATTAATAATAGAATGATTCCTTTTTAACATTCTTTAATTGGCATAAAGCCTAGATGTAAGTTTCTGTCTATTATACACTGGAAACATAGTCTCCGATCTGTAAGATAGAAGCGTTCTTGCTTTGTCGGTCAATACGTTTATGTATTGGTCGAGAGAGGGAGATATGAGATTATTCATTATTTTCTGTATCGAAAGATATGACATACTCTCTGAAGGAATTATTCATTAATAACACAAATCAACCTGACGATTCGTGTATTCGATGAAACATATGTAGTTGATAGGGTGTTATTAATAATAGAATGATTCCTTTTTAACATTCTTTAATTGGCATAAAGCCTAGATGTAAGTTTCTGTCTATTATACACTGGAAACATAGTCTCCGATCTGTAAGATAGAAGCGTTCTTGCTTTGTCGGTCAATACGTTTATGTATTGGTCGAGAGAGGGAGATATGAGATTATTCATTATTTTCTGTATCGAAAGATATGACATACTCTCTGAAGGAATTATTCATTAATAACACAAATCAACCTGACGATTCGTGTATTCGATGAAACATATGTAGTTGATAGGGTGTTATTAATAATAGAATGATTCCTTTTTAACATTCTTTAATTGGCATAAAGCCTAGATGTAAGTTTCTGTCTATTATACACTGGAAACATAGTCTCCGATCTGTAAGATAGAAGCGTTCTTGCTTTGTCGGTCAATACGTTTATGTATTGGTCGAGAGAGGGAGATATGAGATTATTCATTATTTTCTGTATCGAAAGATATGACATACTCTCTGAAGGAATTATTCATTAATAACACAAATCAACCTGACGATTCGTGTATTCGATGAAACATATGTAGTTGATAGGGTGTTATTAATAATAGAATGATTCCTTTTTAACATTCTTTAATTGGCATAAAGCCTAGATGTAAGTTTCTGTCTATTATACACTGGAAACATAGTCTCCGATCTGTAAGATAGAAGCGTTCTTGCTTTGTCGGTCAATACGTTTATGTATTGGTCGAGAGAGGGAGATATGAGATTATTCATTATTTTCTGTATCGAAAGATATGACATACTCTCTGAAGGAATTATTCATTAATAACACAAATCAACCTGACGATTCGTGTATTCGATGAAACATATGTAGTTGATAGGGTGTTATTAATAATAGAATGATTCCTTTTTAACATTCTTTAATTGGCATAAAGCCTAGATGTAAGTTTCTGTCTATTATACACTGGAAACATAGTCTCCGATCTGTAAGATAGAAGCGTTCTTGCTTTGTCGGTCAATACGTTTATGTATTGGTCGAGAGAGGGAGATATGAGATTATTCATTATTTTCTGTATCGAAAGATATGACATACTCTCTGAAGGAATTATTCATTAATAACACAAATCAACCTGACGATTCGTGTATTCGATGAAACATATGTAGTTGATAGGGTGTTATTAATAATAGAATGATTCCTTTTTAACATTCTTTAATTGGCATAAAGCCTAGATGTAAGTTTCTGTCTATTATACACTGGAAACATAGTCTCCGATCTGTAAGATAGAAGCGTTCTTGCTTTGTCGGTCAATACGTTTATGTATTGGTCGAGAGAGGGAGATATGAGATTATTCATTATTTTCTGTATCGAAAGATATGACATACTCTCTGAAGGAATTATTCATTAATAACACAAATCAACCTGACGATTCGTGTATTCGATGAAACATATGTAGTTGATAGGGTGTTATTAATAATAGAATGATTCCTTTTTAACATTCTTTAATTGGCATAAAGCCTAGATGTAAGTTTCTGTCTATTATACACTGGAAACATAGTCTCCGATCTGTAAGATAGAAGCGTTCTTGCTTTGTCGGTCAATACGTTTATGTATTGGTCGAGAGAGGGAGATATGAGATTATTCATTATTTTCTGTATCGAAAGATATGACATACTCTCTGAAGGAATTATTCATTAATAACACAAATCAACCTGACGATTCGTGTATTCGATGAAACATATGTAGTTGATAGGGTGTTATTAATAATAGAATGATTCCTTTTTAACATTCTTTAATTGGCATAAAGCCTAGATGTAAGTTTCTGTCTATTATACACTGGAAACATAGTCTCCGATCTGTAAGATAGAAGCGTTCTTGCTTTGTCGGTCAATACGTTTATGTATTGGTCGAGAGAGGGAGATATGAGATTATTCATTATTTTCTGTATCGAAAGATATGACATACTCTCTGAAGGAATTATTCATTAATAACACAAATCAACCTGACGATTCGTGTATTCGATGAAACATATGTAGTTGATAGGGTGTTATTAATAATAGAATGATTCCTTTTTAACATTCTTTAATTGGCATAAAGCCTAGATGTAAGTTTCTGTCTATTATACACTGGAAACATAGTCTCCGATCTGTAAGATAGAAGCGTTCTTGCTTTGTCGGTCAATACGTTTATGTATTGGTCGAGAGAGGGAGATATGAGATTATTCATTATTTTCTGTATCGAAAGATATGACATACTCTCTGAAGGAATTATTCATTAATAACACAAATCAACCTGACGATTCGTGTATTCGATGAAACATATGTAGTTGATAGGGTGTTATTAATAATAGAATGATTCCTTTTTAACATTCTTTAATTGGCATAAAGCCTAGATGTAAGTTTCTGTCTATTATACACTGGAAACATAGTCTCCGATCTGTAAGATAGAAGCGTTCTTGCTTTGTCGGTCAATACGTTTATGTATTGGTCGAGAGAGGGAGATATGAGGTTTATTCATTAGAAACACTTAATTTAACTCAAAATATTTAACTAGAAATATATCATACACGTATGTTTATTTTTATTTTATTTAGTTGGTTAATAGCTACTTAGTGTTGCAAATACAATCTTTAAGACAAAATCCATCTTTCTTTTCGTACAACTGATTTTTGCCTGATATGTATTTATTGCGCTATGTAAAAACTATTTGACTATTTGAAGGTATTACTAAATCGTAAAATAAAGAAAAGAATCTAATGGGGGCTCAATCAAAATCATATTAAAAAAGTTAGTACACTTAAACACTACTATTAAACAATGTTTAAAAAATTATGGTTCACGTAAGTAAAAAAATATTTAGTTCATGACAACTGCTGAAACAATTGCTGGCAAAAATAAAGAAATGAAATACAACGTTTAATGAATAATTGCTACAAAATACATACTTTATGAAGATCAAGCTTATACGGATGCACGCGCTGTCTTAGTTGCATAATATCAGGTTAATTCTCAATCCAAATAGATATCTCTGGCTAGTTTAGCAAAATATCAGTATAAGTTTAGTAAATAATTTTAACGGTACATCAGTTTCCACTAAAAAAACATATTTTTAGGATCTTTAATTTATCGCATTGTTTAACGATGAATAATGAACGATATATTAATACCTATATTAATATTACTAACATAAGAGGAACATTACTTAATACATAGTACGTCTCAGATTAAGAGTTATAGAGTGAATTTTGTATCCTTTTCTCTAGTATTAAATAAAACTAAGTACTGAGAGAAAACGGAGAGGAGAAAAAAGGAAAATTATCTGCACGTTTTCTTTTACCGCTTTTGCAAAAAGTTTAATTTATCAAGCACTATTGAAAGTATTTTCATTGCTTTAACTAATAACATTTTAGTAAATCAATTTCTGATAGCCGTAATTAATTTAGGTTGAAGTTGAGGAACCACCCCCACAACCAGCAGAAGAAGGTAAATTGCTTCATTATTTTGTTTTAACACGAAGTATTTCACAATATTTTTTAAGAGAAACCAGCTGAAGATACAGAGGCTGCACCCACAGAGGGAGCGCCACCTACAGAGGGAGAAGCTCCTGCGGAAGGTGCTCCACCAGCTGAAGGCGCACCACCTGCAGAAGGCGTACCACCTGCAGATGGCGCACCACCTGCAGAAGGCGCACCACCTGCGGAAGGTGCCTCACCTGTAGAAGGTGCACCTCCGGCAGAAGGTGCGCCACCAGCAGAAGGAGCCCCGCCAGCAGAAGGAACACAACCAGCAGACGGAGCTCCACCAACAGAAGGAGCACCACCAGCCGAAGGAACACCGCCAGCGGAAGGTACAACGCCAGCAGAAGGAGCGCCGCCAGTGGGAGATGCTGCTCCAACAGAAGGAGCACCTGCAGCAGAGGGTGCACCACCTGCAGAAGGTGCCAAGCCCGCAGAAGGTATAATTATTTTGCAATTTTATTAGAGACAGTTTATTGTATTGGTTTTATCAATATTTCTTTTTTTGAAGAAAACGCTGTACTAATAGTCACCGTACCCAAATGTTTTTATTTAATCCCGAAGTAATATTTACTATACATATTTTACTGTTTTATTCATCCAATATTAGTTTAAAAATCCTTTAAATGATCTAAATTTTATTCATGTCCCTTATTAATATTTACTCAGAGTCTTCTTTTTATTAATTCGATAATAATTATGATATATAATCAATGTTAGAAGCTCTCAGATCTTTAGCTTCTATGTTATATGCTAACTTAATTATATTCATTTAATGATATTTTTCATAAAACTTTAAGTTATTTCCTCAGATCTGTTTTCGACTGTCTTAAAAGTTTTAAGATCCTTCTTTACTTGTCTAGGCTGGTTAACGAAAAGCCTGTCAAACAATGCTTACTCCAATATCGTCGACCCTTGAATTATGAAGTTTTCTAAACGACTTAGTCAATTACAAATATTCCCCCTTGTTTAAAACAACTACCAAAACATTAAAAACCAAATGTATGCGTATACTTAATTTTTATATAAATTTATTTATTATATTTAATCCTTTTAATATCTCCAAAGGTGCCGCGCCTACAGAGGGTGCTCCACCAGTCGAAGGTATATATAAAAAAGATATTTCAGGAAAGACTAGCGCATATGTGATGAACATTTTTTTAGGCACGACTCCCGCAGATGCACCTCCACCAGCCGAAGGCGGTAAGTGTCTGTTCAGAATTAAAGACCCAGTCTGAAACTTTAAAATCCAAAATCCTCAAAAACCTAAATATCGGTGTAATAACAATAAAAGTGTTTCTTTGTTTTAATAATACAATTTATTTAATTCATCGATTGATTTATTGCCTATATATCTCTGCTTTCCAATGTTATCCATAGCGCGATATAATCCTGAAGGTTGAGCAAGTAATATCTTAAATATTTGATACACATTACAACCTTGTCAATCCTGTAGCAATTATTTCTTCCGTCGCAAGCATGTTCCAGAATTATTTTCAATGTATCATTCTATATTTACCCTTCTTTTGTTATGTGCTTTCAAAAATTTCTTTCTTCTTAATTAATATTTCTTCATTGCCGAATCCAATTACGCATCTCATTTAATCATTCAGTAGAAACACCAAAATTTGAACACTTTCGATCCCTTTCTGATTGAAATACCGAACAGGTCCCGCCTAATGGTATAAATAGAAACAAGAGTGATATAAACATATGTAAAAAAACTAAATAAAAGAAAATATAAATGTCAGCAATGCAGGTTTAGGGACCTTTAGCTTTTACACTCTTATTTGAAATTTTTTTGTACCTGCGATCTCTTCTTTTCGCTCAGTTACTTCTATGTTCCGTAAATCTTTCATAACCTCTTCTAACCACCTCTTTCTTAGATCTATTTTTATCTATGTATATGCCTCAGGCATTTAGTTCAATATCTAATTTATTTAGAGTTCTCTCTAATTCTTTAATAGTCCTTCCAAATCTTCCATCTATTTTTATTCCACCAAGGATTTTTTTAAAAGTTCTCTGTTGTTTATTTTCTCCCTTATTGTTTATCGGCCAGGTTTCGCAGGTATGGGTGATAGTGTGTGATTGATTCTTATTTTTGGAGGTTTTGATATATTTTGGCTCTTTAGAGTTTGATTAAATTTCCCGAAGCTTTCCTTCCTCTTGCTAAACGTTTTTCTACATATTCCTTTCTCTTCATCTTTTCTACTTGTTAGCGTTACACTCAGATATGCGATTTACTCCGCTTTTTACAATGTATTACTTACAAAATTTACGAGAAAGTTTTCTATCTCTCGCTTTTCATGACCTTTCATTACCACGTGTTTATTTTTATTTTAGTCCATATTTATTTGCAGCTAATTAGTTCTTTTTTTTTGACCTAGGCATAAGTACCATATCATCAGCGTTTGCCAGACATTGATGACTACTTTCACATATTAAAACCTTTGTTCTTATACCGCTTTCTCTCAAATAATCTCTTATACCAAGAAATAAAGCAAAATTGCTTTCTAAATATTTTCACATAAATATATCAATTATAAACAGACTATCAAAAATTTTAAAATACGAAATAGAAACTATAAAGTTAGTTTGCAAGTAAAACCCAAAAATATAAATCAAAAACTAATTGTAGCACCTGCAACTCCGCCTGCAACAGAAGGTAGCACAGAAGCTGCACCACCTGCAGAAGGAGCTTCAACAGAAAGCGCACCAGCACCCGCTCCTGCAGAATCTGCACCTGCGACAGAAACACCAGCTGCAGAAACACCGGCACCCGTTGGGGATACTCCAGCACCAGAATCTGCACCACAAACAGCACCAGCAGCTGAAGCACCTCCAGCAGAAGCGCCAACAGTTCAAGGTATGCATACATGTAGATACAATAAAGATATAAAATATCACAGAGTAAATTTATATACGAAAAATATATTTTGAGAGTTCCAAAATTCTTATCTATGATATCGAAGAATACTAATTTTGAAAATATTTGGGATTAAAGAACGAACAAAATAACATTAATCTATTTACATATATAAACTAAACTTAACGTTATCGAAAAGTTCAGTAAGACAAAACTTAAAAAAAACACTTTCAGCTATTTCAACCACGTTATAATCAAACGAGTTTCGTAATAACTGTGAATTCAGGGAAAAATTAAAATTAAATCGTTTTATACACATGCTGTAATCTATAGTACCTGTTTCTACGAAATGAAGTCCAAACACATAAAATGTAAAACGTACCTCTGAAACTAACTCGCTTTGAGAGTATAAACCATTATCTAATCAAGTTTCTATACTAATTTTTTCACTGTTTGTCCGTGGAACAGAAGTATGTTATAAAAATATAAAGTATAAAATTAGTAAACCACTTATATAACTATAAAACACTAAATTAAAAACGGTAAATATGTTATCACAAAAGGGTTCTAACAATTCAGAATAAATCTTGCTCGTATAAACGCATTACACCACCTCTTCATCTTCCTAGAATTTAGCAAGCGTAGGTAAAGAAACTTAATACTATGAATACAATAACTATTTGTATATTGTACGCTAACAGTCCGTGTATTCAAGAAATGTGTACATTTATCTTTCCGGAAAGATTACAGTAATATGTATTTAAAATATATTATTCATCATAACTGGGAGCTGGGCTAATTTAATTATCAGAGACTGTAGTACAAAAAAATTGAAGGTAGTGAATACAAACATTTTAATGATTAGTCTGGTGCTTTGCTATATTTAAAAAAATGTCGTTTAATGTCCAGGAATTTAACTTTTTTCTATGTTAGAGCCACGTTAACAATAACAAATATGAGAGTTTATATAAATGTCAAAATTCTAAAATACAACAGCTGGAATAGAGTTCACTAAAATATCTGCTTACATTGTACGAGTATGTATGTATGTACATACATCATTGGAACGTTACCTACATATGCATTATTTTCAAACCTATTTTCGACACTTAGTCATTAGGATTCATTTTAAATTTCACAGATCCTTGGACGTGGCTTGAAATTCCATTCGTTTTTCCAGTATATTTTTAGAAACGAAGCAAATTTTCAGTAAAACGAAATGCTAGTTTGATTACATTTCTTTATTAAAATGTCATTCATTCAATTTTTTTAAATTTCTCTCTTTCAGCTGCAGCATAATAATTAGAAATTTATATGTTTATATTCCTCATCCGGCTTCCCGAGAAATTCTACATCAGAAGTTACCGCAAGACAAAAACGCAATTTAATTTATGTTTATGCAGATGTAATATGTATACATAGGTATGTAATTATATAAAACTGAAGTCGTTATCCACCTTATTGTTGATTTTTAAATAAATATTGTGTATATATAGAGTATTTTATAAATATACTTGTTTTATTTATGCCACCTTTTTCGTGCAAATGTGTCAAAGAAATAAAGAAAACAAAACTACTAAATTCGAGATTTCGAATTGGCCATTTTGAAAAATGACTCGTAATAATAGGCAAATGTATCATCCCATAGATACATATGATATTCAAACGGTTACAATTTACTGAATTCGTATACTTTTCTCTTATTCATTTCATAATTACGTTAATTAAAAAAAATGGGATTTTCATCAAAATAAAAAATTTTGAATTTTTTTTTATAATACGTAACACAGCAGCTATGAATTATATAATACGAATTTACTACTTTTTACAACAAAATTATTCAAATTAGAACTAATCTATCGTATTTACATATTCAGAAGTTCAAATGATTTTTTAAGTTCTCTATTCTCTAAGGATTAAGTTAAAAGGGTTAGATTAATTTTGATTTCAAAATCATTTTCCGGACCTAAAATACCAGCACACGCTCATTTGTGGATGTAAAATAACTTTCGAAAAACTAAAAGTTGTTTTTCAAAGTAGAAGCAATCTATTTACACGTTCAAAAGATCAAATTCTGATATGATTTTTTCAAGTTTTTATTTTCTTGGGACAAAACATTACTAAGTAATGAATCTAGTAACGAAAATAAATGCGTTATATTACGTTCTAGTCAATTTACATTAACGAAAGGATATCATTTTTAAATTAAGAAAAGAACCTAATTAAATTTACTCGATTAAAAGACAGTTTCATAATAAATTGTCTTCACTCTTGGAAGTGTTTTGATGTACAATATATTTATGATCTGGTATTAAATTTTTAATGTTTGAGATTTGATTTACTGCGTTCGTCCTAAATCGTGATTGTTTGCCAACGGCCACACATTAATTGTTAATATTCGTGTTCGCACACATGTTCGGCAGTACTAAAAATGATAAATTTGTTTGGTGAAAATTTAACGAAGCATGGGAGAACGAATTTATGATCTGTTTATTTTAAAAAGTCACTAATTGAATGAAAATTCAAATTATGTCTATTGAATATTCGGATATTTTTCTGTTTGTGAGAAATGAAGCGTGCAATATATGTATTTTGTTCGTTTATTTATAAGACGTATACGTAGTATCGAAAAGTTTGTAGTATAAATATGCATATTTCAATAAATATGTACTAACTTGTTTGATATTGTTAAATATGTGAAACCTAACTTTAAATTCAATTTTTTAAAATATGTAATCACTTCATTGTACGATAGTTGATTGTTCAGGTTGTTACTTTGTGAAATTCCATTACACTTAGGAATAAATAAAACACTTTATGGATGCATTAGAAAATACTATTTTAAACAATTTTATATATCAAATAAACACATTCTATTTTGGCTTAGATACGTAGACGATATAATAGTGGAGCTCTCCGGTACTGATAGACAACTTAAGTCATAGTCCAATTATTACAATTCCGCACACACTTCAATCAAGTCTACCACAGATTTAGGAATTGGAAAATCTATTTATTTTCTATATTTTACTATAACGCCAAGCAGTAATAATTTTATTTTTTAAAATATACAGGAAACCTACACACACAGATTCTACTATATCCATGAATTCGTACTACCTTAGAAACAAGCGACAAAAAATTCATTGATGGGTAATTTAAAAAATATTTGATAATTTAAAATACATAATAATTTAATAATAGTTATTCAACTTTGTTTAAATACTTAGAAGTGTAATCGTACATATACTCGTACATATACGATGATTACAAAACACACCGACTAACATGATTAACAACTACTCAATTATTACCACATAAACGCATGCAGTTTTTAAGACTTATTCTACGCGGAATTTAGTTCATCTCTATAATTGCATGTGCCATGATAACCCTTGCTCGTTATGTCATCTGTTTTTATCATGTCTGAATGTTCTAACAAATAATAAATTAATTATTACTAAAACCATAAAGATATTTTACAAAGAGCTGGGGAGCTTAATTTTTAAAATCAACACGTGCTGATAGTGCGTGCAAAAATTACTTGTTAATCCTGCAAAATGTTCGAGCAGATTAGATTATAACAAATATTGTTCATGCAAAACATTTAAAATTGGAATATTTTTTTTAAATAGGTTCAAATGAGTGCACTATTATGATTAAATTAAAGGAAAATTTAATATCTTGCAATTATTTCTGAAACACTGAGAATTACTAAAAATTTCCTTATTAATAATTTTCAACTTATTATTTACTTTTTCTGAAAATACATAAGAATGCTTCGACTTCACTTATATTTTATTAGCTTGTTGATATAGCACTTATTTTGGATCGAAAGTACCGATTTGGTTCAAACGAATAAAAAAATCAATAACGTGAACTTTAGATCGGTAAAATGAACCGTATTTCATCAGCTATTTGGAAAGATAATAAATATTGTTGGCTGAAAAGAAATCCAGTTTCACAAGTGAAGAAGTTTCATCGTATGTTGAAGGAAATATTAGCAAATATAAAAGACATATATGGGGAGGAAAGGGGATGATTTAATAGATAGTTTGCCAATGCTCACGTGCTAATATTTTTAAAGACTCCAAACATGATTATAAGGTCGAAATTTATTATTTATTTATTTCTTATTTCCACTTAATCTTGGGAAAATAAAAAATTTGAGAAACCATGTCAAAATGTGAAGTTTTCAACGTTCAAACGGATTTTCTCTAAAGTTCGAAATGTTTCGCTGTAAAGAGTAGAAACGTCGCATTCTAATTCAGAGCTACAGTTTTACGTACTACTGACGTTAAATTCTAAACCCAGTCTTTTCAAAACTCGCAAAAATTGGCGTCTTAGAAAAGTTATTGTAAATTAACAAATTCTCGAGTGCTAACATTTTCAGAGGTGCTAAAAACAATTTTGAGGCAGAAATTTATTTAATCCTTTCGGCTAATTTCTGAGAGAACAAAGAAACGTGATACATTATGTCAAAATGTAAACTTTTGGATTTCAATTATTTCTAAAGTTTGAATCATTTCGATATGAAAAATAGGTAAACCTTACTCTTATGGCTTAAAATTATAGTTTTATTTACTGCAATGGTAAAATCCAAAACTTATTATTTATCTTGGTTCTGAAAATGATTTTGAAACCTTGAGCTCTGAACAAAAGAACGTGACGAAACACGTCGAAATATTAATTTTTGGATTTTCATTTTTTTAGGATATTTTATATCAAAATCATTCAATTTCGATATAAAAAAACAGAGGAATCGTATTCTACTAGTTTAGAACTACGGTTTCTCTTACTGGAAAAGTGAAGCCGAAACCTTTTTATTTTTGAAAATTGTAATTGAACGAATACTTGTGGGTTGATATTTTCCGTGGGTCTAAGAGCAATTTTGTTGTCGAAATTTACTTAACTTTTTTGATTTCTGAGAGAAGAAAGGAGCTCAAAAGGTCGAATGCCAAAATTAATAAGGTTCTGCTGGTGGAAATCTACTGTTTGATGTACTGCAAAGACGATTCGAAATATTTTTATTTTGGAATAAAAGAAACTGTCAAAATGTGAAAATTTAAAGAAACCACGGCTTTGTAAAACAAATGCTACGTAAAATAATTATAAAAATAAAAACAAGTTTAAACGGCAAACTATGTATTTAGCCCTAACAGATTTTCATCAAGTAAAAGCCGAATCCGTCCAATATCATCAAAAATTCTTCGATACGTTGTGTATAACTGTACAATGTGCTTGCCTTAGTATTTGTATACAATAAGTAATACACACAACTGCCATAATACATTGTAGTAATATATCGAACGTAATTTATATGATAATTAATACCATAAGAAGAAAATTCCGATTTTAATTTAATCATTCTCGACTATGAACCTCGAACGTTATATGTATTATTATCTGTGTGTGCAATTTATATACTTATGTACATTATATATGTATCTACGTGTAACAGCACAAAGATCAATTTATTTACCGACGAACCGGAGAAAAAAATCCAATTTATAACTGACGAGGCGTTTTGGACTCATTGCCTTTGCCTTCTCTTAATTATTGCACACACACATACACGCACACACGGTAAACAGTTCGAGATTACGTAAATGATTGGCGGCTATAGGTAGGTGTAGTTAAAAGTCACCATATGTGATAAAAATAAATATGTTTGGTTCTACACATGACGTACAATATTTACAAAAATATATACAGAAAAATACTGCGAACAATTAGAAAACAAAGCACGTATTTTTTTGCAAGATGCGTTTTAACATTTTTATTTAAAAAAATATCGGAAGTGCTTTCTGAAATTGTACTATGTTTTGACATTTTCCTTATGCAGATCTGAATATAGAGAAGCAAGATGAAAATACATCAATCCTTTCATTTCAAGATTTAATTTAATAAAATCGCCTCTTTTTTTGAATTAAGCGTTTATACATTTTTGCAACAGATGGCGTTAGTTCATTGTGTTAGAGTCACGGGCATCTTTCTTCACATTATGTCATATAATAGCAGACAGTTCTAGCTTCAACAGGTAGACGTTGACCAAAGCGAACCCATGCACATGGCACACGTTAACATCGTTTACACGTTCAAACTGTTCAGCTCCTTTTTTTAGAAGCTTTTGACTGAACTACAAAGTGATAAATGTTAGAGACCGGGACTCTGGAGTTAAATGGCGATCTTAACGTACACTGGTATCAGTTTACGGTATTAAATACATTTTATTCTGGTCTGTTTTTTAAACGTATTTCAAATGAATTTGCATTAAGGTAGATTTACTCATCGAAAGTTTTTCTATAAAGAAATTGATCAAATAAAATATAGCATTTCAAAAGATTTATTGGGATCAAAGTTGACGAAATAACAGATATAGATGATTTTATAGTAAACATTGTAACTGGTGTGTTATTCATCCAAAAGAACACTACAAACCTTATTTAGTACCTGGCAAAGTAGGTAAATAAGTCAAAGGAATAATGACTGCAGAAATAACTCGTAAAAGCCTCTCAAATATTCTGGGTCCTTATTTTGACAGCAAGATTGTTTTATTTATATTCAATACTCTGTTTGTAGGATGAGGTGTGGTAGACTTCTCAAAGAAGTATTTCTAAACATCGTTGTGTGTTGCACATGCTTTGCATCGAGTCTAAGAATTCGTCAGAGAATTGTTTCAGAATATGGACAACTTTCTAGACACTTTCAAGATAATTTTTCTAAAAGCACCTCTAGAAATATAAAAATATTTAGACCTTTACCACCTAAAGCAGTCCTCACTCACAAAGGGGAATTTGGATTAGATTATATCATTGATGCCATAAGAAAATGTAAAGTACTGCTAAAGGATTTTAGTTTAGACTTCGAATTTATTCTGTTTCACTTCAACGTTGCCTACAAAAATAAAATATTGCAAAACTAGATTAAGATAACAGACAATTTATATAGGTGGATAAATTAAAAAGTATTTCAGGGGATATATACATACATATAGTAAATCTCAAAGTATAGTACAGAACCATAAATTATTTCTTGATCATTGTCATGATGATAAACACAAATTTTAAGTATCCACAAAAACAGACAAAACTGACTTAAGGATATTAGGAAAATAAAATAATGAATGTAAATGTACAAATTTTCTTTCGTTATGTTATTATTAGTAGTGCCAATAAGAAAGGGTATTACAAGATTTTCCAAGATAATTTCAATGTAATACGAAACATCTAAATTATCACTGATTTACACATATTTGTTTTGATTCCAATACCAGCTAATTCTTCAAAATCAGCGGTCGTAAGACGCACGCTTCTCCCACTATTGCTTGTTACGCGTTACGCCATTCCCATCAAGTCGTTCACATTCGAAATCTGTTACTCTACACATCATCTTTGTAAATAATTGCATAAAAGATTATCGGACTACTGAATTCTTTGCGAAGATTTATCCTATAACACCATAAACAACAATAACAATAGTAATAATAATAATATTTAATACATTTCATAATGTCAAGAAGACATGGAGTATGTCTAATAAAAAAATAACCATGAAACAACGATTACATGTTAAAACAGTACATATATATGTACGTGCACTTGATGTCGCTGTAAACTAATGTCCACCAGTGCTTTAAAAAACTCTTCCACATTGTAGAACTTTTGCTCTATTAACCAAAACTTGGAAATATGTATATGATTGTATTTTTCATATAATGATGTGCAACATTTTTTTTGAATTTTGTTTTAATGCGTTTGTGGGGGTGCAAGATGTATATTTAGTTGTTTAGTTTGTAGTTTATTTTCACATCTAACACGCACTGAAGTATATAAATTGAGGGCATTGTTAGTATTTTGGCAGATCGAAACACACCCACACATCATTTCATACCGTAAATCACTCTCATACATGACTTTTGGATGATAAATATCCTCCGCCAGTTGGTGGAATTGTCCCAGAACACCACACCATACTGGAACCTTGAATGAACATAGCCGAAGTTAGACGAGTCCCGCATCCACACCAACTAAACCAACATGAAGCAACAAGCAAGCAGTAACAGAACCCGAACGGTTTTCCAAATAATTCATTGATGTAAGGTTTCCAGGACAACTTAGAGTCATCCTTAAGACTAAAAAATGGCGCGTCATTACATATATCGGTAAACTCCTATCAAAGGTTAGCAGATGGGTTTTGGATAAAGTTAATGGGTAATCTATTATTTATTATCCAATGAATCATTTTGTTAATTCCGGACGAAATACACGAAATGTCCGTTACCTAGTCGGATAGGGTTTTAAAATTTTTACCATCTGTCCATGAACGTTCTGAACATAGGATTAAGTCTGAATTGATAAATAGGAAATTGTTCTTATGTGTTTGAACTTTCAACTAACCAACTGTTAATGTTTATGAGTGATGGTGGTGCCGCAAACATATTTTCTTGTACTCACGTGTTACATGTTACGTGTAAAGTTTATGCTTTCAGTATTGTTGCAAAAACTATTCGATTGTGTTATCCTGAGGTACGGTGTGTGTCAAATGCCCAAAGAGTGTTCGCGGATTTCTTGGTATTCCTGAACACCCAGAGTCGATTGTTACACTTTGAGGAACATAGAGGAACAGGTAGCATTTTACTATCATAAATATTTGGTAATTTTGATGGAGCTTGTGGTTGATTAAGTTAATCACTTAAGGTTGATATATAACCTCTTTCTATAATAATTTTCGTATTCTGTATACATGTTTCGACAACTTAGTTGTCGAAACATGTATACAGAATACAAAAATTCACAAATATTTGGATGACGAACATGATTTTAAAATTCAATTCGTAAGAGGCCACAAGTATCAAACGAAGCATTTACTTAAATACGCTATTGTAATACAAAATGGAAAGCGATTCGATTCTGTCCCACAAAAAAACTTTAAATAACTAAAATTTGTAAAGTCCGAGACGGAAACTTTATGAATGAATTTGATTTTACGCCCGTGAATCGATCTCCGTCCAATAAAAGTAACACACAAACGCCCAAACACAACACCGACAAGATCTAAAACGTCCCGTCACAGTCATTCACGAGCAGCGGTTTTTCGTCAAACACCGACGAACTATACCTACTTGTTATATCGTGGAGGTTAGGTGATCCCCAATAGTACTAGTGTTCGGTTGGATTTTTTTCAAAACGCGCGCGGTTGCGGTGTGATTCACAAAAGCTGAAGAAATAAAAAAAGGAGATTCGAAAAAAATAAATACGAATGAACTGATCGATTGGTAATGTGTTCGTATCTTGTTTATCTTGTGTTAAAGTGACGTTACATGTTTGAGTATGTTTGACGATCTTTTATCAGCATTTTAAGGTACGTTATGTTATGTATTTGTTTAATGTATGTGTAATAATTACATAATATTCCAGCTGATATTATTTATTATTATTTGCTTGTTAAAACACTCAATTACTCACTTTACGTTTCATGTTAGGAAAATCAATTTGAAATCAAAATTCTTATCAGGTGACAAGAGCCAACCACTAAAAAAGCTTCAGATAAATCTGTTTATTCTATACATTTGGGAGGAAAGATTGTATTTTTGGCCTTCCTGTTCAGATAATTTCTTTTTATTGATTTTTCCCCAGCGAAAAATATTTTATTCATGATTTCTGTTCTCATTAAGTAAATAATATTCAATGCAAATAAACTACATATGGTTGTAATTTTAAAATAGACTTATTGTGACGTAAATTTTACGTAAATTTATATAGGCTAATAACGTATGTGCATGCATCAATAATGGGAGTACATAAATTCCGTTCAAGGCTGCTAGATATAGGGGAATTAAAATAAACTTACAGTGTTATATTGTTTAAATATACTGTGCATATTTAAACAAAAACGAGATAAAATTGCTCAAGGGAAGGCGTTCTAAATTCTGTATGATTAAACAAACATAAAAAATAAAACAAAACTGCTCCTTATTATATTGATTACCATAAAACTATAAGCATAATTTCAGAAAATGTTTTTCCTGCACTAAATGGCATACTCAAGTACTCAAAATTTTTCCTTGGGTTATTTGTAATGTTTCTCATATGCTGTTAGTGCTAGTAGTCCTGTTGCTATGTACTTCTGTTGCTATGGTTAAATTTGTCTTTAAAAATTAAGGCATAAGACATACCACAGAATGGAGCTATCGTATCATACTCATTTTTCTAGGAATAAGGCCACCAAAGCGTTACTATTAACAGATTTTAGTAATCTTTCAAAAGCTATTAGTGCTGGTGGAATTCGTCGCTTTTTTCCTACGGTTCAATTTGTCTTTATCTAACTCAATCATAAAAATTTCTAGAGAAAGAACAACTCGTTCTTAATTTAAAATATTTTGAGAGTTGCTGGATCATTCTTATTGATAAACTCATTAAGAATGAATCTCCTATAAAATTTGTATTGAAAAATTTCTGGAGAGTAAGCCAGCGCACAGCATTCCCAAACAAAATTCTATAATGTTTCTTAAAGATCACTGGAATTGTTAGAATTCGTGGTCTTTTTCATACGATTCGATTTGCGTTAAATTCATAAAAAAATTCTAGACGGCCTGCCAGGCCATTCTTATTTCTTCCATCAATCCTACTTCAAATAATCTCAATATAATTTTGAGGTATGTTACCTTATTACTTATAGTTGCGCATCCCCATGATTCGTAATCTGTAAGATGCCTTTTCCCTTTTTATATAATATTACTATTTAGCATATATATATACATATATATATATATATATATATATATATATATATATATATATATATATATATATATATATATACAGACTTGTTCATTCTAGAATTAGATATGCGCTGTCCACAAGTGGAAAGAGTGCAGTTAGGTTAAAGCGCGCGAGAAAGGAGGATAGAATATCTCTCACTGGCAGTTTCGTTTTCTCCCACTTTTGTATTGCAAACAACTTCCTCTACTTTCTCGCGTGTATTGACAATACGTACCTACATTTTTGAATTGTATAAATTATTTGATGCATTTTATTTGAATCTTTTAATAAAATGCAACATGGCTATTTTCTTGAAATGTTTTGCCGTTTGGCGTGAAACTAATAAAATATTCTTGAAATAAATGAAATAGAAAATTCTAAAAATTAAAAAGATTTTCAAACATGGCTATTTTCTTGAAATGTTTTGCCGTTTGGCGTGAAACTAATAAAATATTCTTGAAATAAATGAAATAGAAAATTCTAAAAATTAAAAAGATTTTCAAACATGGCTATTTTCTTGAAATGTTTTGCCGTTTGGCGTGAAACTAATAAAATATTCTTGAAATAAACGCGAGAAAGTAGGGGAAGTTGTTTGCAATACAAAAGTGGGAGAAAACGAAACTGCCAGTGAGAGATATTCTATCCTCCTTTCTCGCGCGCTTTAACCTAACTGCACTCTTTCCACTTGTGGACAGCGCATATCTAATTCTAGAATGAACAAGTCTGTATATACATTTTGACACTAAGAAAGTGTAGAAGGAAAGAGTTTACACGTTAACTATTTGAATGTTTTTCCATTAGATGTCGCTTTATTTACAGTCAGTATCGTATTCCATACCAGATGTTTAAGTTGTTTCAAACTTTACGATTCATTTTAATGAAAACAATATGCAATTTCAATTACTAAGATTTGTTCTGCACCGTGTGGCCGTAAATATTGTATTTTATATTACGAAATGTATAAAAAACATTTTCTTTCTTTATATTCTCAAATGCTTGTCATTGAGACATGTAAATAGCTCGCATTACATTTAAAAGTATTCTTAGCAAAGTCATAAACAAAACAGTGATAACTAGTCCAATGTAAATTCCAAAGTAAATATTACATCATCAAGCGATAATCAATGGTACTAATTCTTCTAATATGCCTTTTATTTACCAAACATTCAGTGTTAGGTATTTGTTTAAACCTGTTTATTTTTTAAGATAATTTCGTCTGCGACTGATAAGGTCTGGGGGTGTTATTGTTCGCCGTCTAATTTTGCGCTATAAGTTTAATGCTAGCTAGTAACAAAACTAAAAAAGACAAATATAGTTTGTTAAAACGTTGTAATACAAAGGTTAGTGTTTTATGAAGTAAGTAAATGGTTAAAATAAATATATATTTATGTACAACAAGTTTACTTATCATCATCAAAAACAAGAAATAGTCCTTCATGTTCATTAAAATTTACACTTGTTTTGACCATAACAAGGAAGAATTAGATTTCTTTCATTTTCTTTAACCATGAAACATTACTCATCAAAAAAAAATTATTTTACTGCTCTGGAGTACAGGTATACCCCAATCCAAAGTCGTAGAAAATTAACTTTTAATTTTGATTATATACTAAAAGTATATCTTGTGATAAACTTTAACTAATGAACATAGCAATTTTGAGTCACTTTGAGTACTCCGGACAAATTTTGCTTTGATGCTCTAACCATATGAGCTTATTACACTGTTTACATGAATTTCGCGATTTGTGAGCTTCTTTTCTGGGACAAAACGGACATTTGCCAGAGGATGACAGTCCAGGTTTTGGCTCAAATCTAGTATTCTAAAAAGTAGGTATTTGTAGGCGATCTCTCATAAGCGGAGTTACCAGACCTACGGCTAGATGTACGTACTTCTGTTGGAAATGTTTTCATTTTATCTAGCACTAGAACCATTATAAAGTATGCTATCTGCTTCTGGGTTTCCGGGCTGGAACCCAGAAGCAGATAGCATGGACCACGACCGCGGAAGTCTACGTACCTCATTATAAAGTATATTTGAATTAATTTCAACTGAATTTAGTAGATTTTAAACATCCTCAATGGCCAGCGTCTTATTTTTTTGCAACGGTATAACGATGGGTCAGTTGATCAAAAGATTCAGCGCCTTCCTTAGATTTATTGTAAAAACTAACGATTTCTCTAAGATATGTTGAATTTAGGACTACATCGTAGACATCAGAAGAACAACATTTTTTGCTTTGATTTTGGACGACAATAAGAAAATATGGTATTAAAATCGCTGAAAGCAAACACAGCCGAATTCATTTTTCTTCCTTTAACCCGAACAAATGACATTTCAGTTTTATTTTATTTAGAATTCTGACAATGGTTACAAAATGATGGTCGCGAAATTTTCTAGCAGCATCAGTTAATGTCAGCTAATTATCCATGATAACATTGCGTTAGTACTATGAATTACTTTAGTCAGATTTAATGAATAATATTCAGCAACAGGAACTCTTTCTAGAGTTGAGCCTTTACGAACATACACTTTAGCATTTACAAGCTAAAAGGTTTTTGCATCGCAAGACGTAACAATTTTCATATTATATTTATCTAGATTTGAAGGCATATACATTTAGGATGGATACCGTTTCCTAAAACTTACTAATTGTTCATCTAAACTACAATACTCAGATGGCGTGCAAAAATCAGAAGCATTTAGAAATAACAACCTCAAACAGATCACGGAATGGTGCAAAACGATCATTTATTCATTGTTCTGCCTTGGTGTCGCTATTACCAAATCGGAGACAATTTATTAAGATTTTATAGTCCGAAGCATATGGTTAATGTGATTTCATTGGAAAAGAGTCACTACTCCCCACACTTTTCTCCTCATAGGTTTTTAAATGATTTGAGGAATCAATATTACAAAGAACAATAGAATCCTTTAAATCTGAATAGAATAGACAACGAAAAAATAAGGATTCGAAGATCAAATATGGATATCGGTTCACTAAATGTATCTTTTGCCAAAAAATTTATTTTCCTGTACAGACTCACTAATTATTGATCCTTGTAGCATGTAAAAATGCTATTTATATCTAATCAAATGAACATCTGCATATAAGGATTACTATACAAAATGCAAACGAGCTTGTAGTACACTCCGCGCAACATGAATAGGACCACCAGACTTGTTGCAAGCTTTCGGTGGTTTGAAAAACAATTCATTTACTAAAAATACAATGCAAGTTTGTAATGGTATGATATGGCAAATAATACGCATTATTGCGCAATAGTGCCTAACGTTATGCATTGGGTGACGTAAGTACCACATACATATAAAATGCACCGCGCCGGTTGGATACGACCAGTATTTAATAGTAAGCTACCGGATGAATGTCGAGTTACAACGTGTATCCGGATAAACAAACATCTGTAATTAAGGGTATTGTGCAACGATGGGACGACAGAAGTGCTTAAGTATGGAAGAAATTGGAAAAATTAAAGCGTTCCATCAAGAAGGGTATTCCTCAAGGGCTACTGCAAAGAAAATAAGTCGATCACACCAGGTTGTGAACAAAATCCCGAGAATTATGGAAAACGTTTTAAAGGGCGAACAACATCCGTTACAACTAAGAGAGAACGTCGAGCCATATTACGCGAAGCATCGAATTCGGCATTAACGGCAAGACAAATCGCGAATAACGTTGGAACGAATGTATCGGTAAGAACTGTACAGAAGTTACTGAAGACCTGTCCGCATTTAAAATGTTTGAAAATTAAACGACGGCCTCCTTTAAGGGAATTTCAGCGCACTGCACGTCTTCACTTTGCTCAAGCAAAAATGGGGTGGACAAGAGAATGGCAAACTGTTATTTTCAGTGACGAGAAGAAGTTTAATTTAGATGGCCCGGATGGGTTTTCTTATTATTTCCACGATGTACGTAAAGGTGAAGTGATTCAGTCACGAAGGCGAGCCGATGTTGGTTCAGTCATGGTATGGAGAGCTGTTTCCTATAACGGACCTGTTGATTTAGTAATAGTGAAAGGCAGACAGAATTCGGAAAAGTACGTCCAGCTGCTGCAACAGGTGAAAGACAAATTTTCCAACGTTATGGCAGGTGGGCCATTTATTTTCCAACAGGATAATGCCAGTATTCACACCGCGCGCATTGTTCGACGCTGGTTTCAAGAACAAGGCATGGAGGTTCTCGATTGGCCATCGCTCTCCCCCGACCTGAACATCATAGAAAATGTTTGGGGATGGTTGTCGCGTAAATTGTACTCCAATGCTACCCAATTCAGTTGCGCTGACGAACTAGAGCAGGCGCTGAAACGAAGTTGGGCGGAACTTCCCGTTGACTACTTGAGAACCCTGTCTAATTCCATTCCATCCCGACTATTTGAGGTTATAAGAAATAATGGCAAAAGTACTCATTATTGAACAATAAAGTATTTTGTTATTGCAAACGAATCTTTTATTTTGTAGATTGGTCGTATTCAAGTGGCGTTTAATTACTCTACTTATTGTCATTAGTAACGTACATTTGCACTGACTTTTACAAAAATTATATTTGGTACCTACATACATCTTTTTATCAACCCTCTTGTTTTCGAAAATAACAATTCCAGCGCACTACCATGTTATACCAACTACAAATGTCATATATGCAGTTGGTCTTATTCATGTTGCGCGGAGTGTATAACGGAACCGTTCGACTTTAAAAATAGGCGCAATTCAAATTACTTGTTAAGAGTTAGGAAAAAATCGAAATTAAATGAATTATTAATGAGCTGTCTAGGATTAATAATTTTTTGTTTATAACAATTTGTGTAAAAAATGTAAATAAATAACATTATTTATAATAGGATGACGAAAAACATGAAACACTATTACAAAAAAAAGCAGCGGAGGCATCATTCCAGTTTAAAAGCACTCATTGCTGCCCACACAAGAATGAAGTACGGTCATAATATTTACAAAAATTCCTGGGTTATATATAAGCATGTTTTTATTATTTTTGGTACACTTATATTATGATAAAATACGATATTTTTGTAAGTATACCGCTGGGAATAAGTTTAAGCATGTTTCTGAGTAGATGTGTACATGTGTATATACATACGTACTTACGTATTTATTATGTACACTATCTACTTGCATGCATATATATTTTAAAAGCTTATGCCGACATATTATAGCTTACGTTTACGTTTGTTAATTTTTTCCAAGATGCGATGGCAATCTGTAAATATTTGAGTATTTTAAATTTTTTCTGACTTTCTTTAGCAGCGGCTTCGTTTGGCTTAAATTATAAAATTAAACTTATAAATATTTAGAATTATAAACTGTATATTATACTAGTTGCGTAATTATGTACTCCAACTTGTAAGAATTCTGTGGTAGTTGACACTATCTAACGTTCGAATTCGTATAGGAGATTGGAGAAAATGGCTTTTGTTTGAGTAATCAAGCCATTTGCCTCTGGATAACAATTTCCAGTAGTTTCTGCTACGAGATGTAAAGCACGAAGTTTGCACTTTACGTGTATCAAATTATTACACTTATTTTTAAGAGTGCACCCCATGTACCATTACTTATTGACATTAACACTCGGTCTGTTTAGAACTGAAAGTCGATCAACATATTGATCACTACTCTCTAAATTTCTTCCTTACTACGTTTCTCTATTCTTTTACTAGCTAGTAATAATGAGACCCACAATTTAAAAGCTTCTAATGTTCGTACTACAACATTGATAACAGAATATTTTTTACAGTTTGTAGTCTCGTCCACCTTTTTATTAGTTCAGATTTAATATTGTTCTCAATTTTATCGCGCATGATTTTCTAATGTTGCTGTTGGTAATTTGGTGATTTCCATTTAGGATAATACGTAATTTAAAATTTACGAAATTGTTTTTTAGCAGGTAAAGACAACAATATATACAAACAGTAAACATCATAAATAAAGTCGTTATAAACATTTATGTCAGGTTTTGCATATTTATGTAGCGCCATTGTCTTTTTAGTCTGGAAATTCTTTTATATATTGACTTACATTACGTTTTCTACTATTTTCAGCGCATCATAATCGTTTGACATTATTAAACTATATATGAAAACACTAACACAGCAAATACCACAACAATTCTCACCATCGTCAGAGACATTCGTAAAAAGTTAGAAATAAATAGGCTAGAGATGGAAAGCAATGGTTAATCTATGAAAATTGTTGTTGTTCTAATAGTGCTACTTTATCGGTTAAATTTTGTTAAAAAATAAGTGAAAAGATAACCAAAATGCTTGGTTCATACATAAATGCAAGCAATCAATATTTCTAATTCATTTTCAACCGCTATCTAAATATCGCCTCTATTATTTTCAGAAATCTATCTTGAAAAATTCTAGTTTTAATAGCTTTTTACATCGTGTATACGTAATGCAGAATTTTATTGAAAAACTGTTCTCGATCTCATTCTCTTCGGGAATGTGGTATTGGTATATTGGACAACGGAGACAGTGAATTCGAGTAGATTGAATTCTTTTAATAAACAATATATTTTTCGATAAATTGGCTAATAAGAATTTCGTCACGAGTATTAAATTTCTCATTTTAATTGCTATAACGAATGTAACTTGCACACATTCAACTTGATGTAATTCTTAAACCTGTCTATTTTTGTACAAACGATGCGTAAGTACTATTTATTGCTGCAGCTCCGATCTAGAAGCGATATTTAAAGAGACGTCGTAGATTGAACCGATAGACCACAGCACTTTATTTAGCCACCTCTTCTTATTACCCAACTTGGTATAACCCACAATTTTCTACCGTACTTCGGCAGCTTCACAAATACTGAACAACAAAAATCAAGACATTCTTTCCGTTTCAAATCGAAACGCTGAAATTACAAATATGGTATTGGCAGTCAATTTACCGGGATTAACTTCATATAAGCAGCCACTAATTCTCGTTAGCCTCGGGCAGTTTAACTTTACAATTACGTGTTCCTTTGTTTATTCTTCGATTGCTTTGACGAGAGAGAGAAAGAGAGAGAGAGAAGCGACCCGCTTTTTTCTCGTTTCAACGGGCAGCCCCTTAAAGGTGTATGGAATCCTGTTCCTTTAATGAACTTATCTCATACACACATAGATGGTTGGTTATATTGTATAATAAGAATTTCTTTAATTGAATTTTATATCTATCGGTCGATAATTAATAGGAACGAGAAAGTTTATATTTTGTTTGTACTTTGAACTAGTTTTTATTATCTGTTTTATATGGGATGGATTGTATAGTAACGTGTAATTCCCGGTATTATCTATTATACCTTATACAAGTCGGACCAGAAGTAATATGCAAATATATACGTAAACTATACGTAAGGTAATTTTGATGGAGCCTGTGATTGATTCACTTAATCACTTAAGGTTGATGTATAACCCCTTTCCGCATTAATTTTCATGTTCCGTATACGTATTTCGACAACCAAGTTGACATCATCAGCAGATAAGTAAACAGTGCCGCACCTAGAAAACTACGGCAAAAACGAAATGGAACGAATGGAAAGGGGTTATATATCAACCTTAACTGATTAGCGTAAACTACTATTCAAAGTTAACACACCGCTCAATTTTTCCGGTATATTTGCTATAATTTTTCTATTTAATAAAACTTTTTAATTTTATCTAAACATAGTCTATTGGTTTTCTGGTGAAAAAATCTATAAATTAATATAAAGTTTTGTTAAAAAGTGTTTCCTGAATCATTTGAGTTACAATTTAAGCATCATTTAAGTTTGATTTTGAGTTTGATTTGAATCTTTCGTGATAAACCTGCTAAGATTGGTTTCTTTTCGGAAAATATTAACCACCTGGCTTAACAACGTTATGCCGAGTTGGAATTATAATTTTTACATTTACTATATACATTGTTCTTTTCTGATTGCATACCCAAAATAATTGTAATAACTTTAAAATTCGTACAAATATTCCACGAAAATCCTTTATTTATTTTATATTTTTCTAACAAAATTTTCAGGCATAGTTTATTGCAATGGAAGGGTAAAGTTTTCTTTGACGAATTTATTATTAATTTCCACAAATTGGGTGTGATATTGGTAAATCGAATAGCTGTCCATAATGTAAAAATCATGAATCAAGAAAAAGAAAATCAAGATTTTCATGTCCGTTGAGAAAAATACTAATTTCTCTTTTTTGAGCTGAGTTTTTTTCGCGGGAAATTTTACTTGTGATTTTCATAGAGTCGAATCTCGCACCAAGTAATTTAATTGAAATTAATAAGTAATAGAGGTTACTTTACCTTAAAATTATGGAACATTTTTTCTTATTTTATCGGTACAGTATATACATATATATATATTTCTCTACATAAATTTTCTTTGTGACTGACTTTTTTTTGTAATCGACATAGTTGTTTGTATTTTGGGTCTTTAAAGATTTTTTTCCCCTCTATGAATGAAATGTTAGACATACTATTTTTTACCGACGTAAATTGCGTATGTTTTTTTTTCCGTGTTATATTTTTTGACGAACTTTGTTTTCCCATGGACTCCTGTTATATCTATTTAATTCGATAATAAATATTAAAAATTATTACAAGCATTACCGTTAAGATTGAGTGGGTTGCCACAAGCAATATTAAAAGTGATCATTAAAACACAACATTATAGTAATATTTCCACCTCAAAAAACCGAACGAGGCCTATGTTTTTACGCTATGAATAATAATGCTACACAAAAATTTCATTATGTTTAAAACGAAGTCCTCGGTATTTCGTCTTTTTTTTTCTCAACAAATTTGATCACCTTGACTCCAAATCCGTTAACGTTTTATTAAGAGGTAACGACCAATAAGAAATCATTATCCAATACGGAAGACCAGTTGTTCGCGAAGTAATTTTACACCTATTGTCGTCCGCGTATTATCAAAGTTGATAGATTTAGACATCGCTATATATTGAAAGCGTTTCGAAGGCTACTACACACATGTGCTGTGTGCGGATGAGATACAGGAATGTATTTATTTATATGCATGATATCACTTGGATGTAATTAGCTAATATTACAAGAAAACGTAATTAGTAAACTTCGAGAACGTTGCGAAAACCTTGACCACATTAATTCGTCAGATCTTTTTTCCAAATAATCTGTGTTTTATCGAATGTATAATGTGCACAAAATCGAACTTAACCGTTGTATTTAAATATTATCGGCAGCACGTTTTCATTTATTTTCACGTTCAAGAAAACTAGCATGTTCTTTTACAGTCGTAAATCGATATTTTCGGGGCAGAGTCATGATTTTATTATCTCAGCGTCCTATATATTAAATGTCACAGTAAAGTAGTTCATCAGTAAATATAGCGTTAAATGCTAATGTTCCAACAGATAAATACACATACATACATATGTTGTACCTTGCGTAAGTAAACTTTTCAGTAATAAAATAAACTGTAAGAAAGCATTACGTATATGATTACGTCTCTCTAAATTTATTCAGTTGCACTAATATTAGGAATTACGAATAAAATAATCAGAAAATACTTGCCTGTAACGGTATTTTTATGGGTAAATCAACTACTATTAATATATTTGCATAATTTCTAAAAATAAACTTGTTTTCCTTCAATAAATTATAGAAAAATATACATAAAACTCAAGAATTTCAACAATGGGACGGGTAATGTTTTTAATAGAATATTTTTAATTTCATTTAAGTAAAGATGCTGCTTAATTGGTATTTTCAAAAACGTAAGTCTATTATACTAATTCTCAGAATGGAGGTCTTAATTAATATAAATACTTTATGTTATTTGTTTACCTTTGTTTTTGTTTACGTGTGTTATTAAAGGCTCGTAACATTTTCACTTGAACAACCAATTTATAACCGCACCGCGTATGCAAGTTTTAATTCCATATATTTGCCTCTTCTTTTCGTACATCAAGAATATGGAAATATATGGAATTAAAACTTGCATACGCGGTACGGTCATAAATATTGCTGTTGTAGTGAAGGTGTTACAAGCTCGTAGCAAAATGTATGTATATTTTCCCTTAATGCATTATTAAATTCTCAGAAAGACTTTATTTATACGAAGAATATAAAAGTATTCTATCATCGGGATGGATTTATATTCGTTTTCTTTATATAGTAGGTTTTCCCATTTTAATATTGTCTGTTTAATTTGAGTGTTTATTTTATATAATCCTGCAATTATATTTTAGTACAGTTCTTTTATGTATGGTTGTTGTATATATTATGTATATTGTCTCGGTTTATGATATGCACTTATAAGAAATGAACCAGGTACGCGGAAGAAGATAATCCCTTTGTCTATAGAATTGGTAATAACAAGTAGATATTTGTATAAATAGTTGGATAATTTTAATTAGAACACATAAACCTAAGCTCAGAGAACTCGTGAGTCTAAGAGCTTAAGAAAAGAGATAGAGCTAGATCTAGATAGCAGATCATTCTGCCCAGAGTGTGTGTGTGTCGTCTGATAACGCCTAGTATCAGACGACAATGTAAAATTCATCCCTGCAAGTAAAGATCGATAGGCAGCACTTAAAATTATCCGTGGGGGAATAATTAGCGAGTGCACGAATCAACGCATTTGGGGAGGAAGAGTCCGAAGCAGAGTTCACCTGCATTAAAGAGATAAAGAGATAAGTGTTTATGCATATAAATAGAAAGACAATATCTTCATGTTAATTTTGTTGTGTTTTCTTTATTATTATTATTTATAAGAAAGATGCTTTTATGAGATTTTCCGCTATTCAATGTGCATCCTTCTTCTTAATCCAAATCGCCCTAAGAATTGTTACTTATATAGAGAGTAAGCATCTTTATATTTATTTGTAATGTTTATTTCAGAAACATAAATTTGTATTCATACAGTCATAGAAATATATTTGCAAATAATTTGCTTTAAAGTGATTTTTATTAATATCTATCTCGTATGATTACTTAATAATAATCTTCCTTTCTATTTTCGAGAAAATGTTATTCCATTTCGTTTCAAATCTCTGAACCTTAAGATATAGCACAAATCTTACCGATATTAATTTAATACAACCAAATCATTTAACCAGATTTCCTATTTATATTTCATATACAGGCACTCACAAAAGCGAATGTATGTACATATCATCAAATGTGAACAACCGACAATGGTAAAACATATCGATTTCCATTTAATAACTTTATAAACCTCTGATGTAACAATATAAAAACTTTATTATGTACAACTACAGAAGAATTTGTTTAACATTTTGTGAAACTTTTGTAAGAAAACATATGTTGTTTCTAATGCAAATTGTATTTTCTTAATGTTTTTGATATATTTTTAAATATGTGCATACCAACATAAAAAAAATTTCCTATTTATATTTACTGTTTGACGTATAATTTTCGTTTTGTTTTTCACTGGAATACGTGCGTAGTGATTGTGTAAAAATTTGTGTTACTCTGGCTGTTATATATAATACTATCATTATGATTAGAGTCCGGATTTCTAGGCATTAAGCTTATTATAAATATTACAAGCAGATACATTTAGTATTAAAATGTGTACGAAATATGTAAAAATAAGTCATTTGGCACTAATGTTCAGATGCTTTTTTTGCTTTTTTAGTAATATTTGTCCTTAATTTAATATTTTGTGCTTTTTTACAGCTTTCTTTTTTAATATTTTTACGTATAAGTTTACATAAACAAATCAGAAATATACTTAGTGTAGAAAAAGATGTATGGAAAACATAAAAATAATTAAAAAATAACAACGTATCAAACATGAGAATCTAAATATGCATTATGTCGACTATTTCCCCGCATCTCCATACACACGTAGGTACTTCCCCGTTGATCGCGTCGCATCAGCAAACAGTGCCGCTAGAAATATCACATCACAAACACGTGATACACCTCCGTTCCTGGAATTCCCCGGTGTCTTTGGCATTTGTAAACAAACATTTCATGAACTATTACATTCTATAAGTGTGTTTACACGTTGTTAAACTGAATTAGTTTAGTTTTGTGTAAAATTATTTTAAAATGCCAAAGCAGAGGCCCACGGTAGACGAATGGATTAAAGAATATAAAGAGTTGCATTTTGAAAATGGTAGATTATTTTGCCGAGCCTGTATAAAAACGGTAAGTTGTTTCTTATAGATTAAATCCTTGGTACATCATTGTTGTTCCTAATTTTAGATTCAGTGCGACAAAAAATACAATATTAAACAACATGTGCAAACAGTTTTGCATCAACAAAGTCTACAAAGGTTTACAAATAAATCTAAGCAACAAACAATTGGTGAATCCTTACAGTCATGTTCTGGCTATAACGAACAACAGCGATTTAATTTTGATCTATGCAAAGCTATGGTGCAGTCTGATATACCATTAAACAAATTAGAAAATGATAGCTTTAAAAGATTTTTGGAGCAATATTGCAAGGTACATGTACCGGATGAAAGTACCCTTCGAAAATGTTATGTTAGCTCTGTATATAAAGAAACTATCCAGAAAATAAAAACGCTAGTGGGTAATAATTACATTTGGTTTACCGTAGACGAAACTACAGACGTTTGCGGGAGGTATGTTGCAAACTTAATTATAGGTGTGCTTAATGAGGAAATATTAACGGAAGGATACTTGATATGCTCAAAAGAGCTGGAAGCAACAAATAACAATACAGTTACAAGATTTGTAAATGAGACATTAACAAATTTGTATCTACCCGAGGCTGTGCCCTATGACAAAATATTATTAATGCTTTCTGATGCTGCACCGTATATGGTTAAAACTGCATCAAATCTTAAGATTTTTTATCGAAATTTAGTTCATTGCACTTGTTTAGCACACGGTCTTAATCGGGTTGCCGAAATTATACGGCTTCAATTCCCTCTTGTCAATGAACTAATAAAAAATGGCAAACAAACGTTCATTAAAGCCCCTTTAAGAGTGCAACTCTTCAGAAAAAGATTGCCTAACATTCCATTACCACCTGAGCCAGTGTTAACTCGGTGGGGAACTTGGTTAGACGCTGCTTTATACTACGCTGAACATTTCGAAGATTTTAAAAACCTTGTGTTCGAGCTTTCAGATACTGCTGTTAAATCGATAAGAGATTGCCAAGCCGTTTTAGAAAAAGCAGAATTGAAAAATAGTCTCTCTTTTATTAAATGTCATTTTAATCTTGTAAGTAAAACCATAAAATCCTTAGAGCAGCAGCAATTGTCATTACTCATTAGTTGAATCTGTTAAAAAAATTAATGATTTTAAAAGTGCCATAGACGGTATACCTGGGCGCATTGGTCAAACAGTGCAAACAAAACTCAACGATGTTTTGTCAAAGAACGAGGGATTTCAAACCTTAAGTAAAATATCCTCGATCTTAAGTGGAGAGGTAGTTCAAGAATTAAATATGGATCCAGCTGTCGTGGCAAAATTTAAATATGCCCCTATAACTAGTGTTGATGTCGAAAGAAGTTTTTCAAATTATAAAAACATTTTAAGTGATAGACGACAGAACTTTACAATGGAACATTTAAATGAACATTTAATAATTTCGTGTTTCAAACGGAAATAATTTTTTTTTATGTTGTTTTTATTAAAAACTGTTAATAAAAAGAATTTAAGGTTTTTCATTTTAAAACACATGTTTCAATTATAATTATTAAATATTACTCTGTATCTATGAATTAAAAATGTTTTAAAAATTTCTTTTATTTAAAATATTTGAGTTTTATGACTGAACATGTTTTCTGAATTTATTACATGTTTTTGTTGAAGTACTTAAATGTTAATGTTATAAAAATAAATTATTATAAATCTCAAAATCAATGTTTATTTAATCAATAATGTATATGTAATTTATACAATTATGTATAATGTACGTGTTTTTTTTGCATATGGTAATGCTTTTTTTTCGAAAATCGATAGGCTTTTTAAGCGCTTTTTTCAATATTTTTAAT
Organism: Dermolepida albohirtum; assembly: GCA_031893035.1. Classification (NCBI taxonomy): domain Eukaryota; kingdom Metazoa; phylum Arthropoda; class Insecta; order Coleoptera; family Scarabaeidae; genus Dermolepida; species Dermolepida albohirtum. The sequence goes on from JAVIWB010006361.1 coordinate 41,506, forward strand.
GCTTTTTAATCCGGACTCTAATTATGATATATACGTATGTACATGGTTCCAATTCGATTTCAAAAGGACTTTAGAAAAATTTCCTTGAAAGAATTACACAATTATTTTCTTTAATTTGAAATTTAATTACCAAACGCGGTATTTGTAACTATTTATGTAGGTGAATATTTTAAACCTGAATCAATTGTAAAGTTTGTTTGAAATGCAAGACAACAAACTTCAAAATAACGCAATCACAATTAAATTCCGTTTTATATTAAGATTAAGAGCTCCCGTTGTTTTAGAAATCGACACTAGCAAATCGTGCCTTTAGCAATACTTAACGACTTTTCCACTACACACTAAAGTAATGAAACTATGAACAGTTTAGTCTAGAACTGATTTATGATATCAGAAGCACATAACATCGTACGTACGTTCAAGCAACCAGTGTTATGTATGCTCAAGGTATAGTAAGTACGCCTTCGCCTAATGTCCTAATTATTAATATATTATCAAGCGTGGGCGTATGGAGTGTGTCTGGTATTTTTTTCTCTCCAGACTATCTTGACCGTATGCGCAAGTTTTAGATAAGAGAACGAACGCCTTTTTTGAATGTCGCCATGAATAATTCAAATTTGTAATCTTCAACCGCCTAGATCGTCCAGCGACGTTTTATTATCGTTGTCTTTTTTTTTCAATTTACTGTACGTTTCGGATTGTCATCAATTAAAGATAATACGAACAAGAACTCTTTAAGAAAGTACACGCTGCTGCCCACTATGTAGTACTAGATACTATATGACTTATTGAAGATGTTAGATTAGGTTGAACAGCTCGTTTGGAATGATTAATAACTTTTGTACGGTGTTAAATTAGATTAGGCTAATATACCTGTATTGCGAGGGAAGGATATACTCATAAGAAAAGATATGATATATAATGAGATTAATTTTTAATATTTTAAAATCAATAAGGTAATAAAAGATAGTGTTATAGATACAAAGAAAAATTAAACTAAATAATCATAGTAAACTACATGAGAAATTTATTCTTTGCCTGATACAAAATATCAAATAAAACTTACTTGCTGAAGCTACAATATGTTGCCACATGGCTTTAATGCCCTTCGTTAATGAATGTTCAACGAATTTTCGGCAGAGTTTAAAATAAACTTTTGTATATACATTAATTAGATTGAAACGAATTTAAATTTTTTAAAAAAAATTAGCATTTTTGAAAAGTTATTGAAAATTAACAAATGTTCGTGTGCTAATATTTTCGGCGGCACTGAAAACGATTTTGATGTTGAAATTTATGTAACTCTTTCGGCTTAATTCTGAGAGAATCGAAAACTCAAGCAGTCATCTTATGAAAATGCAATCCTTCGAATTTGTAAATGCACCGTCTTTAGAGTTCCAATGGGTTTGCTATGAAGAGTAGAAAAATTATATTATACCAGTTCAGAACTGCAGTTTTACGTTTTACGAAGGATAAATTCTAATTTGATCAATAAGGTTGTCGAAATGCGTATACAGAATTTACAGAAGTTAATGTGGAAAGGGGTTATATATCAACCTTATTGATCAAGTCAATCAACCACAGGCTCCATCAAATTCAACGATAAATTCTAAATTTTTTATTGTGACGAAAATCTCAGTTATTGCAAATGAACAAATTCTCGTCTGCTGACATTTTCGAAGGTGCTAAAATTGATTGTAAAGTCGAAATTTAATGGATTGTCTTTATAGTTCTTGTCCTTATGTCTTTATAGTTGCAATGGGTTTGCTAGGACGAACAAAAGAATTATATTGTACTAGTTCAAAACTGCGAAACATATTTATTTTGAAGAAAATTCCGGTCATTGTGCTGACATTTTCGAAGGTTCTAAAAACGATATTAAAGTCGAAATTTACGACTTAAGTCTTCCAGCTTCTGGAGAGAGAACCGAAAACTCAAGCAGTCTTCATATCAAAATGCGAACCTTCGAATTGTAAATGAATTGTCTCTAATGGATTGTCTTCGTTCATAGCAAACCTATCTCCTATGGGTTTGCTACGAAGAGTAGAAGAATTATATTGTGCTAGTTTAGAACTACGGTTTTACGTACTGCGAAGGCTAAATTCTAAACTTTTTATTTTAACGAAAATTCCATCGGAATTTTGGAAAAGTTATCGTACTACGTACTAATATGTATTAATCCTGCGAGAATAAACATTGTATTATTTGAGCATTAATTTAGTGTCTTGTATTTAATTTATTTCTATTATAATTAACTATATGTTATTGCTACTCTGTTATCTACTTTGAATAATTAAATTTTTTTAATAAACTATATGTACATACGTACAAATAATTAGCCTTTAAATACACCTTGAACTTTGAACAACCTATGTATGTTTACCTTCATTTGTTTAACAAATTTATACATTTATGCTCGCAAACAGAGTGCTACGTACACTTGTAACATGCGATAATAAATATCTAAGCCATGTATGCGTTGCGCTCTTATGTAGTTGTGTATGTATCGTATAAATATAGAATAACATAGCCATGCATTCGTTTTTCGTAAGTGGTCGACTCTGCTTTATATCATTTTATTATGCCTATCATTATGGTGAAGTTCAAATAGCCTGGCGTCTGTTGTGCTATATATAGCACATTAATTTGATATACTAAATTATGTAAATCATATTTTCGCAATTACTTTAGTAGCATATTTGCCTTAATTGTTAATCGACTGTAACAAAATGAGATTATTTTAAACCCAGAAAATGAAAACAAGATATAAACTTATTTTCACACAGTTAATTCAAGGAATATAGTTTTTTAGTTTGAAAATACTACGAAACTTACATTAAAACTAGTTCCTTCTTTCCTTCTCACCAGAAAAAGTATATACGGTCGTCCTGTAGATAGATCGAGATCAAAAATTATATTTTTTTAAAATCTCAAATCAATTGTTTATGGACCAGATCTACAATATTTTATTACTAATTTGGGATCTACAGTATTATTTAAATATGAAATTTTTTATTCGAGTTAGTTTCTATTATATTTTCTTTGTTTTTCTATGGTTGGAAAACTTCCGTAAGCCGTAGCATATTAGTATTCCATAATTTGATCTCAGATATTCGTTTTAACTTAAGTTGAGACGGATCGACAAAAATTCTTAATTACTCCTATTATCTTAGTACGTTGTGCACTATATTCTTACAAATTTAAACTTGCTCTATTGTGATAAAGACACGGGTGTTTTTAAAATTTAAACACGACGAAAAGGATGGGCAAAAGATGATTAGAATAATGATTTGGACTGATACGGGTAATGAAGAATAAAGAAAGATCGTTGGCTTCAACTCTATTCTAACCTCGGAATTATCTTTAAAACTTTAGTCGAAGTCTTTTGGGTATTGTATTTATTATTAAAATAATTTAACATTTACTTTATGCTTCTTTACGGCGTGAGCAATTGGATCTGTAGCACAAAAATATACAAATTGGAACATTTTGATCTTTATATAATTGATAACACTTTTTCGTGCTTATATGTCAAATCAATATTTTAAATAAATCTCCAAAACGAATATGTGAATTATAGTTCAAAAATCCTTGATATTATAGTTCAACTCGAAAGAATTGATAGCCATCAAGAAAGTCAGATAAAATTTTTAAAATCCTGGTGTTCGCACAGATTTGCAAAGTATTCATAGGAATTCTAATTAAGCATTAGCAAATGCCATAAAAAACTTCTTCGACAGATGCGTTAACTCAGTTCGAACGATTATTCTTTCTACACAAGAAATTTTTACAACGCAACGAACATCATTTAACCAGAAAATTCTCGAGGCTTACGCTATGCTATAGATGGTAATTTTGATGGAGTCTGTGTTTGATTAACTTAATCACTGAAAGTTGATATATGTATAACCCATTTCCACATTAATTTTCGTGTTCTGTATACGCATTTCGACAACTAAGTTGTCATCATTAGCAGATAATTAAACAGTGTCGCACCTAGAAAACTATGGCAAAAATCCCAGTACGAAAACAAATCCCCACACGATCTGTACCGCTGAAACCTTATATCAATCTTTAGTGATTATATTACAGATGTTTAGACGAGCAAATCAGTTTTTTGGTACTTCTCTCGGAGGTTTAACAACAATAATAACATAAAATATATTGCTTAGTACTACTTATTCATACTGCATTGTACCCCTTTCATATGTCTCATGATATATCATATCGCAACTCCTGATATACGTCGGTGACAGCCTAGACTGCCGGAGACATCCGTAACAACTTCGCTCGTTACATTGTCTTTCCATAATTTACCTTTAATTGTATTCGCAGTAATTGTTTTTTTGTTACAATCGTTACTTAATACTTGTTTTTTAAGTCAAATTTTGAATTCGATTTTACGATAATAATGTTAAAGGGCTATTTTTATTTATAATTTATCATAACTTATTAAATTTGTCCAATTTCAATTCACATTAGCAAAAAATTTCAAAAACATGCTAGCTTGACTTTTAAGGTGTACGGAATTTTATTGCAAGACAGTGTACTAATGTTTGTTTTATTAAAAAGATTTGAAAGATTTATCGCTTACTTTAGTCAAACTGATGTATTTGTGGTATTAACTATATAATTTCATAAATATTTAAATTTATAATTTCGAAACATAATTTTTGGATACTGTATATGCATGTCAATATTCTCTCTTCTCTTTCTTAAAATTCCCATTCGAAAAGGCTACACGTAACATAATCGTCATAATTAATTATATTAATAAATGACGCTTGCTTGATACGTTATATCTAAACAAGCTCAACCGAATATATACCCCGAGTTTTCTTATTTTGAAACGTGACTGAGCTTCGTAATTATAGAACGATTTAACAATTTCAAGTAGGAATAATTTTAAAATAATTACAGATGCTCTAACAAGTCATTAGGGTAAACATCTAGCATTTTAAAAGACGATTTGTTGTGCATATAAATGCTTCTATCTAAAAAAAAAAAATCAATGTGCATAGTTGTGCGTGTATAAATATATGTATGTTTATATAATATAATCACGCATTCCTATTATGGATATTAAAGAATTTTTTCAATTAACAAGCGATGTATATGTATGCTGTGAAAGTATGTAAAATATTCCGATAGCGTTGTAACTGAAAATTGAAAACTAGCCTATGCTGGTATTACTAAAAGAATGCAGGAGAGTATAATTATGATTACAAGAAGGATAACTGTTGAGGATTTCTTATGAAATGATCTTTAGTTGGATGCATTTGCTATACTTTCAGCTTAAGAATATACAAGGTATGGCAATTCAATACTCGGAATATACTTGAAAATAGGGACCAAGCACTATTTTTATTATTAGTGCAAATAGACTCCTCGGCTTTTGTAATTCGAATTTCTGTAAAAAATAATGGAATTTTGAATTCTTTGGGAAAACAAGCTTGACGTAGTTATAACGTTGAAGTATCTACGAACGAGTAAATGGTACTTTATGTGTCAAATTGCGTTTAAAGGTGCCATAACAATTTCTCTTGGACAATTTAAACTTGCACTTACGCAGTTAGTTTTGAATTAATAAAAAAACAGAAAAATACAAATAAAATAGTATTAGCATTGGTAATATTCTTTCTGTATTTGTAAGTGTATTATGCCATGGATGTATATTCGTATTCTCTGTCGGCGATATGAAGATTTATGGTCATTCTTCGTAAGGAAATAGAGACTACGCAACTGAAGTATGTGCAGTTTTAAACAAATTACGTAAATCGTTAACTACTTAACTGTAATATGGAAGTAACATGCATGGTCTTTCATCAATGCATCAATCTGCTGGCAGTCACGTTGTGTCAAATAAAAAAGCAAGATGAATAACTACATATAAACTCGTACACATGTTACATACGTTGGATTAGGAAATTCTGGTTTTATATGGCCAACTATTTACATAACACGAGCCTTTATTTTGAGAAGGCGTTTGTTTACGGTATTATCGCTCTTGTTCATTGTTTCACATGTGTCGTTTTCGGTAGGTTTTTCCATTTAGTAGAGAATTTTGAAATAGCTCCGAGTCGTTTCCACGTTCTCACGTTTCAGCGTTATGTATTTAAGTATTCTATAGACGAGACCCAGGGGCGGATTATAATAATCAGTTTCGTGTTCAATAGGTGTCACCCATAAAATTTACTTAATTTTGTTTACTCAAAGACGAATTGATTTGAATTTTTAATTTTCTCTTTTGAATGTATTTTTGTGAAGGTGTTAATGTACAGTAGATGTTCAACGAAACTTCTATTAACATAATTTAAAATGTAATTCGGAATGTCATCACACGCACAGTTCAGTTACACATTGCAGTGTGTGCTGTTTTAGTAATTCTATTGTTCATGGCAAACCATTACAAAATTGGTTAGCGTTAAAAGTACAAGTAATAATTTCTTCTATTTTTTTCCTTGAGTCGGTTTTCTGTTAAATTATTTCATTGCTCATTTCAGTGTTTAATTGATCTGAATTTATTATAAATAATTGCGTTTTATTTATAATTTCTCAACGTCTTATAATTTTTAAATTTACCTTATATAAAATACGTATGTTCATAATAATAATAATAATAATAATTTATTGATATATATGTACATATACACGTCATGGAATAATCATAGATAAATAAAAACACAATTAATGCGCTCACAACACGTTAGAATCCGCAAGACCTATACAAAACAAAACACCAGAGTACCAATTAAAATATAAAAACACAAAAAGGGCAATGTCAAAATTTATGCTTCAGGAAGTCATCCACTGAATAAAAAACGTTCTCCATCAGCACCTTTTTTATTAATATTTTGAGATTAATCCATGGTAGGTTCCTAAACCTATAAGGCAAAGCATTGTATATCTTCAAGGCCACGTAATTCGAACTTAGCTGACTTTTCCGAATGCGATGATACGGTATCACCAAACCGCTCTGGTTTCGTGTTTCATATTTGTGAAAATCACCATTTTTGCAGAACTTATCTGGCGACTTATGAACAAATTCCAGGCAAGCAAGTATATACAAGGATGGGAGGGTCAGTACTTTGTGTTTTCTGAATAAGTTTACACAACTTGTGGTACTGGATACACCACTAAGGGCTCTGACTGCACTCTTTTGCATCCTGAAAACCACCTCAGCCGCGCCAGACGCTCCCCACATCAATAGGCCATACAAAACCCTGCCCTGAAAATTTGCATAGTACACAGTCCTAGCCGCCTCGGGTGGAGCCACCAGTTTCACTCTTCGTATTGAGTATATTGCTGATGCCAAATTGCGACACAAGTTATCAATGTGGCACTCCCAAGACAGGTTGCTCGCAATCAGCAGGCCCAGAAACTTGATATTCACTTTGGGCTCGCCTGCCACGCCTCTAGTTGTTATTGCCAGCTGTTGGGTTTTGTCCTGATTTAATTTCATAAGATTGCTACTAAACCACTCACTTGCTTCCCCCAACGCAGTCTCCATATAAACCTCTGCAACTTCCTTGCACTGGGCACGCACTATTATGGACGTATCATCTGCAAACTGGGTGACTCTACCCACGGTGACATTATGGGGCATATCATTGACATAGATTAGAAACAGAAGAGGCCCCAATATTGGCCCCTGTGAAAATAGATAAGAAGGTCTGGTATTTTGTAGAACATTAAAACAATTTTTCTTCTCAGTACACATATATTTTATTAAATGCATAAACAATGTTCTTACCTTTATTTACTACAAGAAAGGATTTATACTGAAATTAAATGCTTTATGATCCTAACGAATTTTGGTTCAATATGCCGTATAATACAAGGGTAGCCGCTTATATTTCGGGAATAGCAAACGAAAAAATTTTTTTATTATCGAAAATAGTTTTATTGCTTTTCAAAATAGTCTCATTGAAAATCAATGCACTTTTGCATTTGTTTAAACCAATCCGAAAGGCATTGCTGCCACTGTGAAGGCCCTATCTCCAAAATATGTGTTTTGAATGCCTCAACTGCCTCTTCCGGCGTAGAGAACCGTTGACCACGAAGTTTATTCTTCACTTGTGAGAACAAAAACAAATCACAGAGTGCTAGATCAGGGCTGTACGCCGGATGGCTCATCAATTCAATGTTTTGCCCAGTCAAATATTCAATTGTTTGAACTGACCGGTGAGAGATCGCATTGTCATGGTGGGAAATGATCTGTCCTTTTCGGTTTGTTTTCTTTATTTCTTCAAAAACTTTTAGCAAACAAATAGTTGTGTACCGTTCGGAATTGACCGTTCTACAACTCTCTAAAGGCACGGCTGCAACGTGACCGCTTTTTCCGAAAAACAGGCGACCATTTGTTTTGATGTGCTTCAAGCGCGAACAACTTTTGTTGGTTTTGGCTCATCTTGGAATACCCACACAGTCGACTGCTGTTTACTATCGGGCTTATACGTATAGATCCAATATTCATCACCTGTGACGACTTTATAAATATCTTTTGAAGCACCGCCATTGTATTTTTATGCATTTCGTGGCGTCAATCGACGCGAGTCCTTTTTTGAGCGGTCATCAAATTATGTGGTACCCAACGTGAACATAGCTACTTAACGGCTAAATGTTCATTCAGGATCTTATGCACGCTGGTGTTACTAATACCTAGAGATGCCTCGATCCCATGGTATGTCACATGACGTTCTTGTATTATCAATTCAGACACTGCATTAATGTTTTCCGACACAACAACATTTGTGGGACGACCTTCACGAAATTCATCGTCCGAAAAACGCCGTCCAAGTTTGGATTCACTATGCCAACGATATACTGTAGTTTTCGATGGTGCTTCATCGCCATATAAAGAATTCAGCTCGTCGATACATTCTTGCTGAGATAATCCACGCCGAAAGTTATCGAAAATAATTGCACAAAAATGTTCGCGAGTTAATTCCATTTTTTCGCTGACATAAAATTTACTGTCAACAATAGAAATAGCGACCGGATAGTAAAACTGTCAAGATAAATATATTGTCAAAAATGACAAACTTCATAATGCAATCATCAGATCGGAGGCAACACTAACAGTGTTGCCAGTTCCCGAAATATAAAGATGTATTAGTTTATTGTAGAGTGCTTAGAATCTATAACAAACGAAATTATTTTTAATGGTAGTATAAAAAGACATAATAGGAAAAAGAGAATTTCTTCATTGTTGTAAAGAGAAATTTGATTTGGTACGCATTAGAATAAGTTGACCGAGTTGTTGTTTGACGTTTTACGAAAATTGAAAATAACCTACTTGCTTAGAAAAATACTGTTTCAGCTACTATTTCCAGATACTTTAAATGAAATAACGAAAAGCTTTATTTATTTTTGAATATATAAAATCTCTCTCTGTTTTAACACAATTCTGCTGATCTTGAAGAGTCCTAATGTTCGTTGTCGCACCTGGAGATGGAAATATTTTCTGCTGTTAAATTTGTGGTATAATTGATTGTTTAAAAGGAAGCATGTTCTATTCGTAAAATTTCTCTCTATAACAATGCAGAAATTCTCTTTTTCCCGTAATGGCTTTTCCATGATTCATGACCAGAATTTGTTATAGCACCAGATGTGTAAAAGTGATTTTAGACATACATATGTACATAAGTATGCTTGTATGTCGTATGTTTAACCATTATGAAAGCAAGTAAGGCTATGATCAGTGTTGTATGATAGTTTAAAAATGTAGAATATAATAAGACGGACTTTCATTTTATACACTCATTTAACAAGTACATTTACATTACTGCTGCTATTTTTAATTATAATTAAAATACTTACAATTAGCAGGACAAGCAAACTGGTCTCGTATCCCGTACATCTATCGAAGTAACAAGAATAAAATTTCCTTCTACTACGTTTCCGACTTTAACTAGTTGCCTGAAAAACAAGATTACATTCAAATTGCATCACAGCATATTCAAGACAGAAATTTTCTCCAGATGTGACGATCACATAACTATACTGTACATAACTTCCCACATACATACATACATATAACATACATGCAATAAATACAACGCGTAGAATATACATAAATATGTAAGGGTAATGATTCATTTCTCAAATTTATTCGTTTTACAACTTTAGTGGCACACATATATACAACTACTCTTGTATTTCAGATGTAAATAAATGTATTTTTATACAGTCTGTTTACGATGTGTCTTGAGGTTTTTTTAATACCGTACAATAATATTATTTAACTCGCAACACCGGTCATAAAAAAGGTGAATAAATCTCTACAGATATGTTTGGATGTTGATATTATGTGAACAAAGGCTTAAGAAATGATACGAATTATTTATGTCTGTAATTAAGTATTAGATCGTTTATTAAAATCGAAATCAGCTTTTGATACATGGAATGGAATATTAATTAATGATGAACTGTGCGTTTATTATATTTTTTCATTTTTGACCTTATGGACAAGGAAACTGTCTAATTGGTTCGTGAAAAGTTGCAATAAAGCAATGTTAATACCTTTAACAGAATTTTGAGAGAGAGACCTAAACAAATCTTAATCCGAAGTGTATGAGGTTAGAAAAAAATTGGTGCAGTAAGACACCCCAAACTGTAAATTACGATCATTATTACGAGTTGTAATTCATGAAAGACAATTCTATACAGTTTAATCTATAACTCCTTTATAATAATCACTTAACCTTCCTCTACCCGTGAAAAGTTATTGTCGCTACTTTTTTCTGAATAAAGTCATTGTAAAAATTTATATTTCATCTCTTACTAGTATTTGTTTCAAAAACGAATCGTTTTCATTTCGTTTCACCAATAAATTTCTATTAAATTATAATATAATCACTCAAATTAAGCGATAGCCAAAGATCGAATGTTTGCGATTTCAAATTTGTATCTCGCAATGATGAGACTTTATCTTGTCGGAAATTATACAACTCACTGGCTAATTTCTAGCACGAATTCGTCAGCTATCAGTAATATTGAGGTAGAACACAGCCGATGTTGTTAATACAGATACAACGAGCTTATAGCATTTTTTGAATAATCCTTATATAAAAATAATATAATAATACTGAAGTGGTTAATAAATTTTATAATATTAAGAAACGAATGTCTTATAACCAAGCTCTTTATGTTATCTTTTCTAGGTGAATAATAGATTTTTAAATAATTTTTCATGCATCGCAGTTGAAGTTAGAGAAATTTTTGAAAATATCGTAAGTAATTTACTTTCCATTAAATCTCGTATCAATTATGAACAGCAGTTTATGCAATTTGAAAAGTATTGCAAAGAAACTGAACAGATTGTATCAGAAAATATTTCACTTGCACATTTTCCATGGCAATATTCTAAATATAAATTACTACATGAAGAAATTGTTCTGTTAAATCACTTGTGATTATTTAATATTTAGTTGATTACATTTGTATTTGACAGTTCATTTTTAGATGTTAACCACTTTTGAAAAACTAAATTGTACTAAGTTAAAATAGTATAATCTATAAACGCACCATTTTCAGTGCTTTATTAGCGTTGTTAATAGCAAATTATGAAAAATAAATTATATAACAATTTAACCATTACGTAAACATGTAAACATAAATCGAACAAAAACATTGAAAATAAAAATTTCTGTAAAAAACATTGTTAAAAACCACAAAAATGTTACAACATTTATGTAGATATTTACGAATTTGCCCTATTATAAAGTTTCTACACAAAAACTTTTGTTAGATATTTCCTTAAGAGATGAATTTATAAATGTTAAATATATAAAAATACACTTTTTCATAATAACGAATGAGAAATATTTTTACAGTATCATTTAATTTCGGAAACAAATTTTATCAGATTTAATCTTCAATTTGTATAAATTGAGAATATGTACCAAACATTTCGACGTCCCCTATATATGAAAGAAAATCATTTTCTAGAGCAGCAACAGCCGACAGCGCTCTCTGTAATGCATTCAGTCAACTTTTAATAATGATTCGTAGGATTTGACAGTTTATTTGTTCCAAAGTATTTAATCATATAAACGCTTATTAAATTCTTTTATTTGTATAATTTCTGTGATAGTGTCCCAGCTATTCGCTACTGATCAGCTAAAGTTTATTTTAAAGTCAGTGCAACAATAAGATATTTCATTTCATATGCAACAGTTTGAGGTTAAGTAATTAAAATTATCAAACGTCTAACACAATTGATAAATGTGATTTAATAGTCAAGTGCAGGAATACAAAAAAGCAATGATTCCATTTCAAGTTCAGGTACTATATGATTTTGCCGGTGAAGCCAATACTTCTGAACTATCAATATCAGCTGGTGAAGTATTAACAGTAACAAGAGATGATGTTGGTGAAGGTTGGTGGGAAGGTCGAAATAGTCAAGGGACTTGTGGATTATTTCCAGAAACATACGTGGAGAAGATTAGTTCCGCACCCTCTGGTTTGCCACCTCCATTACCAGCAGCTCCAACTTATCAGACAGTACCTCCCATTTATGATAATGATTTTGTGAGTAATGCACCTTCAGACGACGATGATTGGGATGACTATCCTGAAGTGCCGAACAATCAAACGAAAGTATTACCATATAATCAAGTGAACTATGATAGTACTCGATATCCAAATGATGATAATATTTCCGAAAGCAATTTTAGTGATGCAAGAGGGCCGGCACACACAAAGAAAAATTTAAATCGTTTTTCAACTTTTGTGAAATCTGGTGGTGAGTCATATATATTAGGTTCTTTAAAAGTTAGCATAGCTAGTGACCAGCGAGTTATGATTACTAAACATGATGAAATTACTTATAGTTGGCCCCAGATAGCAAATGCATACACAGTCCATATAACATCTCCTAAAAAAGAATCAAAATTAAAAGGACTTAAAAGTTATATTGCTTACCAGTTAACACCATCGTTTAACAATATAAAAGTATCGAGGAGATATAAACATTTTGATTGGCTACATGAACGATTAATGGAAAAATTTAGTATAATGGCTGTCCCACCCTTGCCTGATAAACAAATTTCTGGTAGATACGAAGATCAATTTATAGAACATAGACGGTTGCAATTACAAGAATTTATGAATTATGTCTGTAAGCATCCTATATTTTCATCAAGCGAAGTGTGGCAACATTTTTTAACCTGTACTGATGAAAAACTATGGAAACAAGGTAAGCGTGCTGCAGAACGTGATCCTTTGATAGGAGCCAATTTTTGTTTATGTATACAATCACCTGAAAAAGAATTGATGTCATCAATTGTCGAATCAAAGATAGATGCTAACCTAAATTTTATTCAAAATTTAGATTCAGCGATAAAAAATTTAATGTCTGTTGCAATGGATCAATCTAAGAAACATCAAGGACCATACAAACGAGAATATTGCAAAATAAGTGATAGTTTTCATAGGTTAGGTTTTGCTTTAAGTTCTGAAGAGAAATCGGGTATATCGACCTTGCCTTCTGCCATCACTAATATTGGTGTTGCCTATAGTGATATTGCTACATACTTTGAAGACCAACCAAAATACGATTGGGAGCCATTAAGTAATACATTGTACTTATACAAAGGTCTTACCAGTTCTTTCCCTGAGATATTCGCACTACACAAAGGTGTACAGCAAAAGAAAAGGGAATGCGAAAAGAACAACATGCCTCCAGCTGAATTAAACGAAGTCAGAAAACGTAGTGATACCCTGACATATGCCATATTTGCTGAGATGAATCACTTCAAAATGCAGAGAAGTATAGATCTGAAGGCAGCTATGCAATCGTATTTAACAGAACAGATTAATTTTTATAAAAAGATTGTGACGAGACTCGAACAGAGCCTCGCGCAAGTGAACGATTGCTGACTTTTTTCCACATGGGCTGAAGAAGAGAATTTTTGTGGCAATGGATGAATGGAGAAGAAATACCAAAAAAGATGCTATGGTTAATTAAATATTGTTGGTTTTTTTTTTCTGTATGTGAATGATCACTAGTAATTAAGTGTCGATTGAAAGAGCTGTGACACATTTAATGTTTTAATTTGCTTAAATAGTGATATGATAACATTATTGTGTGTGTATTATGTGTGTAAATATATACAGTGTTATTCAAAACAACAAAGATAGAAATGAGAAATGAAATTGTTGAAATGGTTTAAATAAGAATAAGAAGTTCAAGGCATATACATCTACATATATATATAAATAGAACTTGGAATTACAGTAGGTGAAAATATTTAGAAATTATTACATTGTGTTGAGAGTTTAATTTTTTGTAGAAGTTGTATTTTTTACACAAATGTTAACTAGATTTGTGTTTGAATAACCCTGTAAAGATTATGCAATTATTCTGTATACATAAATTTACCAAGAGAAACATTACACTAATTAATTGTTTATTATACATATATTTTGTACCTACATTATTAATTTTGATATAATTTTATTATATTTATATAGTAATATATTTTGTAAAATTGTCTAATTATATTTTGTTATAAATATAATACTTAAATGAATTCCCGAAGTTGGTTATCTTTCATCTATAGATAATTTGTTTTTCTGATATCAATGCATTGATAAGAAATTAGAAGAAAATCATTATTGGTGAACTAAAGTTTCTGTTATTATCCATTGTATACATCATGTTCCAAAATTAATGCCCCTTTGCAATGAAATTAAAAGAATTTTTAAGAGAGATTGAAACTGACTTTCGATTTTTCTGTTATTTTTGCAACAAATACAAAATCGTTTAATTTGTGCCTTATTTTTTTTACAAACATTGTATGTAATTTGTATATGTACTGCTAGTGTTTTATTGAAGTATTCTAAAACCTTAAAGCAATTGAAAACCTGTAACGCGGACCATAACAAACTAGACAGTAAAAATGAAATAATAAAAGTACTCCTACATTTTATTATTCGATTGCCTAACATCCGAAACTGTAATATTATATAAAGCTGTGTATGTAAGCTAATCATTATTTTCGTAATTGTATATTACTTTAAAATATATTATTATATTTCGTTAGATGTGTGTTTTTTTTTGTTCCAGTAATACAAGTAGTACTGTTTATAAACGGCTAATGTGACGTTGATTAATAATTATCAAGTTTCATGGAAGTGATAAATTAAAGTGACAATATGATTAGCATTCTACTGATATATCGTTTTCAAATTTTAATCTGAAACATTGTGCACATACTGAGTTCGGCAAATATTTAAACGTCAACTAATTCAAACAAGCAAATATCAATAATAAATTTAAATATTTAAATCGACATTCTAGTCTGGAAAACAATGATTAAAAAATTATATATTTCATTAGCATTATGTGTTCGTTAGATAACGACACATTGACAAAAATGTAAATATCTTTTTTCAGTTGAATTTGATGGAGCCTGTGGTTGATTGACTTGATCAATAAGGTTGATATATAACCCCTTTCCACATTAACTTTTGTAAATTCTGTATACGCATTTCGACAACCAAGTTGTCATCATCAGCAGATAATTTCAAAGTGTCGCACCTGGTAAAACACGGCGAAAAACAACTGTACGAAAATCAAACTCCGTACGCGATCCACACCGCTCAAAACCAAGATGTACACTGTGTTTGTTTCACAAGGTTTTTAAAAATTATTTTTACTTAAACTAACATGCACTACATTGAAAACGGGGGTTACGGTCAAGACAAGTGTCTGCCTATGATTTATTATATTGTTCCTCTTCTGACATTAAGTAGAGAGAAAAGGGACGATTGTAAGGGGCCTGTTTCATTATTGTTCACCACATGGTTTAAATTCTTAAAGATGTGCATGCTTTCATACGTGTCTAGTTCTCGATAATTATACACGTTTTTTATCAAATGTAAACAATCCATATTAACACTGTGGTTATTTTCTAATACATGTCTCGCTATACCCGATTTTTCCGGTCGGTTGAATTTTATGTGCGAAAGGTGTTCTTTATACCTGGATTTCGATCGATCTTTTAGTTTGGCCGATGTATTGTCTATTGCACTCTAAACATTCAATTCGGTAGATTCCCGATTTTTTATTTTCTTCGATTTTGTCTTTTGCATTTCCTAAAAGCGTTTTAAGAGAATTATTGGGGCGGAAACAGACTTGAAGCCCGCGTTCTTTAAAAATACTATTTAGATTTTTTGTCATACGATGATAAGGTAAACAAACGAACTGCTTTTCCCGATTGCTCTGTGGTGATAGACATGTGGTGTCACGGATTGTTTTTCTTATGTTGGCCTTTCTAATTAATCCATTGATTATTTCCGAATCAAAACCGTTGTATATCGCGATATTCTTAATGACGTTCAATTCTCTTTCATATCTTACATTTTTTAGTGGGAAATTGATCAAACGATTAATAAGAAAATTGAATGAAGCCATCTTTTGTTGCATGCTATGATTTGAGACCGCCGTGATGAATCTATTGACATTGGTTTCTTTTCGGAAAATATCAATTTCTATTTTGAGATCATTCCTAATAACTAAGGTGTCCAAAAAAGGCAACCTGTCACTGTTTTCTTTTTCTACTGTAAATTTAATTGTCGGGAATTTTGAATTTAACTGTTTAACGAAATCATCTAAGTTGCATTTATGTGTATTGAAAATCGCGAAAATATCATCGACATACCTGACCCAAATTCTTGGAAAATATTTAGCTTTATTTTTTAATTCTATTTCAAAGTTACTCATAAATAGGTCCGCTATGAATGGAGAAAGACAATTGCCCATTGCAGTTCCCTGTTTTTGTTCATAGAACTTCCCTTCGAATTGAAAACAATTTTGGGACATGCAGAGGTTTGTTAATCTCACGTATTCCTTTATTTTCTCTGGTTCGATCTTATTTTTGTGAAGAAGTTCTTCTAAATATTTTAAAGTTTCTGGGATCGGTGCCGAAGGAAACAATGACGTTACGTCGAATGAAACTAAAATTTCCCCTTTTTCTAATTTACAATCTTTTTTCAGTTTATCTTTAATGCGCAAGCATTTCGCCGACCCCTATTTTAATACTATTGCTTATAATTTTATTGTCTCATCCTATCTTTTCGTGTTGAGTTCAGTTTGTCGACGTATAAATATTCTAAAAATGAATAAATAATGCATAATTTCTTTTAATAACGTAAATAAAATAATTAAACGTTTTCATTAGAGTTTCAGACGCGTTAAAAAACACATTAATTTTCGGTTATTAAATCAGCTTTTGTCAGACACGTTTCGCGAATATTCGGCGTATATACTACAGCAATCTATCTATGTGTAACGTGCCTAAGTTCAACTACCTATAAACAATTAAGTTAACAAAATTAGTCAGTTTTCCAGTACAGCAGTGTTACTCATTTCTCAACATGAATCAATTACAGTGACCCTCACTTTTATTTATTAACATCGTTTGTGTTTCATGATATTTTTGTCGCGTTTTACTAATACAATTTCTTGGTATCCGGTCTGATTAAGCCACATTGAAGATGTGGTTTTTGTATTAACAACAAGAATTAATAAGAATATGTAATATGTCAGTGTACTAATATTTCAAACTGTTGTAGTGGTCACTGCAATAACTAAACGTTATTATTATGGATAGATTAATAAGAGGTTATCTCGAATGATTGTGTGCCTACGGTAATATATGTACATATGTATATAGGGAGTCTTAAATGATTTAAGGATTTTTCAGCTAGATATAATGTTAATTGAATTTTGCAAGAACGCGAGTAACTAGCGGAATTACAAATTTATGATCACCTGTCTTTTTCCCAGCGAAACTGATCCCCCAAATATTCAGTTAAAATATGTAAAGACTTTCTATGTTCTATCACAATCGACCTTGGTCTTTATCTCCATAAATACCTTTAAATTACCTTCATATTCCAGACCATCTTCCCTGCTACACATCCAAAGTGGTGGTAAAGTGGACAGATTGAAATTCATTGTAGGACACATAACTACAACGATGACGGAGGTAAAACGAGATTAGATTGAGCAAGCCTCGAGAATAACCAAAATTATCCAGCTCATGTAAGAGAAAAGAATTACCAATACTGTCAAATGCCTTGACAAAATCCATATGAATAACGTTACTCTGACGACGTTTACCTAAGATTTTGGGTACAAATTGAATTATTTCTATCAAATTGGTGCTGGTAAATCTGCCAATTATAAAGCCATGTTGAGATATATTAAAAAGCTGAAGAACCAGATTAGATCCCTGCGGTACATCCAAAATAATCAAGTCATTAAGTAATGTTGATGCGTTGCGAGTGCAGTTTTGGTATCACTACTGATCTGCTGATGTAAGACCGACTCAAATAGTTGAACAAAATTGCAATTCTCTTGCAAAATTAGTCCAACTGATCAAACTATTCAATCTGCTGTATGTAATATAAAATATTTGAAGTTCTACATGCAATAGACAATGTGTGTGGATTTTCCTTAAGTAATATATTCTAAGCATTTACATTTTTGTGAATGTAGACTTGAATGAATTACGACATAGAAATACCATACTTTCGACACAATTTGAAAATATACCTTCATTCAAGTTTCTAAGCGAATAATCAACGATAACAAAAAGAGGCCTTTACCATATTCATATTTGTATTCTAAATATGCATTTAGATAACTAAATTTCGCATATTGAACACGGTGTTTATTTTGTACTCAAGATGACAACTTAGTTGTCAAAAGGCGTTTTTAGGAGACAAATATTAATGTAGTAAGGGATTTTTTTGGCCTTTTTGATTGAAGACAGAAATCATTGTTTTTCAAAAAAATTATTTAACAAAGAATATTATGATTCTCCTTAATATTTGTAAAGAAGGAAAATTTCCACCTGTTTATAGAAGCAAGTCAAAAACATACAAAAAAAAAACACATGCACACCTACAAATGGTAGACTCGAGATCGTTTTCAATTCATGTATGAACACAGACAGAATTGGTTATTTTTAAATCTCCAGAAATGGACACATCCGATATGGTTCATTGGTAAAGCAAATCACGTAGACTATTTATTGTTTCGTCGAGCGACGAGTTAACGAAAATTATGAACTTTAGGAGGCGATTATTCTCTTCTTAATTAGACCAATCGTTTCAAGTATGTACATACATATATATATATATATATATATATATATATATATATATATATATATATATATAAACGATTGTGTGTACCTTTAATTGTGTTTATGTAATTGAAACGTGACCGAAAAGTAAGTTTTATAGCGGACGCGGCAAGAATAAAATATTTCAAATTTTATAGCGCAACATCATAAGAAATAATTTAACTAAAGAACATGTCATTTCATTAAGAAAATGTAAAGTCCATTAGATTGACAATATAATTTCCTTTAAAGTTTCTACAGCAGTTATAAACGTATCTACAATCACTATCAAAACGGCGACTACTTGTGTGTGAAGCAAAAAATCAGAGTTGCTCTTGTTTGTATCCATAACCATATTCGTTATTTAATAAATATTTAACGTGAATGCATGTATATACATTATATAAACAACAAAAGCGTACATATATACGTTTGTATATATATGGAAATGTATTTAGATAAATTTAGGTACACAATGAATCCGTTTTGTTTGATTAATATAAGGTCTAGTAAAAAGAAATCCATTATTTTTGCATTAAATTGAAGGTTTTATTTAGCATAGTTAGAATGATCCGACTTAGGTCAAATATGCACTTGTTGCCATTTTGAAGGTAATTTCATAATGCCTCTCTCATAGAAACCCTCGTCTCTATTGGCAAAAAACTGGGACAGTCGATTTTCACAAGCTTCTCTTGAGCACCAGCAAAATCATTCGCCAGACAGGAACAGGTAGTAATCACTTGGTGCTAGGTCCGGACTATAAGGTGGATGCATAAGAACCTCCCAACCAAACTCCCGGAGCTTCTGGCGAGTCACTATCGATGTGTGTGGCCTGGCGTTGTCCTGATGGAACACAATTCCTCTCCTATTGGCCAAAGCTGGCCGCTTCTGGGCGATTGCTTCCTTCAGACGGTCCAATTGTTGACAGTACAGGTCCGAATTAAGAGTTTGGCCGTAGGGAAGCAGCTCATAGTAGATAATTCCTTGCCAATCCCACCAAACACACAGCAAAACCTTCCTGACCGTCAAGCCTGGCTTGGCCACCGTTTGCGCCGGCTTACTACAATTCGACCACGACCGTTTTCGCTTGACGTTGTCGTAAGTGATCCACTTTTCATCACCAGTAACCATCCGCTTCAGAAACGGATCGATTTTGTTGCGATTCAGCAGCGATTCGCAGATAGAAATTCGGTCCATGAGGTTCTTTTGCATTAACTCGTGTGGCACCCATACATCAAGCTTCTTTTAGTATCCAACCTTATTTAAATGGTTCCAAACGATTTTTTGTGCAATGTTTAGCTCCTGGGCAATCGAAACAGTGCTTACATGACGGTCGGACTCGACGATTTCCATTATTTTATCGATATTTTCGACAATTGGCCTTCCAGAGCGTGGTGCATCTTTGACATCAAGATTACCGGAACGGAATCGACGAAACCAAAATTGCGCATGATTGACTGTTACAGTATCAGGACCATAAACACTATTCACATTTTTAGCCGCCTGGCTTGCGTTTTCGCCTTTATCGAAGAAAAACTGTAAAATATGGCGTATTTTAACTTTGCTGGTGTCCATCTTTGACGCGCGCTCAAACAATATTAAGTCAAGTAATCACAAAACTGTCTGAGAAGTTCGTTTAGTACGAAATCTTATCTTTCGAACGCCATCTAGCGGAACGCGGTCGCACTTATACAACGCGAGATACAGATTACTAAAGCCATCTATTGGAAAAATAATGGATTTCTTTTTACTAGACCTTATACATCACGTAACTACAAATTTTATCTGAAGACGGTTTGTAATACTTAAGACATCATGTGCACAACAAATAAATAATAAAAAAGAAAAATACAAGTTAGTGCACGAAAAAAATTGATAATGAAAATAAATCCTCTCCTAACCTCGAAATAATTCACGTAAACTTAAATGTGATGAATAAAAAACTAAAGATAATCTAGTTCAAAAGAGTTAGATAAGTTTCGACCTCGATATCGTTTTTAGAACCTTCGAAAGTATCAACACACTGTTGTTTATTTTTTTGTTTATATTTTAAAAATGATAATTTTTGCGAGTATACATCTTTGAAAAATTGAGATTTTGATCAAAATAAAAAGTTTTAAATTTCGCCTTTGTAGTACGTAAACTAGTATAATACGATTTTTGATTTTTTTATAGCAAAATCATTCGAACTCTAGAGACATTTACAAACTTAAAGGTTCATTGATATGACTTTTCAAGTTTTTTTGTTCTCTCAGAATTAAGTCAAAAGAAGTAAATAAATTGTAATCACAAAATAGTTTTTAGAACCTTTGAAAATGTCAGCACACGAGTGTATATTAAAATATAAAATGATTTTTAGAAATGCCAACTTTTGCGAGTACACACTAAGTTTAGAACTCTCGTCAGAATTTCGATGTATTGTTTTCTGCAATCTAAACATTTAATTCCGAAAATTCCCGATTTTTTGTTGTCCTCGACTTTGTCTTTTGTATTTTCTAAAAGGGATTTGATGGAGTTAGTGGACCAAATTGTGACTTGAAAACTGCGCTCTTTAAAAACCCTATTTAAATTTTTCGTCAAACAGTGAAAGGGTAAACATACAAACTGCTTGTCCCGATTGCTTTGAGGTGATAGACATGTGGTATCCCGGATTGTTTTCCTTATATTAGCCTTCCTATTCAATCCATTGATTATTTCCAAATCAAAACCATTGTATCTCGCGATATTCTTAATAAAGTTCAAACTAGTTATCGAAATACGTATACAGAATACGAAAATGAATGTGGAAAGGGGTTATATATTAACATTCAGTGATTATGAAAACATTAAATCAAATTGAAGAATTCGGAAAGGCATAAAAATGTTTCTACCCAAGAAATTAAAAACAAAATTTGAGCGAATGTGAAACTTCGACAAGTAAAAATTTGAATTTTTTCCTAAGGTCAAAAAATAAATTTTTCGATCTATGAGGATATATCAAATACGGCGACCAACTTAAGTAAAATATTACCCAAATAGATGGAATAATATTCTATTATGTTAAGATACTGTAAAAAAAATTAATCTCGTAGAGAAATGCTATTAAAAGAAATCATAGAAAGTATTTGAAGGTTTACTAATTACTATTTGATTTTTTTGTTAATAGTTTTGCATTTTGTATAGACGCACTTTACTTTTTAAGTTTTTTGTATATAAAATAATTGACAAAAAAGTATATGTAACTGTAAATGAAGGAACAAACGTCGCAACTGAGTATCTTGTTTACATCAAATAACATGTCTTTGTCTTGTTGTTCTACTTCGTTCTCTCACTGTTATTAAATTTTATTTAATTGCGAACACATGTGTTATTGCGTAAGTCAAGAGACGCAGGATCATAAAAGTAGATTGCCTTCATTTATACGGTTTGTAAAATATCTCTGTAATCAGAGGGAGATTAGAGAAGTGTTATGTAGAGTGATAATTATAGATTATACGCCTGGTATAATCTCATTAATAAATTTTCCGTAATATATACACACCTATACTAATTTTTCTATTTGTTATAATAACATATTCTAACAGCAGTCGTTAGAGGTAATTTAAAAGAATTAAAATTGCCACATAATCTTTCCCTTGCAAAGACATTTCTTCTCAAATAACCTTATTTTTTCAAACATCTGTAGAAATCGCCGGTATTACCTAACGTGTTATAATGACATACATTAGTTTGAATGTTTTTTGTTTTCACATCCCTTTCTAATTTACAATCCGTTCTTACAACTTTAAAAGATTAATTATTAACTAAATATGTTAACAATATTACGAAACACGCAGGAAGACATTTCAATGCGTTTTCTTTGAGTTTACATTACACCAACATATTGGATTTTTCAATAAGGACATCAATTTTGTATTTAAATAAAACACAGGTGCAGTACACATGTTACATTTAACTATGGAATTCGATCTTGCTCATACGACCACCTCGAGCACGTTTGCAGCGATCGATTTTTTGGTACCAAATTTCTACCACCCTTTCACACATATCCGCCTGAACGTTGGCAATTTCGCGTTCGATATTGTCCCTGAGCTCCTTTAACGTTGTTGACTTGTTAGCATAAACCAACGACATAACGTAACCTCGTAAAAAGCAATAGAACGGCGCTAAATCGCATGAGCGATGTGGCCGCTCTACCACTCAAGATTACACGGTTACCGAACTTCCACTGCTATCAATTGTTTGACCGGCTTTGTGACATGTGGCACCATTTTGCTGAAAGCACATATCACTGACCTCAAATCCATCCAATTCTGATCAAAAATAATCTTCCAACATGGCACGATAACGAACTGTATTGACCGTCACATGGCGATCATTTTCATCGACGAAAAAATGTGGTCCAAACAAGCCCCCAGCATGAAATTCACATCACACAGTCACTTTTTGTGGTGGTAATGGAGTCCCTTGAAGCACGTGTGGGTTTATTGCTATTCGATAATGCATATTGACAAATTCGTTAAGCCAAAAATGAGCTTCTTCGCTAAAGATGATTTTTCGACGAAGTTCAGGATTTTCTAAAAACTTTAGCAGAGCCCAATCAAAGAAGCTTCGGCGCTTCAAATGATCAAGAAGCTTCAGTTCTTGAGTTAATTTGTAAGGGTGTAAGCCGAGATCTTCACGTAAAATTCGCCATAATGTGGTTTGAGAGATTCCCAATTCCTGTGAACGGCGTGGAATCGGCTGATTTGGTTCATTTTGAACTGAAGCACTTTCGGCTGCGATATTTTCGGTACTTTGACTGGTGCATTATCTCACTGGCAGAGGAACATCCAATAGTGAATATTTTGACTCGAATTTGTCCACTATAGCACCCACAGCCTGTCTAGTGAGGCGATTATTACGACAGAAAATTGGAGTAAGCACTCTTAAAGTTGCGACCACCGACTCAGAATTGCGATAGTAATTTTGCTCGTTCGTGAACTTCGCCATGATAAAAATGTTAACCTTGACTGACGTTGTCAACATCAAGACAGATCATGAAAAACGTTCGAGGATGGATTCGTATGAAAAGATAAAATTGTTATGTCCTTATTGGAAAACCTGATGCAATTTATTATAACAGAAACTATACAAGCATAACCCTAAAACCTAACAAAGATGAATTCCAACGATCAGATTCGTTTCCCAAGTAAGTCTTCGTTACAAATATAGACTAAAGTATTTAGCTTCTGTAAGCTATAAAAATTTGTGACTTCCTTCTTAGATGCATGTGCGAAGATGTATTTATACAATATATGGAACTTCGTTTTTTTTAACATATCGAGTTTTACATATGCTTTTCCTATTAAATTCTTAATTTAATTAAATAGCGATGCGTTTCATTACAGATGTATATCTGATCTTAATAAACTTTAAATTTTAAATAGTGTTCTTGGAAACTTCTAAAAAATTGTAGATAAAAATATCACAAATGTAAGTAGCAGTATTGATATGGGTAACACAAAAAATAGTTTTTGCTTAATCTTTAGATATAACTATCTAATCTTGAAGTTAGTTAAGATTGTATTAGATTCTGATACAAGCAATTTAGAAAGTTTCAAAGAGATTGCAAAGTGAGATTCTCACTTAAGAACGATTTCATTGGCCATTTTAAATTAAGGAAAAGTAACGCTTGGCATGATTATTAACTGTCAATAAAAGGAAGTCTTTAATAACATTACCGTACGAAGATTGAAACGTAGGAGTAAAATCATTCATTCTACACAATATTATGGGAGTTCCTCTCTTTTTTATTGACTTATTACCTATCCAATCTTCCTACGCAAAAAAATTACGCAATTGGCATCACATATCGGTAGTACTTGATATTGAAAATCATTTTAAGGTGTCTACACAGTTACTTACGATTAAAAGTAGTACACATTTGAGAATATTCATTTGTAGATAACAAAGATTACGCTTGTGACTTTCTACATTTGTAATAACTATTATGAAATGATATTTAGGAAGTAATAACATAGCGGTAGTGTATATGTAAGTCTGACATTTGCATAAGTTGGTATATATATTTCTAACTTAATAATTCAGAGGCTCTGAAGCAAATTATATTATTATTATTGTAAGATATCTAAAAGTCAATAAAATTTGTATTTAAAATGGCCAACTTTGAAAACGACTTGGTAAAGGTAACGAGCAAAATTAATCAATCAACGAAAGCACCGAAATAAAACTTGCTCCATTCACGTCTTCCACAAATTAAAAGCTATCGATCATCTGCACGAGGGAGAACGTGAAAGATGCAAGGGTCACAAAAGCCTAAGCATTTGATGACTCACGCCGACTGGGATTGTTTTATGGCAAATTACAATCTACTTATATTGTGGGTACATACGAAATAATTATACATATTTTTAGTCAGAAAATTATAAAGAAAAAATTATGGTTTTTCCACTGTTTTACTTAACAGTTTGTGATATTTTCAGGCAATCGTGGAATGAATGGCGGAAAAAATGGCAAAATTACGAAGACGGGACGAAGGTTGCTGTAGCGTGGAATTTGTAAAATACGTTCTGTACGTATTCAACGTTATATTTATGGTAAGAAAAAAAACACATTTATATACATATTACGAGTACAAAATTGTTTCAAAAAGTATATGTAAAGAAAATAGTCTCTAAAGTCTTTTTAGAAAAGTAACGAAAACAAAATAATTATAGACAAATATTGACGATCTGGTTGTCAATTTAGAACTAACGACGATATTTTTGGTTTACTTTATAATTTATTTTACATTATTTTATTATATTTTTTGAAAAAATACCTCTATTTTTAATAACAATATATATGTGGTTCACATATGGTACAAGAGTCCACTGCATTTGAGATTTTAAATCGGTTAATTCTTTGATTGCATCTTTCCTATTTTTAATATCGGTATCCTGCTTTTTAATTTACCCATTCTTTATTCTTTCTCTTCAAATTTATTTTCAACTTTAACTTTAGTTTGCCCTACCTTTGGCAACGTTCTTTTACATCATTCAGTCTAATAATCGAGCAGATGGCGTTATAATCAGAATACAATTTACACAGGACAAATTTTGTAATTCGAAAAAAGTGTACTATGTTTCAAAAAGAGAGAGGCAAATTTCTGAACAGATCCCCAAGCCCAAATTACGACCTATAAAATTTAGTTTATATTAGAACCATTCTAAAATAGCTTTTTATTATTATTTTCGATTTCAGATTACTGGAATGGCGGTTTTGGGAATTGCCCTATGGACAATACTAGATAAATACCAATACGTCACGTTATTGACTACCGTAACGTATCCTATACTGACTTACTTCCTTTTAGCCGCCGGTGGATTGGTCGTCTTCGTAGCTATTCTTGGATTTTGTGCAGCTTGCTGGGAACACCGTCCCCTTCTGTTGTTTGTACGTATTAATTTTGGTCATATATGAACATGCTGATTATACGCATTTTCAGTATATCTTCCTGTTAGTACTGATATTCCTCATGGAAGCCATGGTGGGAGTGTTAGGATTTATTTATCAAGAATTAGTTCATACGGAACTTGAAACCAATTTGAATAATACCTTTTTAGAAAATTACCGAATGGATGACGATAAGACAATTGCTATAGATTTTCTGCAGGAAAAGGTAGTTTCCCTAATCAAAAAATGTTAAGAGTGCTATAGTTTTCCTGTACTATTTTTCTTTATTGCAGTTCCAGTGTTGCGGAGCAGTAAGTTTCTCAGATTGGCAGTACAGCACATGGAAAATTAAAGATACGGAGGAAATAAACTTAGTACCTGATTCTTGTTGCAAAACGATTAAAGAGCACTGCGGCAAAAGAGATCATCCATCTAATATTAATTACAGCGTAAGAAACCATTAATTTGTATTTTTCAGAACAGTAACTTATACCTCCACCTTTACAGGGTTGCTTGAGTAAAATGGAAGATCATCTTCGCAGCCATCTTTCCATACTGAGTGCTGTTGGCTTGGGAATCTGCGTAATTCAAATCTTCGGCGTGATATACGCGTGTTTGTTATACGTTAAGTTGAAAGACGTTGGTGACGAAACGTAGTTTAGACGATGCATTGCATCAATGTGTCAATGTTTTGTTTTTATCTGTAAATGTCGTACTGCCATAGCGTTATAAGTTGGCACTAGTCAATTATTAGAATTACAGGATTTCGTATTTTAATTCCTATTTATAAATAGATTGAAGTAAGTGTATGTAATACCAGTGTAAAATTTTATATTATTTCTAACAATAAAGCACGTAGTTTCTCATTTATGATAATTGTTATGAGATTTGTACTCAAGAAACTTCCACAGAATCAAGCAAGTACTAGGCTTTCGGAAAATTCAAGTTATCGCATGCAGAAGAGAGAATACAACTGTCTGTTTAATTTTTAAACTATTTTATTTTTTAAATTCCCGACAAAGAAAATTTCCAATTAAAATACGATGTATAGAAAATAATAAAACTACATGACTTCGCAAACTGAAAATTCTGTAACGTGAAAATAATGTAGTAAATACTGACAACTGCTAATAATACAACTCAAAACAACACCAAGAGCCACAGTCAAAATTACTAGTTCAACTTATAAAGCCGCAAGCTTATGTAATATTCTTTTTATACTTGACAAAATCGAAGTTTCGCATTCCGTTAATGGAAAAATTTAGCTTCAGTCTCCGATATCTTCGCTTAAATTTAAGACTCATTTTTTTCTTTAAGTAATACTCAAATGTATTGTGCACGAGTCAGTCAGACTTAGCAGTTTAAGTACTACTAAAAATTTGAGATATCTCAGTGAGATTAGGCGCAAACAAAGAGAATTAGGATTATTATTATCTAGATTTGTCAACATTATCAATTTTGTAATGCATAGAAAACTAGTAATTGGAGATTATTCTAAATGAAACTAGGTACTCTTAATTAGTTTTTTTTTAGATTGGCAATACGGATAACTATGTTAACGACGTAATATTTCCGCGATTTTTTAAGTTGAGAAACGATTAATATATGTTAAGACCCAGCTGTGTACATGCTACGTTGGAAGTTTGTATTTTATTTTAATAAAGTGTTTACAAATCGGCTAACCAATGTTATTCACTGCAAACATATCAAACTACGACTGCTCATTTATAACAAAATGAATGATGAAGACATATAGACATTAATATAATCGTAAGGTTCTCAAGGATTCATCTAAGAAATTAACTTCAATTGCTGTTGCTTCTATACTAATTTTTGCCGTAAATTCTTAAAAATCTTTTGGAGGTACCTAGAATAATCTGTAATCTACAGATTCGTTTAAACATCTACCTTAACTTGAGGCACAATATGTTTTAGGGTTACCCATAATAAACTTAAATAAGCTTTTATCATAGTTTATTACCACGTATATTATTACATAAATACATTTAAGAACCAGAATGGCGAATAATCCAAATTTAAAATAGTTAATAAATTGAAAGTTCTCTCCTAACCTCTTCCATATACATTTCCAACTATGAAATCTTGCGTTAACATTTAATTGGAAAAGCGCAAAATTTAAATGTTATGTAGACATTTATTAAAACGTTTAAAAATTTTTTTTATTAACAATGAAAATTCAATTCATTAACTCTTCATCATTCCAACTCTTTCAAATGGGCATATAACAGATCTTGCCCTGGAGCAACAGATATAACTATCCACGATACGAATGCTATAACCGCTCTCCCCAATGATAAATTGTACCATTCATTCACTTCAAAATCTGTCATCTGGAAGAGAGATCTCGATATTAATGAATTTACTTCATAAATAAATTACCTTCAATTCGGTGACGTTATTGTACAAAACTAAAGACATCTTATCATCAACTTGGGCGGTCACTAAATGGACAATCATAGTTGCCACGTACAAAAAAATAACTGCGCAACCTTTTCTATGTTTTACCAGTTCTTGCAGATCTGCACATCTGATGGCTGCTACATCATACCTTGAAAAAAGTAATACATGACATAAACAAGCAATATATACGAATTAAAAAAGTACTTCAGTTAATATTATCAAAGGAATCTAGGGGGTAATTGCGAATCATAAATGGCATAAAAAACAAAAGTATTTTAATGTATTTATATCATAGTTGTCATGGTGATTATTTGTTTTTTTTTTGTGTATAAAGTAGTTACCTGTCAAATACAGATATTAAACAAATGACGCAAAGGGCATAAAATATACAAGTATAGATGTCGCTATAATTTGCATAATGAATTATATATTGCACATCCTTCGAATTTCGATTGCAATGTAGATATGTGAAATGCGCGAACGCTAAACCTCCAAGCAAACCATGGCAAAAAGTGGTGAAAGATATCCAATATTTTTGGATGCGCAATGCGGTCTGCAATGGTGTATCAGCATTCCTAAAATCAGAAAACGTAACTTAATATGAATCAACGAAAATAAAATTATTTGGTAAGTATTAAATCCACTCTCGTAGACGACTACGAACTTAAATGAATTATTTTGAGTGTCGTTAAACATATTTTGTAAATGATATAGATCATTCTCTTGCTAACTAATACAAATTATATTTATTACAACAAATTAAATTGTATAACTTAGAAAAATACTAAAGTCACCTGTCCCTAAAATGAAATTAAATAAACACGAATATTAAATTTTACCTCTTAAGCTCTTCTGGATCTATAGTATGCGATCTCATTAATGTGGGTCTGTTAATTGCTTCAAATTTATTCTTCTTCTGCACGTAAAGTTTATCTGACTTTCGTGGACTTTTCCTTATTTTTTCATGTTTAATGAAGTCCTCCGCATTGTTTTCGAAAACATCATCTTGTAGATCCTCCAGAGCCGCAGTAATATCCGTTTTGGCTTCATATTCTTCAATCCTTTTACGATGTTTTCTTTTACCAGAAGACGCCAATGGCGAGTTTTCACGCTTTTTCTTCTTGCTCTTGCGCTTTTCTTTCGGTATCATCATTTCTCGACTGTCGCCCATGCCCATTTCATTCTCCCCATGCTTCTTTTTTCTGGACTTTGATTTTTTCCCGCCTATAATTTCATCACCCTCTCTATTGTAAATGTCTTGAATGCTATTGTAAATGTTTCTTTCGTCGTTATCTAGCTGACCGTGATCCTTACGTCGTTTATAGTGCTTTTTCTCCTCGGGGCTCAATAATTCCAAGTTACCTGAGAGTTCTTCAGGCATCTTTTCTTCCTCGTAGAAACTTAAACTTTGCGGTCGTGAGTCGCTAAAATGGGATTGTTTGTTGTTGGTGTCCCTTCGCATTTCCGACTCTATCAAATTTAATATCTTAGAGTTTATATGGACGTCACTATCATCAGAAACGTCTCTTATCGGTGTAGTATTCATGGTATAATTATCATTTTTGTCTTCTACTAGATAATTTTTGTTAGATTTTGTACTATCCTCTGAATATTCTGTTTTTTGAATATCCTTGTCCGAAACCACATCTTGCTTCACAGGTTTATGCACTTGAGCAACTATTTCTTGTTTTAATTCTTCTTTTTGGCGTGATTTTTTCGCTTTAGTTGTCACTTTGTTATTCATATTTATGTCAGGAAGAATATACGCACCTCTAGTGTATACGTTTGCTTTATTATTATTACAATTTTATTGATTTTTCTGGCTTATTTCAAACGATTATCGTTTGGCGCATCTGCGGCCAGTACAGTTGTCTATACGTATTTTATATTGGCAAGCCAATTTACAGAAGACTGTAATACTTTTCGATAAACAAATAGAATTCATAATTTAATTTTAAAATAATTATATTTTTGCCGTTGTAAACATTTAATGTGATATTTTTGAAATCAATAAAATCGTAATATATCTGATATTCTGTTTATGTGCACTATATGTAACTCTACATTATCTACTGCTATATGACAGCAATTGACATTTACCAGAATTAATAAATTGATGTCAATATTGTTAAATGCATAAAATATTACAGAATTTCAAGTAAACAAAACATAATAAAATTAAATAATTTACCTAACTTATCAAAGTGTATTATATTCTTACAGATTCATGGAAATTTGTGTTTTCCCTTAATAGCCTACATATTTAATGTAATTAAAAATATTTGCGTATATTTATGCAAAAGCTTTGAAAACTATTTAAAAAAAAAATGTATGCGGGAAATATGGAATTAATATTAATATTATAAAGGGCAGGATCTTTCATGTGCTATTAATATTTCATTGTGCTTCAAAATATGTATGATTATCGATCTGCAAATATTTGAAATTTTAATTACAGATATTAAGGAATCATGACTGGCAAACTTAAATTTGAGTGTAATATATGTGAGAAAAAGTATAGCACAGTTGCTGCTTTGAAGCGCCACAAAAGCAAGTTACACCGTGACACTGATTTGTTGGTTTTGTGTGATATTTGTGGCAAGAGACTTGCTGGCATGGAAAACCTGAAATTTCACAGTCGAATCCACACAGGGTACAAACCCTATTCTTGTTCCTTTTGTGACAAGTCATTTTCTCGAAAGGAGCAAATGAAAGAACATGAGCGTACACACACTGGAGAAAAGCCATTTATTTGTAAATTTTGTGGGAAAGGCTTTTCTCAACGAAGCCCGTTGAAGATACATGAAAGAATACACACTGGAGAACGCCCTTATGAATGTAGACTGTGCAGCAGAGGCTTTATTTCCAAAGGTGTTATGGATACGCATATGAAAACTTGTTTAGGCAACTGATTTAATATAAGATGTTCCTCATTATTTTTTATATTTTTTAAACATTATATTTGAAGAAGCATTATTTTCTTTTGTTACATTTTAAAGATCTAATTATACACATATGTATTTAATATAAAAAAAAACTAAAGGATTTATTTATTTTCCAGTTCTAATGGAAGCTGTAATCTCTTTGAAATTTATAAAAATGTTTTATATAAAACTTTTAAAGTAGAACCATTTTTTTTTTAAATAATTTATGTTTTGAATACAGAATTATAATGTAATATTAACAAGATATTTTAAGAAATATTTGTATTACTTTATTCTACGTATTATTAACAATAAATTCTAAGTATAAAGAATTTCAGTGTGTTTTTCTATTGAAGTCCAAATTAATTCAATTTACTTTTACATATGTGCTTTATACCGAATGTACATATGTTTGCATTGTAATAACAACAACAGAAATTAAAACACTTTAAGAATGATTATTATCAAATTTTAATTTAACCTGAAGAAAACATTTTCATATTTTAACCCTGTGCTGATGTTTAAGAATGATAACATAGTATAACTTAAGAATAAATAAGTTAGTTTGTAGCCCATCTACAATCCCCGGGCAGAACTAAAATAAACATCATGCCTCATCTTATATTTTTAATTTTCGGAATAAGAATTTACTTAGCTTTCATTTCACCTGTTATAAGTATAAAAATAAAATTATACTTAAATATAGCTAGATTAAATATTTGCATTTTATTTTTATATCTATAAGAGGAATAAAAACTAATGTTATGTAGAATATAGACTAATAATGAATTTCTATTCTGTCCTATGTACAAACATAGTCTACATTGAA
This sequence comes from Dermolepida albohirtum, assembly GCA_031893035.1. NCBI lineage: Eukaryota > Metazoa > Arthropoda > Insecta > Coleoptera > Scarabaeidae > Dermolepida > Dermolepida albohirtum. Next base: position 74,238 of record JAVIWB010006361.1, read on the forward strand.
GCTCATCTGGACAGGGTGCCTCTTTTCCCTCTATTATTAATTAATTATTATAGTCTAGATAACAATGTAAATAAAATATTTTGTTATGAACACTTTTAAGTTTGCTAAATGTTTACACTCTCTAAAAACAACAAAAAATCTTTTAAAAGTAGAGACTAAGTAGCTTTTTTTGTAGAAAAAGCCACTTAGTCAAATTATTTACTACTTTTTTGTGCAAATGCTTGTATAGAAACCTTTTAATGGAAAGATGAAGTTTGTTTAAAATTAATATAAAATATTTAATTATATCTATAGCGAACGGTATGACATTATTCTGTGAAAACAATTATAACAGTGGTGTAAAAGGTTATGCCAACAGTTGCTCTTTACTTTAAAACGCAATACACACCGCTTATAATGTATTGATAAATCCAAACTATAAATAATGAATCAAAATAAGAAGAAATTTGTAGAAATAGAAGTAAATAACAGGATATAAAGCAATTGCTAAAATAAACAAATCGCATAATCAGGATCGGTAACGTCAAATCATCGAACCGCCCTAGATTAGGGACTTTTATGCTGCCATTACAGGACACGTGAGTTGCTCATCCCGTATATGTTAATGTTTTGCATCTAAGCTTATGGGGAACAAGAACAGTCATTTTGTATTTATAGATTTTCTTTTTAATAGATGAAAATGAAAAAAATATACTTAAATTAACTATAAATAAAATATCTGTATTTTATGCTCAAATAGTGTATCCTATATTGTATGACTGTGTCGACAATTTACGAAAGAGCTTTCTTTTAATTTTTATTATTAATTAACACCCATTAATAATGTAATTAAAAGTATCATAACCCTTTTACTTTACTACATTAATATACATACAGCAAGACCATCATATCCTTAGAAAAATCTGCGCACACTTTCGGTATTACTCGTACTCAGTCGCCAGTGTGTCGCTCGCTTCGGTGATTAGGTACATTCCCAACAGAAAGGCGCGGTTTTATTTTGTACTACGCGACGCCAAGAATAAGAATTTAGAAAATTTTTATTTATTAATATATGTTATACTGGTCCAAATGGAATGTAAATTATTAATTAATGAGGCTGCTAAGTGTTATTTAATAGTGTTCTATTGAGGATGTACTATGAAAGTAAATCTTAATATGATTAGGTAGATAATGTAATTACAAAATTTTTTAATAATACCCAGTAATTAGAAGCAAATAGCTTTATTTCAAAATGATTACATAATTACATAATAAATTACATAATAAAACACATTCACAAAGCAATGATTACTAAGTTATTCTGAATCATCGCTGAAACCAAAATCCCTGTCAGATGTATCAGCACCCACGTTTATAATTAGTGACTCCGTAAGAACATCCATAAAAACTTCATTTTGTTTATATTCATCTTCGACTCTCTTCACGTGAGTGCAAAGTTTGTTCCAGTCATTTACTGTAATGCTTTTAAATTTTTCTTCCGCTAGCCTTTTAGCGTCCTCTAATTTAAATGTGACATTTTGTGATGCCACAAAATTTTTCACAGTCGCCCAAATCATTTCGATTGGATTTAGTTCAGGGTGATACGGAGGCAATCGTAAAGTTGTATGACCGTGTGCCTCCAAAATTGCGTCTATTTTATATCGTAAGTGTTGTTGTTTATTATATTTTATTAACATATATAACTGGGCTTTCGTCATATCAGATGTACAGGCAATACCTTTTTCGGTCAACCAGTGTAACATTTTTTGCTTGTTTGCATTAGAATTAGGCGCTGGATTTATCTGAATATTGTGGTATGGAGCATTGTCAATAACTAGTACTGAATTTTTTGGTAAATTTGGTATTAGTTTTTCAACGAGCCATTTTTGGTAATTTTCGAAATTCATTTCGTGATGGTAATCACCGGATTTTGTTCTGGATTTAAAAAGTAACAAAGCGTTTTCTACAAATCCATGGTTCTCACCTCCAGCGTGCAACATAATTAAACGCTGGCCCTTGGAGATTGTCGAAAATAACCCATTTCTTGACTTGTCTGTCCAACTTTTCGATTTTGTATGGCCGCTATGAATATAGGATTCATCCATATAAATAGTTGGACGATTTTGCCGTCGATATACATCTATTTTTCGTAAAAAATTTGTACGAATGTTTCTGATATCTGGTTTTTCTTGTAATATCTTGCGATTGTTTTGTGTAGCACAGAATCTAAAACCAAGCTTCCGGCCGCCCGGAAAATTTATATCTTCTTTAAGTTTTTGTAGTAAATTTTTAATAGTAATCCGCTGATTATTTGTCTTGTGGAAATTATAAATAATATGTTTTATTTGGTATAGGTCAATGTCATCTATTGAATCCATTACTAAACATTTCCTCGATCTTTTCTTTTTTGGCGATTTGAAAACTGGTAGTTGTTCTGTGTTCTCTTTCTCATTTCGTTCTGGTTCTGCTTGATATTCGTTCCCCTCTTTTAAAATATTATAGACAGAAGCTCTTGAAACACCAGTTGCTCTTGCTACGTATTCCTTTAATTCGCTTTTTGTACAATTTCTTATGTCTGTTTCGTTATCTGAAATTGTCTTTAAAAACTTAAAAACATTAAACACGACTTCACGGGTTTGTGAATGCAGTCCTTTTCCACCTCCTAAGTTGGACATTATTAATTATAATAAATAAAACAAATAATAACCAATTATAATGCAAGACCTCAATTACTCACTTTGACTAACCGTAACTTAACAACTTAACCACGCAACGATCATAAGCACACTGAGGACACAAACAGCTTACCGATGACTCGGAGTGTACCACCCGGCACGCCTACGATGCGCAGTAGATTTTTGTCCAAGGATATGATGGTCGTGCTGTATATATTTAAATGGTATGAAGTAAGTATTTATAGAAATCTTAGTAATAGTTTAGCCATTTGTTGAAAGATGATGCCACAAGATTGTATTAAATTATCCTATAGGAAACTCTTTCGAAAGAAAAAAATATCCAAAACAATACACGAAAACACCGTATCTGCCTACAATAAGAAATAATATTATAAGTTTAGATATATTACAACTTATTTTAATGTTAAAATAACTAAGAAAATTTACTCTTCAATGGAACAATGAAACCATGAGAAAATACTGAATTTACTAAACTGCGTTAAATCCTATTTGTATTACTTATAATTAATTAAACTAAAGGAAGAAGTCTAGAAAGTGAATATTAAGTGTTCATTTTAACATGACATGCATAATTGTTTTATACTACTGAAAAATCTGTTGCATACACATGCTTTGTCTTTACTTGTGTTATCATGTCATCCAAGATTAAATATAGTTGTAATCTATGTGAAAAAATGTATTCTGCAAGATCTAGTTTATCTCGTCATGTAACAAAATCACACTGTGATACTGAGTTCTTAATTTTATGTGAGATTTGTGGCAAAAGATTAACAGGTAAAGAAAACTTAATGCATCATAGTCGAATTCATACGTGCTATAAACCATTTGGATGTTCTTATTGTGAAAAGACATTTACTCGAAAAGCACAGTTAACAGAACATGAACGTGTACACACTGGTGAAAGACCAATAAAATGTAAATTTTGTGGCAAAGGTTTTACACAAAGGAGTTCACGAAGGTTACATGAAAGAATTCATACAGGAGAACGTCCTTATGTATGTCAATTATGTAAAAAAGGCTACATTTCAAAGGCCATGCTGGACATGCATTCAAAAGCTTGTTTTGGTGAAGATACTAAATGATATTTAAAGTATATTTTTCTATTGAATCGATGTATAAAGTATTTTGTTAATTCTTTTTTGTAATTTATTTTGTACATATATATATATATTTATTTACTTTATTTGCTTTTCGGATTTTTAACTAATATAATAAGGAATATGTATATAAATTTTTTAAGTACATATGTATGTGATAGTTTTTACTAAGTTCTAAAACAATAATTTCTATATGTTTTATATTGAAACAATAAAAAAAATATAATGATTTGATAATATTGATACATAGATTTTTACATATTTGATTACAAAATACTTTACACATCAGGAACATTATAACGGAAACGGTATTGAAAACATTAAAAAAAAAGTAAAAAGTAAGCCCACATTTTGCAACAATTCTTTCATATTCTAAAGAAGTCTTTACTCTGAATTTTAATAAGGATGTGTTTTATTGTCAAATATGTTAAACAATTATTAGTATAGCAAAGAATCTATTGAATGAATGTCAAACAAAACGTATTAAATCGGAAAAGTAAAAATGTTGAAGGACTGTCCTAAAACGCGAATAGGTGTATTAAATCAACAACCATTTTTTTTTGTATGTCTAGTCGCTCGTAATTAATTACATGTACTGATATTAGTTTGTATTTGTACCTAATTTACTTTTAGTTCTACAATTTATCTTTTGCGTATTTTTAAACACAAGGAACAAAAATCTTTTGAACGTATAATAATAATTCATATTAAATTTTTAAAGTATTTCCTAAACTAATAGTTATTATTTTCATTTTGAAACTGCGATGTGAGGATTTTTCAAAATTATAACATTTTGTCCTCAACCTGTATATAACTTAAATTGTCACACTCGTTTCATAATGATAAATATTTTTATCGTCAAATAAAAATAAACTAGTTCCAAGATATTTTATTTAACTAAATCTATACAAGCCTTTCATGAATTGTATATGATTATGAAGAGCTGTAATAGTACATATTTTCTGAATTTTACAATTCCCATTTAAATAAGTCTTACATAAACAAAAAAATTTATCTTTAAAAATATTGGAAATCTAAGAGAGAATTTAAAATAAAATTATTAGACCTGGTGGTAGCTTTTTAAGTAATGTTTCTCATTTTAGTAAATTCAAGATATGCAAAGTTGGCAGAGCGTCGATGTATTTATAGAAATCTGACAGAAATGTTACTGAATATGACTGGATATATGGAACAAAATATGAAGTACACTTGACAAATTTGGTTAAAAATTTTTTTTATAAAAATATGGCAAAGAGTTTTTCATTCTTTGTAAGTTTACTATGCAAGTTATTGATAAATAATGACCGGTAAAATTAGATATGGATGTACTCTTTGTGACAAAACTTATGCATCGAATGGGTCAGTATTACGCCATAAAGCTGTTGCACACAGAGACGTTGCATATGCGACTTTATGTGATGTTTGTGGAAAAAGATTTTCCTGCTCAATGAGTCTATATCATCATCTTCGAAGTCATAAAAGTAATAGGCCATTTTGCTGCTCTTATTGTGATAAAGCATTCACTCGAAAGGACCATTTAAACGAACATGAAAGAGTACACACTGGTGAAAAACCTTGCATTTGTAAATTTTGCGGAAAAGGCTTTACACAGGAAAGTTCTCGCAGGTTGCATGAACGAATACATACAGGAGAACGTCCTTATATATGTAAATTGTGCAAGAAAGGGTTTATTTCAAAGGCTGTGATGGATGCACACATGAAAGTGTGTTTTGGCGAAGACATTAGTTGATATGAAATATTTTCTATTTGTACTTAAATAATACATCTGGTAACTAGATCACATTCTTTGTCAATTTTTATATATACATGTTTACATATTTGTAACATTCATAGATGTGATAAATTGATAATTTATTTTATATCTGTGTTTCTGTGAAGACTAATTTTTAATATATGATTATGTATGGTATTGCTAGAAAATGCATATTAAAATTGTTCAAAAGCTTGTCAACACAGAAAATTTGATGTTAGAAATGTGTGGACTTATAGATGTAACATCTTATGTGGTTGACGAGGAATCAGAGAGCATTTTAGTACTCCCATAAGTTACAATTTCTATAACTTGTGGTTTACAGTATAGGTTATATAATACTAAGCTGTATCAAATATGGAATTCATGTTTAATTACATGTGAATTTTATAGTAGAACTAAATTCAGTGCCGAAATTGCCAATGAAGACATGTAAATGTACTGGTGATTTAATTTACTTAAATTTCATCTAATGTTTTGATATATTGTTTTAAGTAATGATGTTAATGTAAATGTGAATCAGGGCTAACAAAGGGCAAAATTTAAATGAAAGTCTATTTTCTAATGACTGAGTTCTATGTATCAATGAGTACATAAAATAAACATTTTGTCTAAAGGAATTGTTTGAATTTAAGCTTCATTAGGCTACCTATCTAAACAAAAACAAGTTATAAAATTATTTTTTCACATGACTATCTCGGTAATTCCTGCCATTAGCGATTATTTCTTCTAATAGCCAAAGTGCACAAACCATATTTCAGCCAGTAAGTATAATTTACTGCAGTGGTTCCATAAGCGGGTTTGTGCCTATGTCTAAGACTGAAATTGGCTAGAAAAGAAAGAAAGAACGAGTGGTGTTTAATTTATTAATTAAAACAAAAATGAAAACTACAATTTGACAAATTATTAAAAGTAATGGATCATTATCCGCAATTTTTCGCGTTTGCCATAATCTTAGAATTTAACATATTGGTAGAATTATATATATACGACGGACTTTTGCATAATATCCATCATAATTACGCATAACACACTACATTGTTATGAACGCTCAATATTTCATACGAGTATAACCAGTTTTTGTATTTTTTCGAAAGATTAATGCGGGATTCTTTCAACGTTCTGGAAAATCTCGTATACAATTTTGTGATCGCTAGTTATGAAACCATGAAGTGAGAATAACGTGAAAGATTAAATCTTTATTATAGTATTAATGTACAATTACTAAAAAAAATATTTTAATTAAATTTAAGTAGATACGAGATTTATTTTTAAAAATAAAAAAACACTGGCGCCATCTATTATCAGACTTGTGAATTAAATTTTAAAGTTCCCATTTATCTATTAACATTAGTCTACCTAATAAGTAGCAGTAGTACCAATATAAACACATAACATTTACAAATGAAGTATTCGTTTCGAATCAGTTTTATTATTAATAATTTAACAACTTAATAGTAAAAATTTAGTAATATACCAACAAAAAGCAGATATATTGTATTACAAAACAAGTTTTGAAAATAAATTTTTACCCGTGAGTGAGACAAGCGAAGACTTTCTAGTACCTTCCACAAATAAACCAGTGCTCAGGTTGCAAAAATGTCTGCATATTTATTTTGTAAATAACTAATGTTATTTTTAAATAGGACAATAGAACAAATTCTTAAACATGTTCAAAATTCCGTTCCTAAATTAGACATTAAAATTGTGCATCCTGTTTTTTAAATGCATAGTTAAATATTTAAGAGAAAATAGATATCTATCTATTTTCTATAGGATATTTATTTAAATATCCTATGCTGACTGGGAAAAATTCCAGAAAAATTAAAATCGAAATAATTTTTATTGAAGGAGGTTCGAGAAAATTTCACTTGTTTTCACCTCGTTCAAATTCAGACATATGATGGGTAATAGACCCATAATGGGTCAATTAATCCGTGGCTAAAATCAATATCCTATTATTAATGGATAATTGTTCGTTTTAATGAAGCGAAGATTCGCTGCCAAGAAAGATTAAATTCGAAAATATAATTTACTACTTCAGTTATTGGTTATTAACATATAACGCAAAATAAATCTGCAAAGGAAAACCACAATTTTTTCTTTGTTCTCATCAAATATTTGCTTCTATTAATGTCAAAGTAGAAACGCTACTTACATTCGTGTAATTAATTACAAAGCATCTTAACTTAGGATTTGCAATGAGCGCCACTGGTTTCCCTACAAAATCACCCATTTTAGTAATAATTATTTATTTAGAGATAATTGGGAGACGATTGGGTACAATTTATTTTTCATTGTTGAGATATTATCAGTGATTATGTCTTCTACATATAACGAATTAAAAGTAATTGAAAAGAACTGAAAATAACGCAGAACGCTGTTTATTAAACAACTGGAAAAGGAGAAAAACAGAGATCTGTAGCCTTATATGTGCACTACAACACGTACTAAACTACTTGCTGATAAACATGTATGGGACAAATAACTTTTAGTTACAATGAATACGTTGTAGTTTTAGAAAAATTTAATCTTTTATAATTATCATTGGAGAATATTTTATTGCTTTTATTTCATCTGCAAGAACGATTGTTTGTGTATTCTGGTAATAAAGGAAAAGGGGACAGAAAAAGGTCTCCTTCAACATTATACCTTTGTAGTCGAGATATAAACAAGTCGAGATATAAACAAACTTGTAGATGTAAAAAGGTAAATGAGCTGCAACAGTTCCAAAAAAAGCTGGGTACATTTTTCAAAAATTCGCGTATTTATTTTATTTTTCTTCGTAATCATCACTCGATCTAAACACTTTAGATTTCGTGAAACAAGCTTCTTCAAACCTCTGCACAAAATTCCTATTCCTGTTTGGAATTTAATTAGTTCTAAAAGGTGTTTCAATAAGACAATTCATTTTCAATAGCCCGCCATTTTAACAGTTGCCATGACTCAACCTGTAACTACTTGACAGACGACAAGTAAAAACTACGCCATTAATAAAAATAGAACGACATACTCTTCAACAACGCATTGAAATTATTAAAATTCACTACAAAAATGGTGAAACTTCCATGGTCACAGTTCGCAAAACTAAAGCATTTTTGGGTCGTCGTGAAGCACCTTCTCGGCCAGCAATTCTGAAACAGGTGGAAAAATTTGAACTGTTGGGACAAGTTAGTGATGTGGAGAATCGGACACGTGCACGTCGATCAAGAACAACTGAGAATATTGCTGTTGAGGATAGTGTTGAGGAAAACCCAGGATTGTCCTTTTCTCGTCGATCTTTGGAATTGGGCATTCCACAAATGACATTACACCGTATTTTGCATAAAGACTTAGGTCTTGATTTAACACCTTTAGACATTTTTCTTTGGGGCTACGTGAAAGATAAGGTCTATGCCAATGGCCCACAATCGATTCAACCCCTCAAAGATGGAATTCGTGAAGTTATCGAGGACATACAGCCGCAAATGTGCGAATTGGTGATGGAAAATTTCTTGAAAAGGATATGGTCCTGCGAGCGTAGCCCTGGCGGCTATTTGGCTGATATTGTTTTCTATTATCAATGGTATACCCTCTTTTTTACAATTAAATAAACCTGCGATGATTTCGCTTATAAATACTCGTTTTTTTTTTACATTTCTAAATGAAGCCCCTTGTTGGAGGACCCCTTATATTATATATGTTGTTTAATGACAAAATTATAAAATAAAATCAGATGTTTTTTTTACAGCAGAACAAATATAGTATCACTGTATATGTTATTTTATAAATCGTGCATCTTTCGCCAGTAATTATTTTTATAGTAAAATCCGAAAAAAGTTGTGTATTTTTAATGATTGTAAGGGGTTGTATATACTGTATTGATAACACAGGGTAACAAAATGAAAGAAAAAATTTGGTGCCGGAAATCTAATATCTGATTTTCGATGTTTTTAATGTGCTGATTCCAAAAATGCCACCAGATTTTTTCTATCAGCTCTAGTTTTTGAGATACAGGTTACAGGTTAATTGATATTTTTTTCTGATACAGGACAACAAATAAAGAGATAAATATGTACTTAATCGTCAAAATAGAAAGTTCCCAGAATGTGATTAGCCTTTGGGACAGCAGAGATAAAAATGAGCACTGGGTTAAAAAAAATGGCCTTCAAGAGATGTCATGATTCAAGGAAAACAAAACGTGATCAACGAACCTTTGGTTGCAAGAGAAAAAATCTTACTTCCGCCCTTGCATATCAAGCTAGGCTTAATGAAGCAGTTTGTGAAGGCTTTAAATCGAGATGGAAATTGTTTTGGGTATTTATCACGTAAATTTCCTGGCATTAGCACGGAAAAACTAAAAGCTGGTATATTTGATGGTCCTCAAATAAGGCAACTTGTTAAAGATCCACAATTCACCACATCAATGAACGAGACTGAATCTAACGCTTGGTGTTCATTTGTTCAAGTAGTACAAAATTTTCTTGGCAATCATAAAGCAGAGAATTACGCAGAATTAGTGGAAACTATGCTTTCAAATTTTAATATTCTCGGCTGTAACATGAGTATAAAAGTTCACTACCTCCACTGCCACCTAGATCGTTTTCCAGAAAACTTAGGTGATTGTAGTGAAGAACAGGGGGAAAGATTCCATCAGGATATTAAAACTATGGAAGATCGTTATCAAGGACGATGGGATAGCCACATGATGGCGGACTACTGCTGGAGCCTTCAGCGAGACTGCCCTAGTAAACTCCATTCTAGAAAGTCGTATAAAAGAAAATTTTTATGTGATTAGTGACTAATGTAATTATAGTTGAATTTGATGGAGCCTGTGGTTGATTGACTTGATCAATAAGGTTAATATATAACCCCTTTCCACAATTAACTATTTGTAAATTCTGTATACGCATTTCGACAACCAAGTTGTCATCATCAGCAGATAATTTCAAAGTGTCGCACCTGGTAAAACACGGCGAAAAAATTGTACGAAAAATACACTCCGCACGCGATCCGCACCGTTGAAAACCAAGATGTGCACTGTGTCTGTTTCACAAGATTTTTAAAATACTTTTACTTAAACTAACATGCACTACATCGAAAAAGGTTATTATGGTCAAAAAGTGTGTGTGATTTATGTGTGTTTTATGATATTGCTCCTCTTGTCTTTCAGCAGAGAGAGAGAGAGGCGTTTGCAGAGGGCCGGCCTCATAAACGTTAACCAGATGGCCTGAATTCTTTACGATGTACATGCTTTCATACGCGTCCAGTTCGCGATAATTGTACACGTTCTTTATCAAATGTAAACAATCCATATTAACACTGTGGTTATTTTCTAATACATGTCTCGCTATACCCGATTTTTCCGGTCGGTTGAATTTTATGTGCGAAAGGTGTTCTTTATACCTGGTTTCGATCGATCTTTTGGTTTGGCCGATGTATTGTTTATTGCACTCTAAACATTCAATTCGGTAGATTCCCGATTTTTTAATCTCTTCAATTTTGTCTTTTGCATTTCCTAACAGCATTTTCAGGGTATTATTAGGGCGTGAACATACTTTAAAGATCACGGGTTTAAAGTATGTTCACGCCCTAATAATACCCTGAAAATGCTGTTAGGAAATGCAAAAGACAAAATTGAAGAGATTAAAAAATCGGGAATCTACCGAATTGAATGTTTAGAGTGCAATAAACAATACATCGGCCAAACCAAAAGATCGATCGAAACCAGGTATAAAGAACACCTTTCGCACATAAAATTCAACCGACCGGAAAAATCGGGTATAGCGAGACATGTATTAGAAAATAACCACAGTGTTAATATGGATTGTTTACATTTGATAAAGAACGTGTACAATTATCGCGAACTGGACGCGTATGAAAGCATGTACATCGTAAAGAATTCAGGCCATCTGGTTAACGTTTATGAGGCCGGCCCTCTGCAAACGCCTCTCTTCTCTCTGCTGAAAGACAAGAGGAGCAATATCATAAAACACACATAAATCACACACACTTTTTGACCATAATAACCTTTTTCGATGTAGTGCATGTTAGTTTAAGTAAAAGTATTTTAAAAATCTTGTGAAACAGACACAGTGCACATCTTGGTTTTCAACGGTGCGGATCGCGTGCGGAGTGTATTTTTCGTACAATTTTTTCGCCGTGTTTTACCAGGTGCGACACTTTGAAATTATCTGCTGATGATGACAACTTGGTTGTCGAAATGCGTATACAGAATTTACAAATAGTTAATTGTGGAAAGGGGTTATATATTAACCTTATTGATCAAATTAATGTAATTATGTAAATTAAGTTTTTGCAATAAATACTTAAATCCATGTGTCTTTGTTTTTTTAACTGTCAATAGTAATATTATATATTATAACAGTTATGTATAACGTAAAATATATAGACAATTTTTAAAAAAAATATCAAAAACTAGATCTGATAGACCAAATCTGAGAACTTTTTACATTCTGCATCCAAAAATTACCCAGGAACAGATAAAAAATCGCAGGCACCAAAATGTGTGTTGGCTTGTGTAATTATCGTCTGTATTCAATAACAATTTTTTCTACAATTATATTTTGAATTTCTGTAAAGTGTGTTGACCTTTAGTTGCTCAACGATTTTTTAGGCATTTCCGTCAGAGAATAGTTTAGCATAAAAATGTTCAATTAATACCATAAATAAATGTAATTTAGGGTGTGGTCGGTGAAGAAACGAATGAAGGTGAACTACATGAAATTATTTTCATATGTTTCCAAGAACTATAAAATGTTAACAGCAATTATTACTTCTTTAAAACAAGGTATACGTATTCGTGTATCTGTTGTATAAATACTTGTAAATTTAACAGTAATAAAGTAATAGACAAATATCTGCTTCGTTTTTAAATTAAAAGAATATAAAAAAACATTTCCCGTATACTTGTTTACTTTTGAAGTTGCTATTAAAGTATATTTAGGTTATGGTCAATAAAATATCATTCAAGGAAACGAAACGATTTTGTTTAGTCAAATGTTTACAGTCGTTTTGCAAAAGGTCAAGTTCTTTGTGGAATAGAAAATATCGGTTTAATAGATATTTATATTGCTAATCGTCATGCATTTTGTAAATGATGTTCTTAGGCATGGAACTAAAACAAGAAACGAATTAAAATTCCATTGTCACATAATTTTTACAGTCGTCAAAAATATTTTTAAATTTAATTTGGTAAATAACGCTATAGGAAATTTTAACACCCGCTGTTGTAAAATCGTATTAATTTTGACAGATAACTTACAGATATTTACTTGTGCAAAAACCAAATGTTATAATTAACCCTAAGTTTGGTCGATGAAATCTCTTTGTGCTTATAGGTATTGTTTTATTCACATACTGAGTATTTATTAAAAAGTGAAGTGAAAGAGGTTCTGTTAAAAAATTGAATATCCTAACTAAACACAATTCAGTTCTCAGTTATCATCATAACCACAAACAAATCAATAAAGTATTGCGATTCTTTCAATTTTCTTATCAATCGTTTGCTTAGCTTTCCAGTATTAAAACTGAGACGCGAAAGAGATTTAAATTTTATTACGAATACCGCGAGATACAATGGTTTTAATTCGGAAATAATCACGAGATTAATTAGGAAAGCTAAAAAACTAGAAAAAAAAGTCCGAGATACCATTTATTCCTCTCTTCAAAACGATCAAGACAAGTCATTTATATGTTTGCCATTTCATCTAGTTACAAAAAATTATAATAAAAAATTAAAAAATAAATGTCTTTTTAAAAAACGGACATTTCAAATTACATTTCCGTCCAGGAAGATAGTCTAGTTAAATTAGAAATGTGGGATTTGCGAAATAAAATACCGATATTATAATAAACAATACGTTAGTCAAACTAAACGCTCGATAAGAACCCGGTATAAAGGAAATATTTCACACTAAAGTTTAATTGGCCCGAGAAATCCAGTTTAGAAAGACACGTGCTATAATAATCATAGTGTAACCGCGGATTGTCTATATTTAATTAATATGAGATCATATATATTAGTCAATAAGGTTGATATATAACCCCTTGACACATTAACTTTTGTAAATTCTGTATACGCATTTCGACAACCAAGTTGTCATCATCAGCAGATAATTTCAAAGTGTCGCACCAAGATGTACACTAGTGTACATCTTGGTTTTGAACGGTGTGGATCGCGTACGGAGTTTGATTTTCGTGCGGTTGTTTTTCGCCGTGTTTTACCAGGTGCGACACTTTGAAATTATCTGCTGATGATGACAACTTGATTGTCGAAATGCGTATACAGAATTTACAAAAGTTAATGTGTCAAGGGGTTATATATCAACCTTATTGATCAAGTCAATCAACCACAGGCTCCATCAAATTCAACTATATATATTAGGAAAAATAAAAACCACGTGTTAAACAAGATCAAGGCTCGATAACATATTCTTGCCTGCTTGAGTTCCTGGAAGATACGATTGTGTACTTTAGTATAATAAGAGTTAGTTTAAAGACTAGGAAACATATAAATTGTGCGTGAAATAAACCAGTGTGTGTTTTGTGGTTGACCCTGAAAGATGTGCGTGCGGAATTATTTTGTGCGAGTTTCACCGTGAATTCACGCTGTGTTTAATTATCTGCTGATGATGACGATTTAGTTCTCGACAAACGTATATAGAACACAAACATCGATGTGAGGTTTTATTTTGATTAATTTGACACAAATATTTAGTTTTATCAAATTAGACAAACATGTAATGATAGTTAATCACTAAGGTTAATATATAACCCTGGAGCCTATGGTTGATTGACTTAATCACTTAAGATTGATATATAATCCCTTTTCACATTAACTTTCGCAATTCTGTATACGTATTTCGACAACTAAGTTGTCAACATTAGCAGATAATTAAGCAGTGTTGTACCCGGAGAACTAGGGCAATAAATACCCGTACGAAACAATTAATCTCGCACGCGATCCGTACCGTTGAAAGCCAAGACGCACACGGTGCGTCTTGGCAAAAATAATCTTTGAACTAATGTAAGGAATCTGGTGAAGCAGTCACTATCATTACATGTTGAATTTGATGGAGCCTGTGGTTGATTAACTTAATCACTTAAGGTTGATAAATAACCCCTTTCCACATTAACTTTCGCATTCTGTATACGCATTTCGACAATTAAGTTGTCATCATCAGCATATAATTAAACAGTGTGGCACCTGGAAAACTACGGCAAAAACCCGAACGAAACAAATTTCGTACAAAATCTGTACCGTCGAAAGCCCAAACGCACACTGTGCGTTTTGGCTTTCGAAGAGGCTTTTCGAGAATCTAGGCTATAAGTATACGAGATACAGAGATTTATTTAATCTATATAAAGTTATTTACTCGATGGTACTCTGAAATGTACAACCTGTTATCAATTATTTAGTTAATTTTACATTCATTTCTTACTTTAGGAAAGGTAAAAGAAAGATTAATATTTTTCACATATTATATTTAAAATGTTTATTTGCAAAATATACAAAATTAGAAAAGAGAAAACAATTGAACAATAATAAAACTAATAAATAACAATTTAATCTATTTAAAGCTACAATATTCAATGGGTTACTGTTAAATAAATTACTATTACTGCTTTAGATCCATTATATAACACAAACAACATAAATAAATATTAAAACATTAAGTGAATAAAATTCGCAGTTATTTAAAAAAAGAACAGCTGAAATAAATGAATGAGTTGTTAACGTTTTAGTGCAGTTTCGCGTAAAATAATGAACTGTTACATACTTACAGAACATTTTATGTATGTATGTTATGGAACAGTTCATTCATTTTATTTCAATGACTTACTTTGCTATGTACAATATATAAAAATATAAAGTATAACAATTAATAATTTCTAACTTGAGTATTGAGTAAATATTAACGAAATAGTAAATTCTATAATAAATATAAAAAACTTAATCAATATTTTCATATTCTTTGTTAAGTTAAAAAAATCTGAGCCATATACTAAATTCGTAAAGTACGGATTGTATTGCACAAATTTTCGATGTTCATATATCTACAAACACCCCTGTATTTAATACTATTCATCCTAATCTAAGTTAATACATGTCAAACTTATATAAATTCTTATTATACTTTAAATGTTCATAGAACTTACTTATATAATATATCATAGATATATGGGACCAAGAATCACCGAATTTTCGAATTCCCAAAAGAAACCAACGCAGACGATCGAGTTTCGAAGACCCTGTAGCAGGTCTGAACTACAAGATCGAATGCGGATCTTCCGAGTCCTGTACTGATCGGTAAATTATTTTATTCGAAAAGATGTTTGAACGTTTTTTTTAAATATTCAAGAATGTTTACAATACATGGAAATTACCTTCCATCTAGAGTACACTAAAGAAATAAGCATTACTTAACTACATGTATAGAATTGTAAAAAATAGAAGAAAGTACTATTTACAAGCCTAACTGGCATATTTAATACAATAAAATTGATGGTGGCTACACGTAGTAATACCCTACGAAGCCACATCATAGATTCGGAAAAGACGTTTTAATAACTTCAAAACGCCTTTTCATTTGTTTTCCTAGACCCCCAAAAGTGTTTATTAGACAGCCGAAAAGAATGGTAGATGCCCGAAAACCAATTTTGCACGCCCACGTCGTTCGCGTTTTGTTACAATTATTAATAAATAATTACATAAATATGTACAAAGTTTAAATATATTTTTCTCGATTATTTTTGATTGTATTTAGTTTCAAAAGAAACTTAAAGGGAGTACGGATGACAAAACTGATAGACCAGCCTTTGCGATCTCTCCGTCTTCTTCATGATGCCCTTTTTATAATATTGCCTTATCGACCTGCTGAGTTTGTCGTAGTTCATGGCCGGACGATTTTTTCTTTTGCCCCACAGTCTGGCGACCTTTACCGAATCTTCGATCTTGAAGACACCATTGGACCTGTCCAACCACCGAATACACGAACCGTGTATTTGGGGGGAAGCCAAAAGTTCCTTCAAGAACTGCCAGAGATGAATGTGGGACCCACCCGTTGTGCGAGATGTCGATGGCTTGGTTTCTACAGGTGGCGTAGAAGGTTCTTCCTCTTCTTCTGAAAGAAATGAGATAATTAGCGTCCGTACGACATAATTAATATTTTTGATTATTTTGTTTTGTCATGTTTGACCTTTTTAATTTTAATCCGTTTCCCCCAATCATAAAAAATTATACATTCTGTACACATTATATTAATTGGACATTTCCTTTTTTGTTAAATAAATTAATTTGTTCACCTACTTTTCAACAAAGCGACCATAGTAAAAGCAAACAAAGTTGACGACTGCAAATGTCATCTTGTTTTTACTTATATAAATTGTATAAAATATACGCAGATAAAAAATAAATTGAATTAATTTGTAACTTATATAATTGTTATTGTTCTTTAAATATGCGAGAGATATATATGTATACATAAAGTTATATATGTATATGTAAGAATGTTTATTTAAATGTCTTCCACCTAAGATTCTATAGAGTACGGTATACAATCAAGGATAACCGCTTTGTAATGGTTTATTTCAACATAACGAGTTTTTACGTTACTCCTTCTGGTGTAACAATAATGATACGAGTTGATAAAAGTTACCGTTGAAACTATTTATATTATATTTTCTTAGTGTTCGATTGAAATCAATTTAAAAATAAAACTTACTGAATTGAAACATTAAAAAAAAGTATTAAAACTTAATTCGTTTTTGTGAAACTATTAATAATAACGTTAAAAAGATATCTTCTATTATCCAGCTATTTAAAATTATTTAGTAACCTTCATGAATAAGTAAAAGTTACTAAAATTGCGTCTACGTAAAGGTAATCTATTCAAGAAGTTCCTTTTTTGTTCTCAATTTCAGACATTTTTAATTAATTTGCAGTTCTAATACTTTTGTTTTTATCTATACTAATTCGATAACGAATTCTAAATAATAATATAATAATAATTTATAATTAGTACATATCGACAAAATTAGTAATATATAGCTAATAACCCAAGGAATTAACATTATTTTAAATATGAGCTTTATCATTTTAGAAAAATCGATATTATATAGGCTCTACAGTAAATAATACTTTTTGTACTCACCATCAGACATGTCACCGCCACTGGAAGCATTACTCGATGTAGTTTCTGGCATCCATTGCATAGAACGATCTTCATTCATACATGCCGCCTTCCATATTTCCAACTGAGCATATATCATACTGCCCACCTGAAAATAAATTGTTCTTTTAATATTTACACGTTTATGTAACAATCGGTTGATTCAATAAATTTTCAATTTAAATAAGTGAGTTGGATTTAAATGTACACACTAACTAATTACCCACAACGCCCCAGCATCATTAAACGTCAAGCCTATAAAACATGTTGGAATTCATAACATATATTGGATATATTTACAGCCTCTTTAAATATACTCGATTCTAATCTGTTAATTGTTTTAATCACATTTTGTAATAATCAAATGGGTAAGTTCAGTAGCGACATTTTAATATTTAAATAGTGTGTTGGGAGTTAAGATACCACTTATTTAATCTCCTTTTATAATGTTGGTTTAAATAAAAATTAACTATAAATCTACAATCCCTATATTCGATCTTCTATGTTTTATTGAAAAGAAACCCAAAATTTTAAGTATCGAAGAATGTGTGTTAGGGAACAGCAAGAACTCCCATGCTCACTAGAGTTGATTCAATCAATATATGACATGAATATAATATATAGTTTGTTTTAAGATATTTTAACTTGACTAAGTATCAGGTAAATACATAAATATGTGAGCTGTTTCTTCCTTTAATAGCCCAGAGTGGTATTAAATAAATTGTGTTTAAGTAAGCTATCTTGATTCATTTATTTATATTAATTCTGGGAATTTAATAGTAATTACTTGACCTCGTAAGATGCCATTACTGCTTAAAATTTTTCACATTTAAGTATTATAGTATGGTCTATATAAATACAATATATATATTGTAAGGTGGGGAAGCATATATTTTATTGTAATAAAATGTGGAGACCTTGGGAGGAAGACAGGGAAGATGATCAATATGAAATAAATAATGGGCGTGATGTTTTTCCTATGTCATTTCAAATAGTTTATGCCAGGTACTTCATTAATATTGGATTAATGTTAATGTTACTAGTTATTATGTATAAATGCAGTTATTATCAATAGGTAATTATCGGGAATGTCTCAATTAGAACTGTTTCATCAATATGGATTTGACCATTATGTGTTGAATTTATGTTTTTATTTGCAAAATAAGATTAAAAATAATAGATTTTTATTCATAGTTTGCTTCTATTTACAATAGCGCATTATATGTGCACGGATAATATACAAAACCCTCGCTCCTTATATGTGTGTGTACATTTACAATGGATTCATTTTATATTTCTGCATTTATGTATTTTAACATGTTAAGAACTCATATAAATTTGTGTTAAATTAAAATAAATTGAAACGAACTATTGCCAATAATTTTTCTAGTCAAAAGATATTGTTATTATTTAAAAAAATACTTCTAAGAAATAGCGTACGTAGAAATGAGCACTTATTGTTTTGTTTAACAGAATTCCATAGCAAATTAAGTATAATTAATATTCGAATTCATTTTTCTGAATGCTGTATCGTATTCTTTGTAACTGCTCCTATTGTATACACTGTATTGCGGTTTTTCAAATGGCAACAGGAACTTTAAATGCTACAAAATAATGTAAGCAATAACAATTTTGATAATCTTTCGATATTTTATGCTAAGATAAAGCTACTTTGCGAGTATATCAAATTGGTTTCTGACAAGCAAGCCGATAATGTTAGATACTTGGTTTTCAGTGCTTGAAAGTTGTTTTCCATCATTTCTGCATCTAACTTAAACAGTCGAACTGAAAAGTCCCCGGTCTACCATAGTAAAACACAGTTTTTTGGTAAAATTCGATTTTATTATTCAACGTAGTTGCCTTCGAGGGCGATACACCGATTATAGCGTTCTTCCAACTTTTCGATACCATTTTTGTAGTACGAATTGTCTTTAGCCTCGAAATAGGCCTCAGTTTCGGCGATCACCTCCTCATCCCTGCTAAATGTCTTCCCGGCGAGCATTCTCTTGAGGTCTGCAAACAGGAAATAGTCGCTGGGGGCCACATCTGGAGAGTACGGTGGATGGGGAAGTAATTCGAAACCCAATTCACTTAATTTGGCCATTGTTTTCATTGATTTGTGACACGGTGCATTGTCTTGGTGAAACAGCACTTTCTTCTTCTTCATATGGGGCCGTTTTTTTGCGATTTCGTTTTTCAAACGGTTCAATAACGCTGTATAATAGTCGCTGTTGATGGACTGGCCCTTTTTAAGATAATCTATGAAAATTATTCCATGCGCATCCCAAAAAACTGACGCTATAACTTTTCCAGCTGACTGTTGCGTCTTTCCACGCTTTGGAGCCGGTTCATCGCGTGCAGTCCACTCGGCTGACTGTCGATTGGACTCTGGATTGTAGTGATGAATCCATGTTTCATCCATTGTCACATATCGACGCAAAAACTCGGTTTTGTTACGATTTAACAGCTTCGAACACAGCTCAGAATCATCAACTCGTTGTTGTTTTTGATTGAATGTGAGCTCGCGCGGCACCCATTTTGCACAGAGCTTCCGCATGCCCAAATATTCATGCACGATGTGTCCAACACGTTCCTTTGATATCTTTAGGATGTCAGCTATCTCGATCAACTTTACTTTACGGTCATTTAAAATGATTTTGCGAACTTTTTTGATGTTTTCGTCGGTGACAGCCTCTTTTGGTCGTCCACTGCGTTCGCCGTCTTCGGTGCTCATTTCACCACGTTTAAACTTAGCATACCAATCAATTATTGTTGATTTTCCTGGCGCAGAGTCCGGAAACTCCTCATCAAGCCATGCTTTTGCTTCAACGGTATTCTTTCCCTTCAAAAAGCGGTACTTTATCAGCACACGAAATTCTTTTTTTTCCATTTTTTTAAATAACGAAAGTAGCTTCACTCTTAACGCAATATCTCAGTAACTAATGGTCGGATTGCTGTCAAATTTTGACACGATTCGTTTGAAGGTTAGTACTATCTAAAAAACATATGGATTTAATAACAGCAACGCCATCTATGTGTCAGACCGGGGACTTTTCAGCCGACCTGGTAGTTGTTACGTAGCATGTATATATTATTTTTATATATTTATTTTATATACATAACTAACAACTAACATACATAAAAATGACAAGTCTGCCAAACAAACTGTAGAAATATCCATGATCGGTGTCTGACAACTGTAAAAGTGCTTTCTCTAATCTAAGGATTTTTTTGGTACCACCACACTTGACTTACAATGGATTTCTCTGTATATTTGGAGCATATTATTGCAAGAAAGAACATATTCGATCATATATCTAAGTACATACGTATGCGGTTACGAAAGAAAAATTTCAAATTTCACAACGTTGGGTAAAACAGCGCAGTAATAAAATTAAAGAAGAACACCCGAAGGCAATGGCATTGGACGGCCTTGGTCCGTCTTCTAAGAGAACGCCTCCTTCTCGCATGTACGCACGTAAGTACGTGTGTGCAAGAAGAAGAGGAAGGTGTCTTATGTTCGACCAACGCGGCCGGCCAACCACCACGGCACATCATCAACTATTCAACGTGGTCGAGAGAAAGTGACCTAGTTGGACAAAACAAAAATAACAAGAAGAATGTGTGCGACTCGATGATAAAACTGACGGCGAAATAGGTTTTCGAAACATATTGCTAATAAAGCTGAGTTTTGTGCGTGGAAAATGAGCATTTTTAAACCTTAGAAAGGCGCGATGATTAACCGTTAAATTGATTGTGGTTTCTGAGCACGCATTGGGTAGATGAAAGTAGTAAAACTGGGAAATAATAACCATTATTTTCTTAATTTATTAGACACACTAATGCACTATACCGTGTGTCCCATGACATTATTGTCACAGCTTAAAGATGTGTTACTGAAGTAATTTCAGGTTAAAAATGTCTAATGAACATATTCCCAAAACTTTATCGTAACTGAGCTACAAGCCTTTGAAGTTTTAGAAAACCCTACTAATGCAAAATTGCGTACCGCTATTCATTTCGATGTTATTAAAAAGCCGGGATGGTTGTGATCCATCAGTTATTATTTATTGTGACAATAAACGCCAATTACGTTAATTTCATCGTGTTACATTAAAATGCTACTTAAAAATAAGTTAAACGAAGAATACGCCCATATTTACTTTGTTTATGGATTGTGTAATGGAAATGGACGAGCGGCAGTAGATGAATATTGTCGTTTTCATTCGTAAAGTGCCTTGTAGAATTGTTTTTTGCAATGTCCATTGATGCTTAAGAGAAATAGGAATACTTTCTAGAGCTACTTTTGAACATCCCGTGCAACAAGAAATTATTCAAGAAGAAGTAATACTTTATATCGTTGATGCTCAACCTTCTACTAGTGTTCGAAGTTAATAGACTTAGGCCGCATGAGAATGTGGGGAACTTTACACAATTTCAGTTTGTATCCCGTACAAGTTTTAATACCAGAAGACTGCGTATCAAGACTTTACTTGCTGGTTAGTGAGAAATGAAGGGTTTTATCGGAAAATATTATTTAGGGATGAAACTTCCTTCATCAAAAACGGCATAATTCAATTTGGCGGGAATTCACATTGTTGGGCACTTGAAAATCCACTGTAAACTAGAGAAGTCCATATTCAAGACAGATTTTTGGGGAACGTGTGGTGTGGTATTATTCACGACCGTCTCGTTACTGCGTTTACAATGGAAGAACGTGGAAAATGACTTTACGACATTGCTAGATGACAGTCCTCTTAATATAAGACTGGCGCACATGCGCACTTTGGTTGACAAGTAGCAGATTTTCTCAAACAAAACTATAGGAACCGGTGGATTTGAAGAGGTTCGGAAGTTGCTTTGCCGATAAGGTCAGCGGGATTAAATCTCCTAGATTATTTTTTATGGAGAAGGCTTAAAAAAATTAGTTTATTCTGAACAACTTGTTACTACAATTATGGATACCGCAGAAACTATTCGTGTTGATCCTGAGATTGTTGGTTGAGCTACCTTTTCAAGTCTAAGAATATTTAGAATATGTATAAAGCAACTGGATGGACATTTTGAACAATCAATTCAGTAAAGCAACTACTTTTTAAATAATTTTCACTGAGATTTTTTTGCAGTGGTACATAATACCTGCATTAGTAGGGTTATCTAAAACTACTAACGCTTGCATTTAATCACTAAGGTTGATATATAACCCCTTTCCACATTAACTTTTGTAATTCTGTAAACGCATTTCGACAACTAAGTTGTCATCATCAGAAGACAATTGCAAAGTGTCGCACCTGGTAAAACACGGCGAAAAATATCTGTACGAAAACAAACTCCGTACGCGATCTACACCACTGAGAACCAAGATGTACACTGTAGCTCAGTTACGCTTGTAGCTCAGTTACGATAGAATTTTGGGCATATGTTCATTAGAAATGTTTAACTTGTTTACCTGAACTCAAAGGTGCAATTCGTGTTAGAGAGTAAGAATCAATGCATTATCCCAATATTTTGTTGTACAATTCATGTGAGGGATAACATGGATTAAATTTATTCTGCCGTTCGGGTACACCCAAAGTAAACACCATGCAGTATTCGCAATTTACTTTCTTCAGCCCGAACATTAAATTTATTTTTGTGGATTTCTTTAATAATTTTGTTGGTGTTGTAGCACTTTGGAATTAGAAAAAGAGCTATGAAAAGAAAATGAAATGAAGGAACTAACATTGGTTCGGTTCCTTAAACTTTGAGGAACACAGAATGTATAAATAGATTCCAAAAGACGATGTAAAAAGTTACTTTTGCTTTAATTTGTAAGTTAAACAAAAATTTACAAATTAACATTTCGATATTTAATCTAACAAATACATTTCTTTGTAATAATAACTGATGGATCACAACCATCCCGGTTTTTTAATAACATCGAAATGAATAGCGGTACGCAATTTTGCATTGGTAGGGTTTTCTAAAACTTCAAAGGCTTATAGCTCAGTTACGATATAGTTTGGGAATATGTTCATTTAACATTTCATTCTAAAACTTTAAATTACATCTCTATTGAAAATATAATTGAATTTTATTTCATGAATCAAGTAACATTACAGCAGACGTTTACAGTAAGTCCTTTTTAAGATCACTAAAGTGGATATTTTTCTTAATTGTATCGACATCGTCTCAATTCTGCGAACGTTACAAACCGTTAGCTTCACCTTTATATACGCGCAATGTCATATGTGTAAGAGCCTCTTCTTTTTTATCCTCGATCAGTGTGACCTGGTTTTTCTGTTTGGGTGTATTTTGCAACAACTTTAGTAACAACACAAACATTCCTAATATGCTTAAATAAAAAGAGAAAGTATTTTTATAATTTCAAATTAATTAAATACAGAATAGAGTTTGAAATTAATGTAGTTAGTGAACAGACATTTTATTAAATCTCTTTGTAAGGAAATATTTCGTGGAATATAATAATAATAGTAGACTTTATCGCCCAACAGGCGAATCCAATGACAGAGCAAAAATACATTTGTACATAGCATATGCGAATAAGGACAAATTATAAAAGTAATTGCAAATAATGGTAATTGAAATGTATACATTACTCACGAAAATATTATTATAGATGTTGTTCGAATTCCTGGGCATATGAACTAAATAAAGGAGCTTTCCAAAACAGATTTGTCCTCGGCGCACAGAACATAAACGTGGCTGTACTTTTAGAGGACGAGCGCAGAACCAAGAAATTTAAGTTTGGCAGAAGGTCGATCAATTCGATCATTCACCCAATTTATAAAAGAAATGAGCGCTACAAGTCGTTTACCAAAAGTAAAAGTTATTATGGACCTAAGTTTAACCCCTGAGGAACACCAGACAACGAAGCAAATATTTTGAATTGAATCCACTGTAACAGACAGAATTAATTCGGTCCTCGAGATAGGATTGTATTAACTTAAGGATGCCAGAGGTAAAACCGAAGATAATTTGTCTCGATCTATTGTGTTGAACAGCTTAGTTGGACTATCTAGACAAAAAGATTTTTTTCGATAAAAGTATATTTATCAGAAGAATATAATGTATGAAACACATTGAAGATTGTGATGGAATAATCGTTCTGAAATAGTGTAAAAAACCTTAAGAATCCAATCTAAACATGAAGATGTAAAGTAATGAAACAATCCCATCAGAAATGTATTAATAACTAGTTACAAGTAAATTAAAAGCGATTTTTGAATGGAAATAAAGGCTTGTAAATTGTAATTTTGTTAAAATCCTTTTTAGAATCATTAAGAGCAACTCATGGGAATGGCCATTTATTTATTTACTTACGATCGAACGAGATATTTAAATAACCGTTTCAACTATCACATTTTAGTGTTCGTCGACAGCAATATCGTAACGAAAACTTTAAAATAATCCTCAGCCGACCAAATATAGAAGAGACGTAATAGATGACATCATTGGTTAATTGTTGAGGAACGTTTATATTTTCCCACGGTTTTTTTTCGTATTTTATAATGATTCATCACCTGTACTATACGTTGCGGTTTATGCATTGTCAAATCACTGCTCAATTATGAGTCGATTATGTGAATGGTGTAGCAAATATCTTTTATCACTGTAAAATACAGTGACGTTCGTAAAAAGTGTCGTGTAAGAAGTGTCGTCGTAATTTGCTGAGCGAAGCGCTAATGTAATTACTTATTTTTTGACGTATCTAATTATATAGTTACTTCGCATAATTGCAATGAATAAAATTAAAACGTTTTGTAGTTTTATTAATCATAACGAATGTAAATTGGACGACGAATTCATTTGGCAACAGTTTGTAATTATTTTAAAATTAGATCGTCTTTTGTTACTTCCTAATGTCTGTTGCAGTAAACTATTAGATTAGATTAGATTTGCTTTAGTAAATAAATATATACAGTACCGCGCAATCGAATTAGAAATATTTAAAGTGTTCTTCTTTTATAATATTGGCGATAATCCCTTACAACAACTATAAAATTCTCAGTATTCTAACCACCACTAAACACCCTTTTCGAGATTAAGCACAATTATGGAAAGTTACTGTTACCTGCTTCTCGTTATTCATAGTGCATCTTTGTAAATTTGTGAATTATAACTAGCTTCAAAAGTTAGCATTTTAATCTTTTCTTCATGTTATTTTTTGTGAATTATGGCGGTTACAATTTTTGAACAATGGGGAAACACGAAAACATCATAAGTGTAAAAAAAGGTGTTCCCAGTTTTTAATAGAGTCTCATTAAAAACCGGGAACTATTCTCATCGAGAAATATCAAGACGAGAACATGCTTCGGATAGGGTGGCAAAGTTAATCGCGGAAAAATAAATTAGAGAGGTGCTACGTATATTAGAAGTAGGTAACATTAAAATATCGTTTATGTCGAGTCGTTATTTTGTCTTATTTCTTATAAAAATAAAATTAAAAAATTGAATTTATATTTGCGACGATACAGACTGTTTAATTATCTGCTGATGATGATAACTTAGTTATCGTAATACGTATACAGAATACGAAAATTAATGTGAAAAGGGATTATATATCAATCTTAAGTGATTAAGTCAATCAACCATAGGCTCCATCAAAGTTACCTTACCTCCGTAAAACATCTGCTAGACAATGATTATTCGAAAGGTAGATTGATGAGCGGGGCACATATTTGCATATTCGTAAATGATTTTTCCTGCGAATTTATTCTACGCAATTATTCTTTATTATTTTTTCAGTATTTTTTTTATCCATAATTATTAAATCATTTTGTTTCATTAATGAAAATATGTTCTTGTATATAATAGAAAATTATTCCTAGAACCTATTGTTGATGCTGTATCTGTTGTAATTTTCCCAGAAATAAGGAATATTAATGAATTAAGACAGTACTCCGTTATATTCTCAGAAACAAGTCGACGGTTATTGAAAAATTATTTACCAGTATTTCTTTATATTATATGATTTAAACATAACAGGATTGCTAAAGTGCCGATATTTTTTCTTTCAATTCTCACTTACGAAAATTATGAATCACGCAGTTTATGAAATTAGGTAATATACATCGGTGTAGCTTACCTGTGGTGCTCTTTTGGTGAAATCCTCTTCGGTCATACCAAGTAATGCGGCACCTGTGATATCCCATTGCTCTGCAACGAGAGAGGGAAGTTCGAGTTCGCGGCATGTCCATTGTAACCAAGACCAGACGTCCGCCGAGGTCCATTTCGAGGTATCTGAAAGAAATAATGATGTCACATTCTCTTACTAAATTTTCAATTAAATTCAATTATGTAAATATAAGTACATGCAAATTGATTCAAGTTATTTACCACAATGTAGCTTTTAAATCTGAACACGTATTTCGATAAGTAAGTTGTCATCATCAATAATTGAAAATTTAATGACGCTCTGAACATTCATCTCACGTAAGTATAATATATAACTACACCGTGGGAAATTTGATCCATCCGCAGTAGCGCACCTTCGTGTTAGGACATTTCTATTTCCGTACATCGATGGCACTTTTTCGTGTTTATGTGACAAATGAACATTTTAACTAACTAGGTTATGATTGTCAATGATGAATATCCAAATTAAGCAGTAGAATGAATCTTACATTGATACCAAATGCGGACAGATATCATGGATCACCCCGTACAGCATTCATATGTTACAGTCATGTATTTCACTTGTGTAGTAAAGCGTATGCCATTTTCTACTGCTAATGATGACAATATAATTATCAAAATGTGTATTCAGATTTAAAAATTACATTATGATAAAGGTGTTATTTTAATGAACTTTAAATTTTGTAAAAACCGACAATAAAAGTAATTTAGTCAGAAATCGCGTATATCAAAAGCAAACATAAAAGACTAAAATTCTGAAACTGTTAATGGTATTGAATTTTGATCCGTAAGTCTATTATATATTAGAACCTTAGAATGAAATATATTGTGTTTGAAGTGAAGGTAAATAGTGTACAAAAATTTAGTACAGCAGTTTCGGTGTGCGAATAATTTAGGAGCCTTTGGATGTACATAATTTACTTTTGCTTAAATATGTATTATTGCTATTTTAAAAACAAATACAGAATGGGAAATATGAATATGCCTTTCATTTACAAATTATAAATGAATTATTGTATACTGTCCTTATAGTACAGGCGAACCTGTTATAAGAACATGGTGTGGAAAAAAGTCGCGTAATGGGAGTATATGTTATTAGTTAGGAAGATTATAAATCAGGTTTATGCATAAGGGAATACCAGATCCATTAATTTTTTAACAAACGAAATATAACAAATTAATAATATATTCTCTCTTTAGATGAGCAATATGCGTCTCTTTTGGTTTAATTTCTGATAAATTTGAAAAAATACCAAAACCAGAAGATGGCTTTGATTTAATTGCCAGGTACACATAAGTTTTATTAAGAACAAGTTTCTTTTCAAACTAACAATACTCTAAGACCGTTAATTAAAAATAACAAAGACACCTATATATATATATATATATATATATATATTGCTATATATATAGGTACATATTGGTCAAACTGGAAGATCTATGGAAACAAGGATATCAGAACACAAAAGAAGTTTTAATCGTAACAAAAAGGATTCCAACTACGCAGTATATTTAAATACTTGTAGTCATTCTCTTAATTCAGTGTTCGCCAACAATTATTATTATTTTTTAACAAAGTTATTTTGTGAAAATCGCACAACTGAGTTCCTGTGTTCAATTAATGAACAAAAATAGAACGTTTTTAAGATTATGCAACGAATTTGGCTTTAAGATATTCTAGTAATAATAGTTTTTCTGATAAAATTTCTATTCTTCGTAAAATATATAGTACATGGCTTCATTTAATATTTTTCTATTTTAATGTTTGGTTTGTTGAAAATATTTCATATTCATCCTACCACACATTTTATTATTATTTGCATTATAAATTATGTTCGCTATTAAAATTATGACTTGTAAATACGATCCATCAATAACATCAAAGAGATAAAACGTCCTTAAAAAAGTGATTGCAATATTTCACCAGATAAGTTATTGGTAAACACTTCAACTTCATACTTCCTCTCCTTTCTATATCTGCGCCTAATTATATACTAAGGAAATTGTAAATTTTTATTAGTCAGTAATTGTTAGCATTTCTACTTCATCTACGATGTAATTATGTATACACACATAAAGATACACAAATATGTAGACTCACCACCATGCCTCGTTTTCAAATACAGTCGCTATGTGATATAGGTGTGGTGTCACAATATTTTCAATTTTTCTGAAATTTACATGGTAAACTCTGCTCTGTTTTCAATTATACACACATTCTGTAATTAACGTTAGTGTGTCAAGTATATGAAACGTTTTCAGATCACTGTTTTTTTGCAATCTTAGCACGACGGTGACGAGGATGATGATAAGGTGTAAATGTTGTGTTCTAAATGCATCTGGTACAAAATAAACACACTGTTATTTACTTTCACGTTAAGATGTAATTAAATACATTCCTCAACGATCGACAAATAATCGAAATTGTTTTATTACATTATTCCCTGTGGATATTATCTGCAATTCTTTTTGATAAATTTTATATTAAGAAAGCGAGCAATTTTTATAAACATATAAATTTAATTCTTCTGTTTTTGTTAGGAACTTGTATGTAGTTAATTGTGCTGTACTGGTTTTCTTCCTCTCCGGATACAGGATTTTATAGCATAACGTGCTATCATGAAGAGAACGAATTATGCTTCTTTCACTGTCTGGATCCAAATTTTCTACCGGATCAACGATATCTTTAACTTTCTTTATAATTTCATCAATTGCACTCGGAGTTTCATATCTTTTGGAAATAAGTTTTCTTGAGCTTCGTCTTCATGATCGATTTCTGTTGTCATTTGCTCATGGAGTTAAAGTAAATCACAGGTTGTAAGTTCTTCTGAATGAGCTTCTATTGAATCAATATATCTTCATTGTCAATACTGTTTCCATTTCCACAATTTCGTCTATAATTTCATTTTCAATTTCTGTAATATATTTCCATTATCAGAAACAAACTGATTTCGCACCGCAGAAAGAATATTGTAACATTTCCAATAAGTTTTTACACTTACACGTTGTTCGTCGATTCTGTTATCATTTCTGCGATAGTAGACCTCAAGTATTTTTAGAAAGTTGCAATGACGGTTTGGTCCATAAGCTGAAGTAAAGAAGTTGTGTTTCGCGGTAAATAAACTTTTATATTAGGGTATGATTCATCTAACGTTACGAGATGGTCCGATACATCTAGAATTATCAAGGTTCTAAAATTCAAATTAGTTTTGGAACAATAATTTCGGACTGACTATACAAATACAAAATGACTTTTGAACCGAATCATCAAATAAAGAAACAGTAACTCAGACTCTGCCTTTAGCTTCCAAACTACTAGCAATAAAGACTTCCCAGTTCAGCTAATTTCTTTAGGATTTTCACTGTGGTATACAAGCATAGGCTTCAGTTTAAAATCCCGTACCGCATTTCCATTTATTTTATTCATATACTTAGCAGTGCACTGAAATACACACAAATATCTTATGAGATTTAAACCAAAGTTCCAATTATTACGTACAAGCTGTTACCTACTCTTCACTACGATAAATAGTTTCTTTCTAAAAACAATGCTTTCACTTGATTTTTCGTTTTATAATTGAATTACAATTTATTAGAGACTTGCTTCTTTTTACATAAATATGGGAATAGTTCGTTACGCATTTAATCCTGGAATACCTGTAAAATCGCATTTCTTTTCCACCCGTTCTTGCTGAATGAAATACCAAGTTATTGTAATAATACCATTAATGTTAGTACGTTGGTATTTTACTGGAAGCTCTAGACAGGTTCTTCTGACAGTATTTCCTAACAAATTCATATCACCGTGTCTATATTAAAGTTGTTGGTGTACTGTTAAATGAAATAATTGAAGAAGTCAGCCGGACTTCCTAGTAGCGCACGCGAAGTGCGATATTGTAAAATTTAATTAATCCTCGTCTAAACGACAGGTTACTTTGATATTACAGAATAACTGTCTGCAATATTTGTCACATTATTAGGTAATTATAAAAGGTACACGGAATTAATTAAATATTTGTGGAGTTATTTATAAAACTGTGTTCTGTATTGTTCGCCGGGAGGTAAAAAGCACAGACCGGGAGAATTTAAAGGATATAGTTTTAATTTCACTTTTTATTTTAATATCGTTATGTTAAATGGAGCGCGTTAAAGAATGCAAAAAACGATATTCAATATCGTTAATAAATGCATAAACTGTTAGTTGAGATATAAAACAACCATTAGAATGTTGTGGAATAAAAATACATTTTTGAAATCGAATTTATTTCGGAATACGATCTGAAATAGAAATAGCGTGGCAAAACTAGTTCCTTTTTTTGTTTGTTTATGCTTTCATGGGATTTCTTCTCTAAAATGTATAAGAAGTGTTTTCGAAGTTTTAGAAGATACAGTAATATTATATTTTATTACTAATTTTGGATCTACAGTATTATTTAAATATTAAATTTTTTATTCGAGTTTAATTTCGATTATATTTTCTTTGTTTTTCTATGGTTGGAAAACTTCCGTAAGCCGTAGCATATTAGTATTCCATAATTTGATCTCAGATATTCGTTTTAACTTAAGTTGAGACGGATCGACAAAAATTCTTAATTACTCGTATTATCTTAGTACGTTGTACACTATATTGTTACAAATTTAAACTTGCTCTATTGTCATAAAGACACAGGTGTTTTTAAAATTTAAACACGATGAAAAGGATGGGCAAAATATGATTAGAATAATGATTTGTACTGATACAAGCAATGAAGAATAAAGAAAGAAAAAAAATTGAACGTACGAGGGAGCGTTTTTATATTCGCGGAATGAGCGGGTTGTAGAGGGGTGAGTAGGCGCATTGGGGGCGTGGCCTGTACAGCGACTCATTATTAGTATAAATACGAAGTTTCATTATTATTAGACAGTTAGTATTTGAGCTATCGTCAACCAAGTAACATAATCAGGAGTGAAAAGTGAAATATGGAAAAAATCGAATATCGTGCTGTTATAAAGTTCCTTATCAGGCAAGGAAAATCAGTCGCGACCATAATGAATGAGATGTCATTGGTTTACGGCGACTCTTGTCCAGGAAAAACCATGGTGTACAAGTGGCATAGTTTATTTAAACAAGGAAGGGAATCCCTTGAAGACGACCCGAGGCCGGGCAGGAGCATTGAGGTGACCACGCCAGCACTTATCCAAAAAGTTGAACAAATTGTACTCGAAGATGCTCGACTAAAGAAGAAACAACTCGCAGAAATGGTTGGAGTATCCGATACAACAATTTTTAAAATCCTACACGATCATCTCGGCATGTCTAAGGTCAGCGCAAGATGGGTGCCGGGAATGCTCACGCCGCCGCAAAAACAACAGCGCGTAGAGTGTTCGCGTGCATTTTTGGACCTCTGTAATGAAGACAAGGATGGTGTATTGAGTGGAATTGTTGCTGGAGACGAAACTTGGGTTCATCATTATGAACCTGAGTCCAAACAAGACTCCATGCAGTGGCATAAAAAGGGCACAGCACCTCCCAAGAAATTTAAAGTGTCACAATCAGCTGGGAAACTCATGGCAACGGTATTTTGGGAATCGGAAGGAATATTGTTGATTGATTATAAAGATAAAGGTGTTTCTATAACCGGAGAATATTACGCTTCAATATTAGAGCGACTAAAAGAAGCCATTAAAGAGAAAAGACGGGGAAAATTGACAAAAGGCGTTCTGCTTTTGCACGACAACGCGCCCGTCCACAAGAGCCGCGTTGCGTTAGCTGCCCTGCATAAGGTGGGCTTCGAAATTGTGAATCACCCACCCTACAGCCCAGACCTGGCCCCGAGTGATTATTACCTGTTTCCGAAAATGAAAAAAGAGCTGCGGGGTAAAAAATTTACTGCCGATGATGAAGTCAAGGAGGCAGTTTCGGCGTATTTTGCAGATAAAGAGAAATCATTTTTTTATGGGGGTATAAATAAATTAATTGAAAGATGTGAAAAATGTATCCGTCTTGCAGGTGAATATATTGAAAAAGAAAAATAATTTGGTTTTTTTATTTCCACCCCTTGTCCCCCATTCCGCGAATATAAAAACGCTCCCTCGTAGGTGTTTTTAAAATTTAAACACGACGAAAAGGATGGGCAAAAGATGATTAGAATAATGATTTGGAATGATACGGGTAATGAAGAATAAAGAAAGAAAAAAAATTGAACGTAATATACTTAAGGTAGTTAGGTACAGTTCAGGTACAGAAATATAAGAAAAGAAACGCAAACTGAGTAGATTATGTAATACAAGAATCCACGCGTCAACATTGGAATTTCCGACTTCTACACAATAACAATTCACACCTACCATTTTCCAAAGGCAACCTCGCCGACTAACTTCGCCAAGTGAAAAAACTCGCGACGCTTACGCACAACGCAAAATCAACAATGTATGTAATATTAGAAAAAATAATAATGATAAAGCAAATTATTTATTGCAAATGCAAATTTTGCGATCTCAAGTCCTCCACTCTTGACAACAACCTTGGTAATAGCCCAGAAAATGTGTCTGTAATTCCGCACAATAAAATAATAAAAATATGCAGTTACTAAACAACATCAACTCTACAAGGCACTCTCTACGTCACAGATTGCGTCTTTATACTATTGTTTGGTCCTGCAAGAAGTAGTATTGCCTCGAAACAAGAAAATTTGTACGTGTGTATGTGTGCATATGTATTTTTTGCATTGAATGGATATGTTATTAGTTATTAGGGTGTGGTTGGTCTATTTTTGTAATTAAGGTCGCCTTCGGAACGCTTCGAATATATATACATACATATGTACATACGTATATATTAATAAGCATTAACAAGGTGTCAACTATGATATGGTACCGCAGAGATCCTTATCTGGAATTTAATACTTGGGTGGAGACTTATGGATAGGTGCGTAGATACTTTAATGGGACGGTCGCATTCATGCTACCGTAATAAATTTAATATTGTTAAGACCGATCTGCATAACGAATATATTTTCATTTGTAATTTATGGCACGCATATATATATGTATATGTACGTAATCACATACGTCTCCAAAATCATAAACTCGAATATATTGGGTTGTCGTAAAAGTTACTACGTATTTAGCGTGCTCCTCGTTGATCAATACAAAAAATAATCAATGGATTATAATACACGGTGGTCAAAAATTCACAGATATGATTAATTCTAAGTCGACAATCCTAATACAAAAATGTTGTATTGTCAGTTGTTAGGCACACAAGACCGTCAATGTTGAAAATATGCCACAAAAAATATTTCGAATTTTTTTGAAATTTTCTGTGAAAAACTACGTTTTTTACTGTCGAATAAAACTATGCAATACTACGTTGGTGTAATTATTCGTGTGATACCAATATTTTGCTTTATTAAATGTTTCTTTAACTGCTTTTTTACGTTAAAGTAGATATGGCGATTAAAAATAATTATTTGTTAAATTTTGACGTTTCTCAGTTTAACGTTCATTATTTTCGCTTTACATCGAAGACAAGACCTTTCGCATATCAAATAAGAATTAAGTTAGCTATGATTGTCAAGATCTGTCTCATCCATTTTTTATCTCATTTCATCTATTCATCTTGTACGAAGTGGAAAAAAGGGAATGGCATGGGATGAAATGCGAACCTTAACTCAAGATAGAAAACAATGGAGACAACATATAAAGCTCAACTCCACCAGCCTCACACCTAACGTGATTGTCAAAATGTATGTTTCCTGTGCTACTGTCATAATTAAAATATTTTTCAAAAAATCGCTTATAAGAAACTACTTTTTTGAGAGAAGAAAATCATAATTGTGGAGGATTTATATTCATATATACAGGCACATAATTGCTTCAAAGTGAAATGGAATGACGTACCATTTCAATAAATTGGTTTCTGGAGTCCACTGGGTGATTTGAATTCCACATGGAATGTATAGCTTTATAATAATAATAAAAACTTGTAAAGAGAATTCCGAATTAAAAAATTCAAAATGTCCAGTTAAAGCTGGAAAATTTTAGAAAATTGTGATAAGCTCCGTACTTACATAAAAATTTAGTATAAGCCATGGAATTACAACAATTTATCGAATACGAACATAAATTAATACAAATATGAATCTGATATAAAATTTACCGATAAGAAATTCTAAAAAACTATAGTCCCATCTTCTATACGTTATAAAATAAAAGAAAAATTTACCCAAAAATTATCAGTTCTACTGGAGAAATTTTCGATACTTCTCAAGTGTATAGATATACAATAATGCGTGCTTAAATTGTGGAAATTTATACGAAAATATCATATAATTGATGAATATATATTTCGGCTACATCTGGCACATACTCTCTTTGCAGAAACAACGCCTTAAGCTTCCAAAACCAAACTAAGAAGACTATAAGATTTTTGAACATTTTTATAGGCAGCGTAAGACGATGATTACGAGGGTAAAAATCAAGAATAATTGAAACATGGAACTAAACGGATGCTGTCCGAAAAATGATGGCAAAACTTCTTATCCAATACTATAACATTATAACCATTAGAATTTATTAGTTTTTAATGTGGAACTATTTTTGAACTAATATGTTAAAAAATAATAAACTACACCTCCCAATTTCGCTAAATTTGATTTCCCAAACTGCCTTTTTTTAGTATCAAGATGAACTTTCATTTTTTGAAAAATTTAAAAAATCGAAAATGAATTTTTCATCCCCAGTTCAATATAGTCATTCTGTGTGTAAAGTTCTTCGTAAATCTTTGCGAAATGTTCCCATTTAAGTAATAAATGTTCATTGATCGACATTTCAATTCAATATCTCACATTAATTCTCACAAAAGTAAATGTCTATGTTGAATGTTGCCAAAATTAAAGAAAAACATTTCGATTCCGAAGCGAATGAAATAGACACACACATGCTTAATTATGAATTTATGCTGGCATTAAAATCTGGTTTATCAATAGTGGTCTCATTTATCAAAACGAAAAAGATATAAAACCTTTTTTTAGAACTTGTTATTTGCCATAAATTGGACATTAAATGTCAATAATAATGGTAAGGATTATTGGCGATTGATAATTTAAATATAGTGCAGTTGTTTTTAATGTTGTACGGGTGTTTCATAAAAAGAGAAGTCGTAAAAAATATATTTACATAATTTTCATTAGCTCTGGCACATAATAACTTAGACTTAAAAGAGCACAAGAAATTAATTTCCGCTTTATTTTTAAATAATCTCTCTACTTATTGAATAAATACTTAGGAAATTGTTAAATCTAATACAAAAATATTAGAAAATAATTCTTAGGAGTGGTTTAACAAATAACAGTTGATGAATAGTGTACCTTCGCAAAATAACAATAAGAAAAAGAACAATCGAAAGCTATTGTTTTCCATATAAACCACACACTTACCTAAGAAGTGTATATGATGAATTAAGAAAGAAAAAGCATTAAAAAAATTGACATAAATAATAAAAAGTATACACAAAGATGACAAATGTTAAGAACTAATAAAAAAAGCGTTTTATGAGGGATACAACCTCAGTCCATTTCTGTGCATCAATGCCATTGAAAATTCAAATCTAATCTGATAAATGAAACGGTCACACTTGTCAGCACATCGGGTTCGTAATAAATACGTACCGAATATTTACGGTGACCAGGCAAGACCGATCGCTCCACTCAGTCGACTATTTGTTGGCACATACGTACTTACTACAACGAATTGTATCCTATCGCTCTGACAAAATTGACCGTTCTACTGATAAATTAATTAAGATTTGTTACGAAAGAAATTGAATTTTACGAAAATATAACAATCTAGTGACGCTATCTTTTATAAAATAATTGGGAATCGAATCCTACCTGGAGAAATGTTCAAAGCGGCACAGGTTGAATCGGCATCTTTCCTCATTTCTTCCATACGAGTTTCTATAGCCAACTTCAAAGCTGGTTCAATGTTTTCTCTTGCCAATTGCTCGCTCATGAGTTCCTTCTGTGAACTTTCATCCGGTTCCTCCATTTTAATATGCGACGTCATAAAACCAAAATCGATTGGTTTAATGTTGTACTTCTTCTGGAAACTGGTATCCCTCAATACCTCCCTTAATAATTGATGATCTTGTGGACTCGATTGTTGTTGTGATGGGGTTTGTTGTCGTGGATTCTTATAATTATTATTTTGAGTGATTGTGTTGTTCGGTATTGTAAATTCATCCAATAAATTACTGAAATCCACGGTGCTTTCTTGTTTTACTTGTTTATCCAATAAAGTATTCTTTAAAAGTTCGAAAACATCGTTGTTTTCGATTTGTTGTACGTTCGACGTGTGTGCGGGAGATTGATTAGAAAATTCTGGACTTTCGGGTAAATAATTTTCGTCTTTTACGTGAAAGGACGTGTAAGGGGGATTGTGTATTGGGGAATTTTGATATGAATTTTCCTTCTTAATGTACTGTGTCTGGACGAAATCCTCTCTGGGAGATCTGGCGTAGGAATTTGGCGAATTATACAATGAGACATCTGGCGAATTCGGATAGAAATTTTGTTGCTCCTGGTAGAGGCTGTACTGTTCGTTCGGACTCAGTAATCCCTGTTGCTGTGGAGAATATGGAGACAGAGCCCCGATAGGTGAATTGGCATGGTAGTTTTTCGACGAAGGCACTTCCAAGTAGATGCCGTTATTCGGCGAGGGCGGATATAGATTGGATTGTGCAGATTCCGGAAGGAGTTTTTGGAAGTCCGGCCCGAGATCGATGTCGTTCTTTTTCAGAACTTCGTTGTGTGAGTTGGGGTAATAGGTGGTGTATATTTTGGGTTTCTCTTCTGGGACGACAGCGGGTGGTGGGGATTGGGTATACAAGAGGTTGTATTGTGGTGATAAAGGGTATTCTCCGCCTGGCAGAAGGGAAAGATCGAAACTTTCGGCAAAGTTGCTGTAGTCACAGGGCGGTGTAAACCCAGCCGAGGGTACAAGCTGTGGCATCTGAAACAAGAAAGAAAAATGTTTCATTAGAAACTAAATTAAGAAATGAATTAGTTATAGTTTATTTTCTTTCCAATAAATACAAGTCGTTCATTAATAAACAAGAATAATTAATAGAATAATAAACAATCCATCTTATTATCACACTATTTAAAACGTCAACACAGAGGGTAGTGGCAGATTAGAAACTGAAAAATGAACTACCGAAGAGAATATAAAATGTTAATACATAAGTATTTTTCATTTTTCTTCTAATTTTTCGAAACAAAAAATAATTCAAATTACTTGAATAAATACAGTTCCTGTGCTGATAATAACATGTGTATAAACTATGATAAAAAGAAGTCTCTATTGAATCTAGTTACATGCTAGTAAAAAGCACATAATAAGGCGTTATTTGAGAAACATCCCATACGCTTAAAATTACGAATGCATTACAATTTGCAGATATATTCCTTCATTTACATACTGCAGAGATTGCAGATTTTTGAGAAATATATGCCATAGGAAATGGCGATATAAATAAAAATGTTCTGCTTCTAACATAAATACTTCTTTTGTTTCCTAACGTTTCGACTAGATATTCTTGACATCATCAGGTATATTATATTTAACGAAAAGTATTTGAATTTTTCTATGTCTAGTACTCTAGTTACTTGTGGACGTTGTTTCTAAAACACTCCAATCGTTTTTGTTTCACACGAAACACTCCCAGTTTCCCACTTCCATTGTCTTCATATCCTCCGACTTCTATTTTAAATTTTTTAAATGCTTTATTTGAATTCTTTTTTGAATATGTCATCTACACTATCTATGCTTTGTTTGCTTTTTTATAAACATCGTACGATGTCTAATATTACAGACCTTTGAGGACAGCTTTCGTACACTTTTCCAGTGTTCTGTTTCACACAAAATGCATCCAGTTTGTCACTTTCATTGTCTTTATATCCTCCAATTTCCATTTTTGAATGCTTTATTTTCAATAATTCATTTTAAATATTTCGTCTATACGCTTTATTCGTCCTTTCATGTAGTTTGTACAATCTCAATATTTCGTTCCTTTTTGTCCTTCAGATTGTTTTGAGGGTTCGAGTCGTTATTTATTAACGTGTCAGGAACATTTATTTCGTACGTCAGACAAGTATGAAGAAAATATTATCAAAACTAAAAACGTGTTACGAATTACTGAAATAAACAGCCTGGGAAATATTATTAACAAGTATTATTAATAATAAGACCTACTGGGGATTTTCAATTATAAATCTGTTTCCATAATGAGATTTTTGGTATAATTAAACGTAAGTCGAATCTCGTACTCCTTAGTAGCTCAATGGTAAATCATTCGCTCGGCAAGCGGACGACTGGGGTTCGATTCCCCACCAAATGGAAAAATTTTTCATGAATTTCTGCCTTAATCATAATGATGAGATTTCATCCTGAGA
The DNA here is from genome assembly GCA_031893035.1 of Dermolepida albohirtum. NCBI lineage: Eukaryota > Metazoa > Arthropoda > Insecta > Coleoptera > Scarabaeidae > Dermolepida > Dermolepida albohirtum. The sequence continues at coordinate 113,526 of JAVIWB010006361.1, forward strand.
ATGAGATCCAAGGAAGAAACAGCGTTGAGAAGTTGAAGACATAATGGAAAAGCAACTGAAAATTTGATAGATAGCGGTCTGCCCCTCAGGAATTTCCATTGGGGTATAGTTAAAGTATTCAGATAACTAGTAAGATAAGAGACTTTTATTGCAAATTTGTACCAGTAAAATTGAATGATAAACTTTATTATTAATTAATTTTGTTGATCTTTCAAAATATACATACATATATACATATACGGATTGTTTTCATTTTAACCCTAATCCAAGACATATTCATCGGCGTTAATTATGGTTTACCCAAAAGTATCTTTATTAAAAAAATAATAAATACTTCTTTTAATATAACTATGTATTTAATATAAGTCTAATAATAAAGAATTAAGAGATAAAAACAATTTTATCCAAACCTCAGGAAATAGTTGTCTTATCGAAACACCGGAGTTATTTCAATAACAATGACGTTTTTAAGATACATTTGTAATCAAAAAACCATACAATTACGCAAAATGTGTTTTTTCTTGTTATTTGTTTAGTCATTTGCTTTTATAATTTATTTATTTCCTTTTTTTCATGTTTTTCTAAATAATACAAATATTCCTTTATGATTTTTTTAAAAATAATAACATTAAATTGCAATTAAATATTTAATGCAAGTTCTGTTACGTTTAGTGCTAGAAAATTGCAAATAAATTTGTCTTAAAATTACAATCCACATCAACAATACTTAATGTTGTATAGTTGATGTGGACTGTAAAAAAATATTTAAAGAAAATGGAAATTTCGGGTAAAATTAAAGGTAGAAATTTCAAGATTTCACTTCATAAGTAATTTTATAGACTTTATTTTATGATTCTCTCTCTTATGATTCTTAAAACAATAACATTAAAGTTTTATTATGTAGCTACCTTGCAATTAAATATTTAATGTAAGTTCTGTTGTGTTTACTGATAGAAAATTGTAAATAAATGTGCCTCGAGGTTACAATCCACATCGACAATACTTAAAGTGGTATAGATAGTGTGGACTGTAAAAAGATATTTGAAGAAAATGTAAATTTCAGATAAAATTAACGGTAGAAATTAGATTTCACATAATTAGCATAAAACGTGTGAAAATGTTATGTTTTTAAAATTTTAATATGTGGTAAAGTGTGCTGAGATTTTTTAGCATTCAATAAATTATGTGAATAAAATTACGTGTTATATTCTATTTTTATTTTACTTAAATACAATAAAAGTGTATAGGCGTTAATAGTGAAATAAATTCAAATAATAAATAAAATAATGTACATAATTTAACATTTAGAATTTTTTTCTTTTTGGAAAGTTGTTTTATGTTTATATCTTCTAATTGTATAATTTAAGATAGGTTGAATAATTTGTTTTTTGATAATTCTAAGTTCATAACATGAACATTAAAAATAATACAAACACTCAAACATCATTTAATTTTGTTTTAATTCGATACATTTTCGTAGAGCTGTATTATTTGCTGGCGAAATCATTTACAATTAATACAATTCTGTAGAAAAAAAGGATTACCGTAATCATGTTGATCGATCTAAGTAATGAAAATTTTCGAAACTAATTCAAACTTGAAACTTGTCACCAAAACCACTTAAAAACAAAACACTACTATTGCATTAAGTTACTTGCATTTAAGTGCATATCTAATATCCACTTGATAATCTCGCGTAACGTACAAGAGAAAGCGATAGCTAAAATACGTGTTCTTGATTGTCCGACCAAGCGATTACTGAATTATCAGAACAGAGTTGTTATAAACGTCCCGTCACTAAATGCAAATGTTAACGCCAATGACGTTTGAACCGGTAGGCAGTCACTGCAAGAAGTGGAAGTTAAATAGGCAAGTACGTATGGTTAGGTATGGATTGTAGATAGGTTTTGTCTTTGTATTATTGCATTTACAATCTCGTTCATTTTCGGTTGTGTATGTATGCTACATAATATAGAATGGTGATTCAGAAAATTTTAAATTCCCCCAAAAAATAAATTGTTATTCATTTTTAATATTGTAAGTAAATCTACATTATAAAAGAGGAAAACTTGTTTGTAGATCATCGTATAAAGTCACGTTTATGAGACATGCGAGCGAGAATGTATGAAGGTAATTTGAATTTATACTGTCACACGCTGTGTATTAATCGACAAGCTGTAAACGAGTGTACCATAAATTCCTTCATAGTTTCCAGGTGGAGAATTTAATTTTCGCGTTTGTTCAGAAAATTTTAATTTTAATTATTCTAGAGTCGTTTAATATTGCGTACATTTATTAAATTATAAAATGTACCCGAGATATTAATATGGCTTTTACTTTACGCAAAATTTGTTACTTTTTCTCGGCAGTTTCATATAAAATATATTTCTCTGAATATAGAAGAGCCAAAGTCCATTGGAATGGCAGTCGTTTTTGCGTAAACTGTTCTGATAAAGTTCTCCAGTGATTGAAGAGAAAGCAACTTTGAAAAACGAATTTTTCTGACACTGTGCGAATGTCTTCTGTGCGAACTATCCAATTATAATGTTTTTTTACATGCTCAGCAGTCTTACCAGTACTCGGTGCAAAAAAGACGATTGTTGTGTGTGTGTGTATCTTGATATTTTTGCGGACGTATGGTAAAGTTATGCTCTCTCGTGTTTTAGGCCTCACGTGAGTTGTATCTTGGAAAAGATCGTTCCTTTGACGTTTTAATGAGATCGCTTTCATCATCTGGAGCTAGCCTGCGAATTATTATAAGCTCATGCTTGGTTTTAGCTTAATGTTTAGTACATTTGCCCATATTTTAACACTATCGACAAGGCTTTTAAGAATTTTAATACGGATGTCGCTTCACGCACTGATGATCTTTGTCTTAAGCTCATCAGCATTCGTCTTTTGTAGGAATAGGAGCGTTATCCTGCTGGAAGATGACTTTGCCATCTTCGGAAAACTTTCTAAATGGTAGATGACGTTGAAACAATGCACTCTAGTAAGCAAGAACATTCATTCTTCCAGATTCAAAAGAAATTTCAGTTCCTAATTCATTTTTAAATGCTATCCAGATCATAATACGTCCACCTCCATGAGCTCTTTTTACATAGTGAGTTACTCATTCCGTAAATCGTGCCAATAGTAACGAATTCTATCTGGACCGTCCATATTAAATTTTTTTCGTCGTTGAAAATCGCGTGTTTCCAAATGGAGTTTTTCTGCCCATTTTCCTCAGCGAACTTGAGTAGTATCAACGTGATTTTGCTTCAGAGGTGGTTTAGAAATGCACTTTATATATTTAAGTCTTCGAGATGGCATGGTCCATTTTCATACGGTACAAGCAATTTAAGTTTATTCTGCTGGCAATTCTAGATAAAGAGACTCCAGTGATTGACACTTTCCTTAATGTAGTCGGTTTTTTGAGTCAGAGAGAACCTTAAAGGGCATCTTGGTCGCTTATTCTTGACATAATTTTCAAGATCTCACTTCAAATTATTTCTTACAACACATTGTGACCTAATAAGCAGCACCACCTGCGATTTTACTTTGTGTTTTTACAGTTTTTTAAATCTATAATTCTGCTTTTCGATTTCACTTAATTTCTTTCCACGTGGCATAACGCGTTTTCTCGAATTGTCTTCAAACAACTTCCAAACTTGCTTCCAAGGCGCACCTGTTGTGACCATTAAATAAACAGCATCGTTAAACTTTATTAAAAAAAAAAACCATGAAAGTTAAGTTAAAATCAAGCGTAAGTTTATTAAATTTTTAAATTTTTTTTTGTACTATTGTGTAAAGGGATGTGTTATATATTTTATATTAGTTTAAAATTACTCCTATGTAAGAATTTTGGCATACTTTTTTCGTTATAATAAAAATGTATAAAAAAATCTTGTTGGGTTTATAATTATTCGCAACACTGTACTTTTAATGGTGTACTAGCAGTTTTTGTATGGTTGCTATATCTATTTACTCATTCAAGCACCGTTATGTAACTTCGATAACAAGCAATCTATGAGCTTCAGCAAAATTTTATTGATTTCGTTTTGCTCTAGCACCGTATGGTTTTAGTTTTTATTATAGCTTACGTCACTTCATTTATTGAAAACTCTTCTATACTCTCTTTGCTGTTTATACCATTGATTACTTTTCTATATAATGTTTTTATTCTTGAAAATGGTCACCAGATCTTACCATTGTTATTCTATTAATGTTAGTCCTTAATTTTCAATTCTTGCGTCGGTTATTGTTTTATCATTCCTAATCGATTTCAGGATTTCACAATACAGTTTGTGCATTATTGTTGTTATTGTTTTGCATTAATTCACCGAATCTTTCCCCAATTTTTTCTTTCTGACCGTAGATTAAGTATTTTAACGCAAGATAATCTTTGACAAAATAACACTAAACAAATTGCTTTATCAAATGCGCGAGGATGATTCATTGAGAATCGAAAAATAAAGTCATTGGAAATTGCTTCTCCACACACATACACACACACACACAGAGAGAGATACACACATACACACACTCACACACACACACACACACACACGCTAATTACATAAAGTTTACTCGACGATCTTATTGAGATAACCCATATGACCTGTTAGTAACGATTACAAAATCATTTATAGAACTCTGAACACGCTGTTTTTTACTGATCTTGAATTACCGAGGGTTATCTATTGTTCGTTATCGTTACTTAAACAGATATATGCAGATACTTTCGTTCTGAAACAACTTCTGAATTAATTTGTTATGTAACGACGATCAAATCTGTTTTTTTTTCGCGTAGGTCAAAAAGTGATAATTAAATGCTTTTTTTAAGTCTAGGTAATTATTTAAAATAAGATAAGCAGTTATCGACTTCGTTTAATTAATGCGTATTTGTATTAGGTTAAACAAACTTCCATAATTAATCATGGCGAGTTTCCGATTAAGTGTGGGTAGATATTTCCGAAACTGTTATCTTGTTTACGAATTAGAAAGAAGCTTTTCCAAAGCAAATTTTTGTTGTGAATTAACAAATGCTTGTATGCTAACATTTTCGAAAGTGCTAAGCACGATTCTGAGGGTGAAATTTACGTGAATTTTTTGACCTAATCCTGAGAAAACTGAAAACAAAAAAATTTTGCAAAATTTTGTGCAGCCTTAAATAAGAATCCCGATTTTAAAACTAGCATATAGTGGGGATAGAACAATGTTTAAGACAAAACCAAGAATGTGAAAGTGATACGAAGGATCTTTTTCGAATTCGCAAATTATTCATTGGACATAGGACATTCATTTTCCAAGTATACAAACATATTTTCACTCCGTCGTTAGGCGTTTGACTGAATCAACAATAGAAGACATACTGATGATACAATACTACACCGTATTTTCACGTTGGAATACATCAACACGTAAAAAATAAATGGTTCCAGTTATCTACATTATTTATTTTATTTCCACCTTTCCAATCTTTACGGCGAGGCTGCCATATACGTATGCTATTGCAAACCCGGAGGCTTGTTCAACATTCGTTATTGTAAATTATTAACGAATGCTCTTGTGTAGACACTTTGTTGAAACCGAAATTCATCTCTTTAGCTTAATCCTAAATGAGAGAAAACTTGAAAAGCCAAATCAAAATGTGAACTTTTTTTCGTTCTTTGATGTTGTGACACGAAAATATATAAATTATAACATTTAAAAATTGCTGTATGCGAATACTTAGGTAGCAATGCAAATCGTTAAAACTTTTAAAGTGAAAGGTGTACCAAAACAATAGAAAATTAGAGACAAACTAAATTGGAATTTCTTTTTCATAAAACGTAAAACACCCATATCAAGATAGTTACATTTCCCTAAATAATACCTAATAATTACCAAACAACAGTTAAACATCAATGCAGCATATCAAATCTCTTTCTCTCTCTCTCTCTCTCGCGAGATGCTTAGATCATCTGCAGTGAATTGCTCGTTCACGTGTAATTTTTTACTACTTTTCGACTTTTACTTTTTGAAAGATCATCGTCCTCGAACAGTTAAAATAAAGTTTACGTCATGTCTAAATATGAGTTTTGTATGCGATATCTTAGACCCGCTTAATGCATGTATATAGTTAATTACCACCGTCTATTTATCAAGAAACTGTCTGACAAATCCCAGAATCAGTTCTTTCATAAACACACTAATCACTCTGAATGAATACACGTTACGTAATACGAGATAATGACTGGGCCGCTCTGTTCTCTTTCTACAAGTATATACAATTTTTGTTGGGTTACTTAATTTCCTTCTAAACAATTACAACATTCGTTTTTGAACAAATCAATTACACGATCGGCTGTGTTTTAATTGATTCATTGGATTGGTTGTATCGGTGGAAACAAAAAGGTAACAGAACACTGTCTCGAATCGCATTCGATTATTCCATAGTCGGTTGAATTTAAAAGCTTTCAATATTATACTTTTCTTGTGTTAGTTATGTACTATATAATGAAGACTACTTACTAGAGTTTAAATCTACATAAAATATAAGCGTTTCATTTCAATACGTAACCTTCGAGCTTTTATATACAAAAAATATCGTTAGTGTTTTTGATTTATTAAAATGTATGTATGTGGAACAACCTTAGTACTAGAGCAGCCGACTCGGGTTATACGTAATAATTGGATCTTTGGTTTAAATCTCGTAAAATATTTGTGTGTATTTCAATGCACTGTTCTATACATAACTGTTTAAATAGATTAAATGACTAATGAACATTTGACTCGCGTACATTGGGGCATCAAGACATCAACAGATCCATTTACGCGTTCAATAGATAATCGTTAGACATACATCAGTAACTTAATACACTTCCGCGAAACATTATCAATCTCAATGAACTCAGCTATACATCTACTCATCTGGTATGTTTCCAATAACGTTTCACTTAGCAGTGTACGCCGTGCTGAAAAAATCTTCTTATACAAGGAAAACGATCGATCCACATCTAGTGATGTAACATTTGCCATGGTTAAAATAATCTCTGAAGTTATGTAAGGGATCTGGATAAGCACTATTGTCACATATTTGTCTTAATCTGAAAAAAATCTGCGTTTTTGCTTAAAATACTATTTAACTTTCCTATAATTACGGAACTTTTTCGTCACTTAAAACGTTCAACTACGAGTCCACATTGTCCAATTTTCGCAGCCACTACACTAACGACAATGAAAAATGTTTTTCTTTGCCTATTGCCTCAAGTATTCCCTTATAATTGTAAACAGTTTTGATTTTTTGTAATATTGTCTTCCAATATTAACACATATGCCAGGTGTATCGGAAAGTCATTACCCGTTTTTTTCATAAAAAAAAACTACATAATTTTCAAGAAAATGGAAAAATTTATTTATTCAAAGTATTGGCCATTTGATTCTATACATCTTGCCCATCTTTCAGGCAATTTGTGGCTGCCATCCCAAAAAACTGTTTGTTCTTTGAGCAAAACCATTCGTCGAGCCATTTTCTAACTTCTTCGAAATTGGTAAAGTGCTGCTCTGCAAGCGCAAGTCCCACTGATGCAAAAAGGTGAGCGGACGGGGCAAGGTCTGGAAAGTACGGCGGATGCGATATTATCGCCAATCCAAGTGCTTTCAACGCTTCCTTGACCGGTTTGGCTTCATAAGACGGCGCGTTATCGTGCTGTAAAATCCCTTTACCGTGTCTTCGTGTCCATTCTGGACGTTTTTCTATCCATGCATGGTTCAAATTCTTGATTTGTTGTCGGTAGCGATCAGTATTAACTGTTTCACCAGGTTTCAACAGTTGGTAATACACCTCGCCACTCTGGTCCCACCAAGAGCATTGTCTTGCGACCAAGACGATTTGGTTTTAGATTCGATGGACCGGCTTCGCTAGGTGATAACCATGATTTTTGCGCTTAGGGTTTTCGAAATAAAACCGCTTTTTATCATCCATCACTATTCGGTGCAGAAATGACTTTCGATCATATCTTTGAAGCAGCATTTCGTAGACGTTTTTTCGATTTCCCATTTGATTCATGGGAAAATGGATGCCATGCACCCATTTTCCCATCTTTTGGATTCTTCTCATTGAAAGATATCAAGACTACATATTGTCTCAAAGGGACATGAAGAAAAGTAAGATAAAGAATGTTCTAGGAAGGCATTTGCTTAATGCTCGCACAGAATTAATCCCATTTTCACCAAAGGTCAATGAATGCTCAATACTATCTAGAGAACAATGTAATGCCTTTCGCACCATTTTTAGGGAACGATTTCATGTTCGTGCAGGATAATACGACCCCACATCGTTAGATAAGTTTTGGATTACCTACAAGAGGTCAATATTAAGAGATGGACTGGTCACCACGAAGCACATTACATCCAACTGAGCACGTTTGAGATACTCTAAAAAGATCAATGAGGTGACATTTACCAGCTCCTAGTAATTTCCAGGAATTGGAACTAGCCGTTCTTTCCGAGTGGGATGGTATTTCTCAACAAGTAATCCAGAACTTGATAGTGAGGCTACCACGGCGAGTACAACCAATTATCAGAGTTAGAGAAGGTGTCACGGGTTATTATTATTTATTCTTTCGTTTCTTTTTTTATTTATAGTTTCTCGAGATTTCCAGTAAAATTTTATTTCTGAATTTGTAATTGAAAGGAAGTTTTGTAATTTTATCCATAAGTTTCCACTAAAAACGAGGTTAACAGGAAGTACCAGTTAAATTGTTTTTTGATGATGTTAAAAAATAATTGACCAATAAAAAAAATTTGCAGAAGTTGTATAGGATTATTTTAGTGGTCAATTTTGAATATACATAAAATTAATACTGTTTGATCTTTCTCGAAGACAGATAATAATAATAAAATTGTGCTGAGCATAAAACTTGAGGGTTAATATCGTTATGGAATTTAAATAGTAAGAATAAAAGGTTTAGTTTATTATTTAAGTAAGATATAAGTAAAGTATTATAAACACTCTCAATAAAATAAGCTTTTGCTGTGAATGCTTGCTATGTTATTAGGTATTATTACAAGATGTTTGTACACAACTACATATATTTACCATATTTTTGATGACCAATAATTGGAATTACCAAAATTATGAGAAACATATTAACACACAAACAATATATTCGGCAATATATGAAAATATTATTCAAAATTAAGTCAGTACTCACCCATGTATTTCAAAAGCATACCATGTGTGTCGTCGCTTTACGCACACTTTACACGTAGAAGTTAATGACGATAACTGATAGACCTACCGAAGACGTCCGCGATTAAATATTCCCATTTTTTTTGCCACTCTTGTTTTCGCTCATTCTTACGTACATTTCAGATGCTTCATTCATAAAAACAAGTTGGCGACAATTTTGTAATGTTTTGATGCAGCAGAAGCTCAGCAATGTTTATTTGTAGTAGTTCGGAATGGATTTTTACAATGTAATTTAGAGCCAGGATTTCCAGAATCGATGGCATTATTGAGTTAAGCACATACACACACACACACACACATAAATATGTATACATATATATGTACATAGTGTGTAAAATAAACAGGAAGATTCCGCAATCATGTGTTCGAGACGGAACTTAAAATAAGTAGTAACTGGTTCTTTCCAGTTCTACGTTTAGAAACAGTAAATTATTTACGGAAAGAAAAACATTGTTTTTGAGTTAATCAAAATATACACCTTTTTATTTGGGGGATTTTCGAAAATGTAAATAAATAACTTTTAATTTATAGGCATTTTTCCGCATGTCAGAAAAAGAGTTTACGCGTTTATAATTACTGACATTTTTTTTAAAACGCTTAAAAGTAAGCAAAAAAGACACTTATGTAGTGTACGAAAAAATAAAGCAAATAACATTACGAAAATTCATTTCTTGGAGACTAGTTACGTAAATGATGCATTAACACAAGTACTTTAAACTGTAAGTAGTATACTGTGTATTTACGTGTGCATAGATCGTACATATTTCCATTTAAAAATGGTAATTGAGAAGATTTTTTAAAGTATTTAATAGAGACATGAATAAATACTTGAAGAATATTCTGGGAGAGTTTCTACGTGTGTAAGTATGTACGTGTGTTTGCGTCTGAAACAGATTCGTGCAAAGCGTCATGTCAATAGATCGACAAATAAGGAATTAATAGCGCGGTCCTACCGATTAGGGAAAAAATACGTCAGAAAACTAATAAGTCCAAGTTGAATATGCATACATCTTATTAAGCACACCGGACGATTCCGTCAGTGTTTAAAATTGGCTAAACACCGAAACTGTATTCGCGAGTCATAAGTCGCGAGTATCTTTTTTTTACAATTCAATATACGAGGATTACTTGACGGAAGGTGAGATTCGCCACAGGTATTTGTGAAAAAAATTCGCATTATTTTTGTGTAGGCCTTACGTTTACCAGAAGCTATTTAAATTTCCAATATCGTTTGGCGTTTAGTTTGACAGTTGCCTAAAGAATACGTCTCTGGTGAAAGCTTGATACAATCGTTATTCGTGGTGCAATTCAGAACTTGTTTTTTAATGAACACGACTTCGACGGATATGTAGCAAACATTGAGCAACGATGCTTTTTTGAAAGCTACGATTTTCCGTTGGATTGCTCGTTTTGAACGTGACAACATGAGCCTCGAAGATGAAGAACATCCTAGACCATCAAAACATGTTACTATTTAAGAAATAGGTGGAAAACTTTATAACGTGGCCGAAGAGTGAAAGTAGAGAACGAATGAGTACACCACATGTGGAATTAGGCATATCTAAACAAGCAATTTGCCAGATGCATGCCGCGTTTCCTGAATGAACAGATCAAAAACGTGAAAGAGCGCAAATTTCCAATGACGACTTGAAGCTCTTTAACGCAAACCCAGATTTAATATCTGTTTCCGTAATGCAATTTATGCCACGTTAGTAGATTCGAACATCACCATTTTCTATGGTCAAATGATTAGACACATGCCCCACTAGCATTTTTTAAAAAGACTATTGATCCCAATGTAATTTGAGAATGTTTATTAGTTTGCACTCGGTTCAAAAAACACAAAAATAGTAACAGCATTTGGAAAAGATTTGCTGAAAAAACAAATTACACATAAGTGGACTGAAATATTTTGTTCCCGCGATGATCAATTCAAGAAGTACCATTTTAGAAAGACTTGCTTTCGTCACATCTATTTTGGATGAGCTGCGATGAAACATAGGTCCTTTACCCTAATCAAAAGCGAATGCATCACTGATTATCTTAAAACGATTCAATAGTGCATATTTTGAAGGAGTCACTTCACCCCCCCCACCCCTCCCCTAACAGATTTTGCAGATAGTATTGCTAACGTGTTTCTATTTAGAGAATCTTTTTTGTAGATGTTGTTCTTTATTTAAACATTTTGCACAGTCTCTTTCATATATGTAAGTTTTTAATTTTATCGTGCTAGCGAAGACTTTACTATATCAAATCATACGAAAACAAGAAAATGAAAAAAATTTCCGTCGTCTTAAATATTTTATATTCTAACATAATCATCTACATTATATTTACACAAAAACATACATTTATATGTACGTTATTTATAAAATCGTATTATCAGAATAGTTATCTTATAAGCTAATTCGAAATTTATTTTAATTATTAATGACTGTAATTGTTATAGAATATATAGGAAAAATAAAAGCAAAGAAAATAATTATTCGTATATTACGCGGATTGTTATATCTAATCGAATACAAATCCTATCAACTTCGTTCGGAAAATAATGTGTTTTTGTACTACTACGTTATAAATGAGACATGCTCCGACTACCAGTTCAATTCAGACCGTTCTACATGAATTCGGCAGATATTTTTCGTGTTTCATGATGCCTACTGTACACACTGAAATACGTTTTTACAAAAACAAGTTATATATATTAATCACTGAAGGTTGATATATAATCCCTTTCCACATTAATTTTCGTATTCTGTATATGTATTTCGACAACTAAGTTGTCATCATCAGCAGATAATTAAACAGTGTCGCACTTGTAAAACTACGGCAAAAATAGCCATACAAAAATAAATTCCGCACACGATCTGTACCGTTGAAAGCTAAAACGCACACTGTATACATACAGTGTGCGTTTTGGCATACATGATACGAAAATTAATGTGGAAAAGGGTTATATATCAACCTTCAGTGATTAAGTTAATCAAGCACAGGCTCTATTAAAATTACCATGTTATATACATTAAAAAAGTCATACCTTTGGCTTATTAAAAAAATCCTAGTTAATTGAAATATGACGTATTCACTGCACGACACCCACAAACACAAACCTAATCGAAAAAATGCGGAAGCGGATTTAAATCTTTCGTCGATCGGTGCACCCTAAACAACTTCGAGTTAGGCACTGTGGGCAATGTGGGTAAAATATCGACTCAAATTCGACTGGATTTACGCGAAAAATCCCCAATAAACAAAAAAGAAGAAACGTCCGACGACGAAGCGCATTCATTTCGTAAATGAACGAATCGACAGCTTTTCCAAGGTAAATAGAAGGTAATTTTGTGGTCAGCGCGTCAAATCATTAAGTTTCGATAATTATGAAACAAGAAGATACGCTTCGGTGAATTTAATAATTTCAAATTTGTGCGTTGATATTTGTCGTTTCGGGTTATGTTTAATGCGAAAAAACAACGTCAAGTTCCCTAAATATTATCTTAGATTAATAAGTGTTTAGATCATACCTTTAAACATCTTGATTCCACTTGTGTCGAGGATATATTTGAACACTTACTTGTGTGTTAAATGTTCATACAGCACACGCACAGTTCAGTGTCTGTTCGTTTCAAATTCGCGGCCCCAACTAAAAAATTCTATCTCCTTCTTGTATCCGTAATTATTGGTCTATGTCCTCTCTTTCTCTATTTTAGTTCACCTTGATAATACCTAAAACGTTTTATAAGACACAAATCGCCTGTATTACTGCCATAAACGCACTATTATCGTTGAAGGAACAGTTCCAATGTTGTGTGCCATTTTTTACGCGGACTTGGTACTTTATATGGATTTGGTAGAAGAAGTAACTGGATCGTGAATTGTCATTGTCATTTTGTTGCGGGAATTTTCGCATTTAAAAAAACGGAAATTCTGCCCAGTCTTCACTATAAACACACATGTATTTATAAATATTGCATTAGGTATGTGCGATTGAATATTACGTTATAACTTATGTATATGTCGTAGGTATTTGAGCAAAATACGGAGAAAAGAACTTTATGCAAAACGAAATGACGATTGGATCACGTCATTGTATCTGTGAGCATTTTGCCATTAACGTTGTTTCAAACGGTCGTATCTAATGTTTATAGCGTGTTACTGTTGAAATCAATAACAATGATTAACATTTAATTAGAATAATTTATTTTAGAAAATTGCCGAGGTAATAGAGATGTTTCGGATTTTCCGTCACGAAATGGTAATAAGCAATGAATATATGAGTTTAACGATGCCTATTTTGTTTAAAAATTAGAAATGTAAAACTATGGTTCTCGCCAATAAAATTAAATCAAATTTAGAAACTAATAATATTTAATTTCCTGTATATTACCTTTTACAATATGGTTGTGGTCTTCACTAAGAATGTGTGGAAAGTGTACGCATGTAAATAGAATTTGTCTACAAACATGAATATTTATAAGTAGTTACAGTTAGTATTGGTGTGTTTATTATTAATTTTTTTACTTAGTCGTTGTTGTGGGTTACGCAAAAAATAAATAACGACGCGATAATATGGAAACACATTTGTATCTTAAATACGTATTTCGGCAGCGAAGCTATCATCGATAGTAATAAAAAATAGCGAAACTTTTTACTCGATGTGGTCTTTTTTGTAGCGTTATTAGGAGCCAATGTTTCAACGTTGTGCCTATTTTTTATAATGAAGATGACAGCGTAACTGTGATAATACACATATGTAGATATTAATGTGGTAAGTTCTTCTTTATTTCTTAAATTATCTTCAACATCGAATTATCGTCATCATAATTACGGTGCTTGTGTAATTGCTGAATATGAGATTAGAAAGTCGCTATCTTTTAAAAAATGTGAGAGCTTGCGAAAAATTCTTCCAAATTACAAAGCTGCAAATTCGAATTTAGTTGAATTTTATCGATCATCTATAGAAAAAATTATGAGCGTGTTATTAAACATAGGCTGGATCGGTAAATAAAAATATTTTACGAACTCATCAACTTCCTTTTAAAAAATCTGGTGGTACAAACGATACCTTAACGAAACTTGTTACAGATATATAAACTACCCGATGCGATATTCTTACGCATTAAAAATGTTTTTAATTGCGTTGACTTAAGTATCTTAAAACGAATAATATTGGCGTACCTTCACAAGCTTCTCGGAATATAAAGATCTCGTTCGCAACTTGAATGTTTTTGTTAAAAGAAAGAAAAAGGTCCTAAATTATTGTCACATGGATTATTACAAGGATCTAGTTTAAGCCCTACATTATTCAATATATGTACATATATACTGATGACTTCCATTATGAATTTGGTCCTAAAATTAACATTATACAATATGCAGACGATATTTACAAGAACGTAGAACAACTCACAAAAGATCTCTCTATCATAATAAGAAAAGCCAAAAGTTGGTTATATAACAAGGTCCTGGAGATTTGACCCAGTCGAACCAACCATGTTCCAGAATACTGCCATCACACAGTATAAAGTTTGATGATAATTTCTTTCAAATACCGCAATGTATTAAGTATATGGGTTTAATTCTTGACAATAAATTAAAATGAATGGAACACATAAAGAATATAGTCGAGAAATGTGAAAAAGTTCTGAACATATTGCGAATAATCACGAAAGTCAGATGGGGTTCGGACTTTCACACTATGTAATAAAATAAAAAAATAAACTCGTGTAGACAATATTTGAAAATTAAGAGATGATTTTAGAAATATGAATAGCACCCATCTATTTATACATATACCGGGTGGTCAGAAATTCACGGATAATCGTCAGGTAGGGTTGAAACAGAAATGTTATATCGTCATTAGTTAAGCCATACGAATTGCTTAAAAAACCGTAGTTTTGGTAACATGGTATAAAATTGAGGATGTTTAAATAACTAAATTAGTTTCACGATGGGAAATTTAATGAAAATTATATTATTTTCTGCTACTCCATCGTTAATTAAATACACAGAAATTAATTAAAAATTTCTGCGCTGGAGAAGGACTCGAACCTCTATCTGCCGTTTTCTAGACGACTGCTTTACCAATTAAGCCACCAGGCAGTGTAACTTCGAGTCCTTTAACAAATCATAATCGAACTGCGGGTTTTCAAATAAATATTAGATCTGTTCCATAATACGATTTATGGCGTGTTAAAGGACTCGAAGTTACACTGCCTGGTGGCTTAATTGGTAAAGCAGTCGTCTAGAAAACGGCAGATAGAGGTTCGAGTCCTTCTCCAGCGCAGAAATTTTTAATTAATTTCTGTGTGTTTAATTAGCGATGGAGTAGCAGAAAATAATATAATTTTCATGGTATAAAATTATCAAAAATTAATAATAATAAATCACAATAACGACAATAATAATTAATGTAAATGATGAAACTAGTAGCCAATGATTTGAAGACAAAACTGTAACCCTTGTAGAAATGAATTTAGGACGCGTTGTCAACATATCTGGGATAATTAATTGTATTGTGAGGTTAATTCTATTTATTACTTCCTGTTCGTTGGCCGTAAGCGTCGCATAAATTTTTTCCTTCAAAAGAAACCCCAAACAAAGAAGTCAAAGGGATTTATATCTGGTGACCATGCACACCATTATATGTATTAGTCCACGTCGCTCAGTCCACCTATCTGAAAAACGCTTGCTCAATCATCCTTTTGTAATTCTTACATTATGAGCTGTTAAAATTATAGACATTATTCTGGGCCAGTTTGTCATATATACTTAAACGTAAAAAAGCAGTTAAAGAAATGTGAAATAAAGCAAAATATTGGCATAAAACAATTAATCGCACCAGCGTAGTATTCATTTGATAGTAAAACACATGG
The DNA here is from genome assembly GCA_031893035.1 of Dermolepida albohirtum. NCBI lineage: Eukaryota > Metazoa > Arthropoda > Insecta > Coleoptera > Scarabaeidae > Dermolepida > Dermolepida albohirtum. The sequence continues at coordinate 129,615 of JAVIWB010006361.1, forward strand.
TTTTACAGAGAAAATGTCGAAAAATTCGAAATATTTTTATCGCACGTTTTCAAAATTGATGGTCCCGTGTGTCTTAACGGCTGACAACACAACGTTTCTTTATTAGGATTGTCGACTCAGAATAGATCATAAAATCATCCTACCTAACGATTATCCGTGAATTTCTGACCACCGTAAATCTTATAAACATTATTTACGATTTATAAATCTAGTTTTCTCGCATTGGCATTTAAAACCACAGGTAAGTGATCTAAATGTCAATAATAATAGGGGATTATCAAGGATATCTTCGATAATTATACTGGTTAAAGAAGACATGTTCACCTTTACCGTAAATATTGCTCAAGAGAGAAGGTAGCTTGAGTAATTTTAATATTAATTGTCGCAGTTAAAACAAATGTACTCTTGTAATATGCTGATTATTGGAGGATAAAATTGCAATTATCATGTGAAAGGGATACGATATTTTTTGTTTCATTTCTGCAGTTTAATAAATACGATACATGTTAAGGATTGTGTTACGAAATCACACGATACAATACGATTTTGAAACTCACCTCGTCTTCCATACCACAAGTGGATCCAATACACCATATGTTCGCACTAAATAACAGACCAACTTCTTGCTGCTGCCACCGTCAAAGACAAACTTTCTCTTAGATGGCAAAATTTCGTTTAAGACGTAAATTGTTGGCTTGTACCGTTATATAAACAATTTTTGTTGTTAGTTTACTTTCTACGCAAAGAAGGCGAACTTTCGTAACGGCGCGACTATTATGAAAAATTTAATTAATTGCAATTTTTGTTGCAATATTTTTTTTATTAATTAGCATAGGACGTTTGTAGAATATAGTACGTAGCGGAGAGTGAGCTGAATTTGAAAGCAACGAAAAGAATAAAAACAAGTGATTTATACCTTAAATAATGAGAATTTCCCTAATTGCTGCTTTAATTAAAAAACATAGTGGTGCAATCAAACAACAATTAATCACAATAATAATAGCTGATGTAATAATTATTACTCTTATAATGGTATTTAACTACATCTTTATTCCTTCTTCGTGTAATTTCTAAGAAGTACACCAGTGATGTTTTTAAAAGGTTTTAATTAGAATCTAATAAAAGACAATTGAGATGGGGCATAGATACATGAAAAAAGTCACCTCTACAATTAATACACAAGGTGGAAATTATAGTAGGTTAATTCGTCAAAGGCGATACTCTCTTCGGTTCAATTTTACCTGTTGAGAGAATAGATAAACAGGTAAATAGTTTATTAGTCAAAGGTTTTGACACATATTTCATATACGAGGGTGGTCCCATAAATACCCGGTCTGACCTAGAGATGGCGGTAGTTGTTTGAAATGTACCACTGTATTAGAAAGTACACAATCTATAAAGCATATGTTTCAAGCTTGAAGACGTCACGTTGTTTAGTATTTGTTTGGAAGCCATCAATAATGAACGTTTTCAGTGAATTTATAAAAATGGAGAAAATTGATTACCATTACAGATACAATACTTTTATTTGAAAGGTCTCAGCTCAACCGATATAAAAGCTGAACTGAATTCCACTTTGGGTGAGTCTACTCCTTCATGTACAACAGTGAAATATTAGGTAACAGAGTTTAAACGAGGCCGTACGAGCTACCAAGACGAGCATCGCAGTGGTCAACCAAATGAGGTGACGACTCCAGAAATGGTGAAGAAAATCCACAAAGCGGTATTGTAATATCGTCTACTGAAAGTGTACGAGCTAGCAGACATAGTGGGCATTTCAAAAAGTGCGGTACATCGCATATTATCTGAAAATTTGGACATGAGAAAGCTGTGTGTAAGATGGGTGCCGCATTTAGCGAAGTTTCATAGCAACAAAGCAGCATTTCTGTGCCGTTTCATAACCATGGATGAAACATGGGTCTATCACTTCACACCCGAGACAAAAGAACAAATGGACTCAAAAGGGAGAACCGATTCCAAAGAAGGCGAAGACCGTTTCATCTGCAGGCAAGGTCATTGCATCGGTTTTTTTGGGATGCGCGTGGAATAATTTTCATTGACTATCTTGAAAAAGGAAAAACTATCAACGGCAACTATTTTGCGAACTTATTGCTACGTTTAAGCGAAGGAATCAAGCAAAAACGGCCGCATTTGGCTAAGAAGAAAGTGTTGATTCATCAAGACAATGTACCAGCTGGCAAATCCGTTATTGCAATGGCCAAAATTAATGAATTAAAGTTTGAATTGCTACTTCATGCACCCTATTCGCCAGATTTAGCCTCCTCGGATTATTTTCTGTTCCTAAACTTTAAAAAATGGCTCAGTCGTCAAAGATTTTCTAAGGGCGAAGACGTGATGTCGGCAGTTAATGGCTATTTTGAGGAGCAAGACAGTTCTTATTTTAAAAAGGGTATCGAACTTATTGAATATCGCTGGGAAAAGTGTATAGAACTGAAACGAGATTATGTTGAAAAATAAATATATTTAATTTGGTACGTAGACTTCCGCGGTCGTGGTCCATGCTATCTGCTTCTGGGTTTCCTGGCTGGAACCGCGTCACTAGTATATCTGCCGACGTTTCGTACCCATTTGTATGGGACATCTTCAGGGCTGAACTACTGCACTGAAACTGAGTTATAACTCAGAAACTCAGTTTCAGTGCAGTAGTTCAGCCACAGCGCACAAATGGGTACGAAACGTCTGCAGATATACTAGTGACGCGGTTCCAGCCCGGAAACCCAGAAGCAAATAAATATATTTCTTTCTAAAATTAGTGTGTTTTCTTTATTGAGTCGGGTACTTCTGGGACCACCCTCGTATGTATAAAAAAAGTCAGAGTACAATAATCTACGAAAGCAGAATATATTTTGGTACGTAGACTTCCGCGGTCGTGGTCCATGCTATCTGCTTCTGGGTTTCCGGGCTGGAACCGCGTCACTAGTATATCTGCCGACGTTTCGTACCCATTTGTATGGGACATCTTCAGGGCTGAACTACTACTAATATTACTTATTAAAATTTCTTTAATACTAATGTTCAACTGTTAATTATATGACATCAAAGTAAATAAAAAAAATTAATTATATGATATGTATGTACAAACATTGAGAAACCTTTTAATGTTTATGTATACTATCCAAATACGACATGTTTAAATTTGATTATTTTCCTGTCATATCAAATATCTGATCAAATATTGTATCTAAGAAATATTTTATTTTAAATGCAAAACATGAGTTCGTCCATGATCGGCTATCTTCCTGCTAAGTATCTAATTTATATTTTTACTTCTTTCTGTCAATCCAATTTGTCCTCTTCCTGGCAGATTTCCACACAGATGGAGCTTATTTTTATTAATTTCTATACGCCATTATCTTCTTGCACGCTTTTACATATGCATGACATTACTATATACTACAGCTTTAATTTTAATTTTTAATAATGGATGTTTGTAATTCTTAATTTATTATTTATAAATATTATCAACACTATCATATTTCGGTATCTTTTAATATTAACTGGAACTATTTTTAATATTTTTATTTAATTTATATATTTAAAATTTTCCAAGTATTCGGAGAATTTTTAAAACATAACCTATTTATATATCGTTTACTATTAAATTCTTATAATATTCATGTGTATTCTCTTGCGGCAATAATTATGGACTAACTTACTTTTGTTTCAAGCACTCGTATTTATAACAAAATTAAATCATCCAATGGGATTCTTTATTTTTAAATAATAAACATTCGAGCGTAGATAAATTAAAAATATAAAAATAAACTGCATATTCAGAATCTCTGCTGTCAAATTAGTGTAATATTAATTTTATATTATAAAATATATTTATATAACCCGTATTTATGTGAGTTTTTACTTCTTAAAATTACGACGCCTTTCGAAATATCTTTTAAATCTATTAATATTTCCAAGATTTTACTGTTGAACATTTTTCCCTGTACTTTAATTTATATATTATATCAATAAACGTTATTTTGGTATGTTTTTAACTTACACAAATTTAACACTGTTTCCAATTATTAGCAATTTACATAGACATCTTTCATGTAATCTCATTTTTTTATTATAATTATATACAACCCCTTTAACTATTGGGTTGGCAACTAAGTACTTTCGATTATTTCTGATAGAGAGCGTTGCTTTATTTTTTGTATAACGTATGTAAGTGCTGTACTTTACCGTTTGTCGCGTGATACTAGTCACATTGACGTAACTTCAGAAGCAAGTAGTGTGTGATTTTTATTAAAGCTATTAGTTGTGGGTTAATTTTAAATGGAGTGCAGAAACGAACATTTTCGACATATTTTACTATTTTATTTCCGTAAAGGAAAGAAAGCTGCTGCGGCTCACAAAAAGATATGTGAAGTTTATGGTGCTAATTGCTTAACAGAGCGCACGTGTCAGAATTGGTATAAAAAATTCCGTTCTGGAGATTTTTCCCTCAAAGGTGGGCAACGTTCTGGTCGGCCTACTGAAGTTGATGATGACCAAATCAAAGTTATAATTGAAGAGGGGCGTCATATAACTGTTCGAGAGGTTACGGAGAGGCTACATGTATTGCACATAACAATTGAAAAACATTTAAAATGTCTTGGGCTAGTTAAGAAGCTTGATATTTAGGTACCTCACGAATTGAAAGAAATTCATTTAACACAAAGAATCAACTTTTGCGATATGCACCTTAGACGAAATGAAACCGACCCTTTCTTAAAAATAATCATCACTGGTGATGAAAAATGGGTCCTGTGCAGTAACATAGTTCGAAAACGATCATGGAGCAAACACGATAAACCATCTCAAACCACATCGAAAACTGAATTGCATCCAAAAAAGATCATGCTGTCAGTTTGGTGGGATTACAAAGGTGTTGTGTTTTTTGACCTGCTTCCAAGGAACCAAACGATCAATTCTGATGTTTACTGTCAATAATTAATAAAACTGGATGAAGCAATCAAAGAAAAACGGCCAGAATTGTCAAATCGGAAAGGTGTAGTTTTCCACCAAGATAATGCAAGGCCTCACACATCTTTGGCAACCCGTGGCAAACTATTGGAGCTTGGCTGGGAAGTGATGCAACATCTCCCATACAGCCCTGATCTAGCACCATCTGATTACCATTTATTTCGAAGTTTGCAGAATTCTTTGAATGGTAAAACTTTCACAAATGACGATCACCTTTACTCGCACCTGGTTCAGTTTTTTGCTGCTAAGGACCAGAAATTTTATAAGCGCGGAATCATGCAGCTGAAAGAAAGATGGCAAAAGTTCATTGAGCAAAATGGAAAATATATAATTGATTAAAAACTATTGTTTGTTTAAAAAAAAAGTGTTTTATTTTATACTACAAAACCGAAAGTACTTAGTTGCCAACCCAATATATTGAATTACTTTTAAACCCTTACTAACTTTAGTTAACAAAACTCCTCCAATTTGTTCGAACCTTATTTACCCTTCGTACCAAATTATCACCTAACTAACTAAAACGGCTTCAGGTATCGTACAATGATTTATTAATTTCTTTTCTTTAATTTTTAGACAAGATTATATGAAAAATCTCTTTACAAATACATTTTCAACAAGATATAAATAGGTATTACACATCTTTGTGAATCTATTTATGAACTTATTTACATATATCCACTAACTGTGAGTATTATTATATCTGCCATTAGCTATTTCACTTTAAAAACTTGTACATTAAAATGAATTTTAAAACATATCTGATACTTTTAATATATATATATCTTAATTTATACACGTAGATATGATATAATCATTATGACCTTTCCATTAGTATTTTTATTAAATTCTACTTGAATTTCAAGCTAATAATAGTTTCAACGCGTGTAAATTTGTCCTACAAATAAATTTATCTGAATATATTTAATACCGCCTAACTTAAAAAAATAAACAAAAGAGAAATTAACAAAATAAGCAATTATCTATATATACGTATGTTGGTTATTTAAAATTCCATGTTACTAGTTTCACTGCTATTGTTTTTGATACGAGATATACATTTTTATAAAGAATAAAAGTTTCGAAGAAATAGAAAACGAAATTGTTTTCTACCTAAAATCCTACATGTACATAACAAGTTTGCCCGGAATTAAGCTGCGCAATAAACAAATTTATGTGACTTAAATTGAAACCAAATAATTAATAATAAACTATGCCGAGAATTAGTAAATAATTTGGAAAACATTAAAAAAAATAATTCTATTTATAGAACTTTTTAAGTGATCCCTGTAGTCGCGCAGCGGGATAAATACTAAATACCACGAGATTATTATGTAAAAAAAAGCGCCAGCTCTAAAAATAAAACTATAGATATATACATACATATATGATCTATGTATGTATCTGTGTTTGTGTGCATATGTGTTTGTAATACGTGTTGGACGTAGGATCACGTTTACTTTTGGAAAATCCAGGCAACCTTGAAGGCGAGCGTGGTTTTTATAACCGTTTATTACATTCTGCTTGACTAACAGCTTACGAAAGTATTGGGTTATTAAATTATACGCAGATACTTATGTTGTACATATATTCCTATGTACAATATATTGTATACATATCTTGTGTGTAGGGTTTAATTTATTAGGAAGAATAGAGATGGAAGCGTGTCCTAAAGATTGTTTTTAGTAGTAGTAATTCGAAATATGCAATCAATTATATTTTAATTTTGAGGCTGTTTAATGAACGAAGTAAATCTTTTTAATTTTTTTAACAATAGGAAATGTTATTTATGTTTAGAAAAATTAGGTACCTACTGGTTGATGTAAAAATCATGACGTGCTTTTCCTGTTTTCCATAAGTCATTTATTAATATAAAAAAAATCAATTATGTACTGTCTACTTTCTTCAATAAACTTTTAACCTTACTCTTACATCCATGGAAGAGCCTTATCTTTAACGGCAAGGTGCTCATTCAAATATGTGTTATATCACCTTGCTTGTTTTGGACTGTTAGTTCAATTGCCGTCCTTAGCCCACTACATCAGCAGTGACTTCGAGTATTAAATAGTAACCTATCGTTCAGTACCCTTTGGTTTGTGTAAAGGTATAGTAAATTTTGATGAGAGTGAATTTTTTTAGGGTCGAAGAGCGCGTTCAAATTGTAAAATTATTTTATAAAAGCAATTCTGCTCGAAATATTCGTAGTTCATTTGCAGAAAATTTTCCCGGCCGCTGTAAAAACGTTTGAGAAAACAGCTTCCATAAAAACATGAAAAAATAACATTTCTCATTTACCAGATCAAAATAATAATGCAGAAATATTTGCCCGATGTCGGCAATGAAGTAATTTTACCACATCAAAAAAACAATGGATATTGAATTAAATGAATCAGAAATACATGTTTGCGCATTAATGGAATTTCAACCGACACTATCATTACGTCAAGTAGATGTCAGCCCTACCACTGTAGTATATTAGAAAAAATGAAATATCGTTCATATAAATATAGTGCACAGCGCCATAACAAACTTATAAGTGTGAGCATTTCTGGAGAATGCAATTTTGTGAAATCTTACTGAACACATCTCTGAATCACAATAATCAGAATGTTCTAAGGAACATGTTTTTAGCGACAAGGTGGCATTTTATTTGCATGGACATCATAATATAAATATAGCGCAATATTATTCTTGTGCAAACAAACACTTTATTGCTACCCTAGGTACGCAATATCCTTAAAAAAGTGAAAGTTTGAGCAGGTATTCTAGTTGATAGAATAATTGGTTCAGTTTCTTGGGAGTATAAATGCTAATTAGTATTTTGATATCAATATATATATATCAATATAATGTAGTTTCAACAACATGGACGTTCTATTCGTGACTATTTAAACGACGTTTTACCAAATCTATGGATAGGAACATTATGGTCCCATTACTTGGCTTCTATCTTCTCCAGATTTGACTCCCAATGACTTTTTTCTTTGGGGCTATTTAAAAAATACTATTATTTATAGTAATATTGGTAATCGACCAAGAAATGTAGAAGACCCAAGTCATCGACTCAAAGGAATATGTCATCAAGTCGATACCCACACTTGGCGCGAATATTAGGCACCTTTTTATGATATATTAGCGTTTTATCTACTTCAAAAAGGTATTTGAGCACTTTCTGCAAACATAAATAAAATAAAGAATACAGATTTTTCGAATCAGTGTTGCGGTGTGATATATGTCTACATTTAATTTAAAATTTTTAAGTTATTTATTTTAGAAAGGATTGTATATTTTATACGTTTATTTTTATTATTATCACTTTTTGTTTCAATAACTAATTATTTCAATCTGCATGAAAATCATTTTGTCATTAGTTCCAGTAAATGTTTCTGGATTTTTTAATTGTAAACGATGAACAAGCGATTATATAAATTATTTAAATTCGTATTTGCTTTTACGAAATGTAGAATTTTAATTGTACGACTAGTTGCATGTATAAATAGATATTATATGGATTTTGCACAAAGAGATACAAAGAACGGTCATTTTAAAGTATATTTTGTTATTAACACAAAAACAACGTAAACATAGGAGCCGAATAAATATTAAAGTGCTAACTGTTGCTTTATTCGAGTCTTTTGTCGTCTATACATAAATTAGTAGATTGATATGTGAGATCTGAACGGCTCAATTGAACCGTCTTACTGAAATATCTTTACAAAGATACGGGGCCGGTGAATTGTATCCGTGAGTTGTTATCTGATTGCATAATACTTGTACGAAGTATTTGTTTTAATGTGTTTGAGTAGCAGTGGCGCAGCAATCCGGAAAAAAGATAGGTAAAAGAAGAGTAAGTACCATTATGATATGCAAAAGTACTTTATATTTTTCATACATTGCACAAAAGGAAGATGAACGGGGGTGCAAATAACTTATATTTAACTTTGATCCCTTTTAACATACTCTCCTCCCATATTTTTACACCGCTGTATACGTGTCTTCCATTATTCAAAACAATGCTGTAGTTCAGCAGTTGTCAGCCTCTTCAACACCTCTGCCGTTTTTGCTTTTACATGTTCAACAGACTGAAAATGTGCTTCCTTTAATAAATAAAAATCACATAGAGCGAGATCGGGCAAATACGGAAGATGATCAAGAGCAGCAATACGCTTCACAGATAGGGAATTTTTACACAAACTTTTGTCATGTTTAATTCATCATGCAAAATTTGTCTTACTGCTTCTTTGTTAATATTTACCATCTGAATGTTTAGACGTCGGTCTGTCCGACAATTTCATTAATTTTTTGAATGTTCCCTTCAGTTCTTGCAGTCACAGGTCAACCAGGACGTTTATCACCTTCGACCTCTTCCCGACCTTCAGAAAATGGCCGGAGTCAGTCAAAAACTCACCCACGTGATATAACATTATCACCAAACACCTCCTTTAACATTTGCGAACATTCTGTTGGCGATTTTTTAATTTGACAAGGAATTTCAGGTTAATTCGCTGCTCGATTTTTATATAAACTATTATTACTACACTACTAAGTAATAGTGCTCCCTACAATTAAAGCTCCAAAGTAAACTAAAGCAGACAGTGACGAAACTACGGGTTGTTGCTTAGGAAATATCAAAGTCAATGACATTCCAATTAAAGCCTCGCCTGATGCAGCTGCACGATGTAAGGAGCACAGTCTCGTTATTTAATTGCCATACCTCGTATATATTACTAACATAAATACAGGTTTTAAAGAAATAATTTCCGTTCTAAAGATGGTTTAGTGGTGAAGTGTGTTGACTGAATAAATATTTGAAATATCAAGACAACAGGGTTTCAAACGGGCCATTTTTAGCAATTAAAAAATCTAGAGAGATGCATACAAGTAGGACGAATTATCATTTGGTATGGTGACGAATTTAGCGAAGAAACGACAGTCCTTGCTCAGGACTGAAAACGGCAGTAGAATAACCGCCGAAACGTCGGAATACTTAAACTTAGCAATAATAATTGATATCGAAATTTATAGAAATGTTTTTGTTTTATTTTTTAATGGAAACGCATGAGATTTTAGAAAAACCTTGATTTTATTCTATTACCGTTAAGCGTGAACAATGGGAAAGTGCCAACAGCGAACAAATAAATTCAATTGTTGCATATTTAATTATTTCGCTAAACAAATTGCGAAAAAGAGAATGTTAGTCACCAAGTAATGTTCGATGTAAAAAAAATCGATTTATGAAATATAATTTGCAATGAGAGATATTGTGATTTATGGAAGACAATAAATACAACGTGTATGATATGTATTAGAACTTTTTTTGTTACCAAGAAAGTTAAAAAGATATCATAAAGAACTCAATTCTTGTTTGCGAAGAAAATAATATCATATAAGCGATGTTGGATTTTGTTAATTATGGTTATTGAACAATTCGAAATAAATTGCATATTGCTACTCTTGTATTGTTTTTAGTTGTATTTGTATTTATGACATCAATAAATTCAATGAAATAGAATTTTTAATAGATGCTGTCTATGCATTTTTAGTTCAAAGAAACGTTTGTCTTGACTTCTGCAATTGCATAGATTCTGCGTCTTTTGTCTTTTGCAAGGGCTATGCTGTGCTGGTGATATATCCATATAACCAAGTTCAGAAGCTTTTTATAGAAATATTTTTTTTAATTATTCTAAAGCACTAGATTAACCCACATAGAGAAATTTCTTATAGTGATCTATGGCCAGATTCTTCTTTTGTGTCTCTGCAAAGTAGATGTAATAACATTGTATGTGTTGTGTTTGTTTTTGTATAGCACTGACACATTGTGTATAGTGGACAAGTGCGATAACAATTCAAATGTTCATGAGATTCTGATTGAGACGCGTTGCTTGCCCACTATAATGACTTATGCCGAGTTTAAAGTGTTCTGCTCATATACGCGTCGTATACATCTGGCGGGTTGAACACGAACGTATATATTTCCCTTTTTCGGACATTGTTTTTTGTGCGATAGAGAGAAGTATAGTTTTTCTTACATTGTATATAAATTGGGCTAGAACTAATCTATTGCTACGCTCGCCAATTTCCTTTATATACTCTATATATAATGATATTTCGTCCGTTTATAACAAACAACTTTTAAAGAGAAATTTAATTTAATGGCTTAAGTTTAAATTGTACTCAATAGTTTTGAAGAGTTTAACTGTAGGTAATATTAATTTAGCGTTATTTAGATTTATTATTCTTAGTTACTGGAATTTAGTGTTTTATTGTTATCAATGGACTTAGTTTACGTCAGGTCACTTTAGCACTCCACGCTTTCTCTTGCCCAAGATCTTCAATCTCTCTCTTCAAACATGAGTATTTCCAACTACGTGGAAAATTGCTACACTTCTTCCTGTTTATTTATTACAACTTTATAGTGCATTCATTAATTATTTATCATCATCAATTAAACATGGTTTTGAAGACAGTTAGATGCTATTTATGTCGATTTTTTCCACGCTTTTGCAAGCACTGCTCATTTTAGTCAAAAATTTAGTCTATTTGGTATGAATATTAGTAAAGCTTAAGTTTTTGGACTTATATTTACAGGATTAGATCCTTTTCTCACAATGAATATAGATCTAGAATCTATTACTATACCTCAGGAGTACCTCAGGGCCGTAACTTAGGACCATTATATTAAGACTATATTACATGTCTCGTATTTTGTTATTTTTCAATTGTTTTATATTTCAGTATTATCTTTCTTTTATTATGTATTTCTTTGCTGTTTGGGTTGCTCTTGTTGTTTAACTAATAAACATTATTACTATTAGGTGCGCAACTAAGTTCTCGCTGTTTTTCAAGAGATGACTCCAGTAGTAAGTGCTGGTCAATTGTGACATAACCAAAAAGTCATAAACCAAGCTTAGACATATGGTAAACAAACCGCTTTGACATACTAGTGATTTTGTTTTTGCGTCATATACTTTTGGTGGTGTGAAAATGTCTGATTTTGTGCCAAATAATCGTCGTTTGCGGGAAGTGTTGCTTTTCTTCTTTCATTCGAAGAAAACGTCAGCTGAAGCGCATCGAGAACTCCAAAAAGTTTACAGAGATGCTGCTCTAAGTGAAACAACGTGCCGCGATTGGTGCCGTCGCTTCAAAGACGGTGATTTCGATGTTGACGACTGTTCGCGTGCAGGAAGACCAAAAACCTTCGAAGACGCTGAATTGGAGGCATTGCTCGATGAGGATCCGCGCCAAACGCAAAAAGAGCTTGCATCAGCATTAGGAGTTACCCGCCGAACCATTTCCCAGCGATTGTATGCGTTGGGAATGATTCAACTGCTCCGGCAGCAAAAAAGGAAGGGGTTCTTCATCGCATCGTTACGGGTGATGAAAAATGGATTCGTTACAGCAACCCAAAGAGAACAAAATCATGGAGACTGCCCGGTCATGCTTCTACGTCGTCGGTTCGGCCGAATACTCACTCTGCGAAGGTTTTGCTGTGTATTTGGTGGGATCAGGGCAGTGTTATTTATTACGAGCTGTTGGAACCGAACGAAACCATCACTGGGGAACGGCATCGAACTCAATTGATGCGATTGAGCCGAGCACTGCGCGAAAAGCAGCCACAATACGAGCAGAGGCACGAAAAAGTGATTCTACAGCATGACAACGCTCGGCCTCACGTTGCTACATCCATTAAAACTTACTTAGAAATGCTCAAATGGGAGGTCCTACCCTACCCGGCATGTTCCCCAGATATTGCGCCGTCCGATTATTACTTGTTCCGTTCGATGGCACATGGTCTGGCTAATCAGCAGTTCCGCTCATATGAATATATCTCAAAAAGGCTTGATTCGTGGATAGCCTCAAAAGACGAACACTTCTACCGTGACGGTATTCGAGCTCTGCCAGAAAGATGGGCAAAAGTTGTCGCTAGCGATGGGCAATATTTTGAATGATTCATTTGTAAACATTTTTTCACAATAAAGTTGCATTTTCATCAAAAAAACAGTGAGAACTTAGTTGCGCACCTAATATTATTATTATATAAGTCCGTAAAAAATGTTACTTGTAGTAATGACTGGACATCTACGTGTATAGTTTCATTTAATATCCGATTAAAAAATATAAACAATTTAAAAGAAAAAAAGTAGAAAGAGCTCTTTTTCTTTTCAGTAAAGGGCAATATACTATTTCGACCGAAAATGTTTGAAATTAAAAAGCACAATAGAAAAATATAGCAAACAAGCAAATCTAATAAGATGCAGAAAGAATAAAACCTAGACTGACTAAAACTGTTGGTAGCCTGATGAAAGTACAAGACAATATCATATAATTATGACTGCTTCATTTCATTTTCAAACAAAAATGTATTAGTAGAGTTCCAATCAAAAAAAGTTGGAATGTTTTTGTGTATTTTTTCTGTATTGCTTTCGATTTTATAGGCGATAGTAGGCGTCGTAAAAAATTGTGACATAAATTAGGTTGAACAATTTAGAATTTTAATACATTCCGTTTACATAGTAGGTGTTTTCTTTTTTTTGCATATTTTAAAATGTCTGCGGTAAAACTGTAAAGTTAAGTCCAGTAAATTTTAAAAGGATTCTTTTTTCAAAACGTACATATTTCGACAACTAATTATCAAAATACGAATACAAAGTACGAACAGCGATCTGGTGTCCATTTTAGTTTTATTTAATTAATCACAGTTTCTAACAAAATTTACCAACATTATACGGTATTTTTGAAACATAGCTAAACGAAATACGAGGAAGGACCATTAATTGGTAAATTACACAAGAAAACACAACCTTGTTTTCGTAAAAAACTATTTTATTTTTGAACACATTCCGCTTGACATATGGCTAACAATATTTTCTTTCAATGCACTCTTAGACTAGATATCAAAAACGTTATATATGACTCAACTTGATATGTAAAGTGTATAAAGTTTCTACACCATATCGTTTATGGAGAACACTCGTTTATTGAACATTATCTGTGCTATTCACCAACGCGTGTAAACTCAGATGTACATATGTATAACAGTATGGTTGCAATTTATGGAAATTGATTCCCGTCAACGCAGACCCTAGTTCAGTTTTAAATGCATCGTTTGTTTTGTTGTTTAAGAAGGAAGAAAATCGCAGATCGCTACTTCATTTTCTTCACGATTCAAAACAAGTTTACAACAATTAATTTTTTATTCAAATAACAAGCATTTTTGCAATCGGAATTAACGCCAATTTTTTGGCGTTTGCTAAGTTGAAAAACGAATAAGATTTTTTATTAGTGCTACCCTCTTTCGCCAGACTCTTAAAACTTAGACTTCCAAGGATATACGGGCAAGTTGGAAATCTAAGAATGCTAGATGATGTTAAACGCTTTAAATGAATTGGTTTTAACAAATACATTACAAGTGTTGGGTTATTCAAGAAAGGACAATATCTGTCACGGTTATAAGAATTAATATAAACAAAGTAAAACTAAAATAAACGTCAGTACGGCCCACGCAAAATACTCTTGTAACAGAAGCATATTATAAGGTCTAGTAAAAAGAAATCCATTATTTTTGCATTAAATTGAAGGTTTTATTTAGCATAGTTAGAATGATCCGACTTAGGTCAAATATGCACCGTTTTGTTCGATAACTTGTTGCCATTTTGAAGGTAATTCCATAATGCCTCTCTCATAGAAACCCTCGACCCTATTGGCAAAAAACTGGGACAGTCGACTTTCACAAGCTTCTCTTGAGGCGAATTTTTCACCAGCAAAATCATTCGCCATAGACAGGAACAGGTAGTAATCACTTGGTGCTAGGTCCGGACTATAAGGTGGATGCATAAGAACCTCCCAACCAAACTCCCGGAGCTTCTGGCGAGTCACTATCGATGTGTGTGGCCTGGCGTTGTCCTGATGGAACACAATTCCTCTCCTATTGGCCAAAGCTGGCCGCTTCTGGGCGATTACTTCCTTCAGACGGTCCAATTGTTGACAGTACAGGTCCGAATTAAGAGTTTGGTCGTAGTAAAGCAGCTCATAGTAGATAATTCCTTGCCAATCCCACCAAACACACAGCAAAACCTTCCTGACCGTCAAGCCTGGCTTGGCCACCGTTTGCGCCGGCTTACTACGATTCCACCACGACCGTTTTCGCTTGACATTGTCGTAAGTGATCCACTTTCCATCACCAGTAACCATCCGCTTCAGAAACGGATCGATTTTGTTGCGATTCAGCAGCGATTTGCAGATGTAAATTCGGTCCATGAGGTTCTTTTGCGTTAACTCGTGTGGCACCCATACATCAAGCTTCTTTTTGTATCCAACCTTATTTAAATGGTTCCAAACGGTTTTTTGTGCAATGTTTAGCTCCTGGGCAATCGAAACAGTGCTTACATGACGGTCGGACTCGACGATTTCCCTTATTTTATCGATATTTTCGACAATTGGCCTTCCAGAGCGTGGTGCATCTTTGACATCAAGATTACCGGAACGGAATCGACGAAACCAAAATTGCGCATGATTGACTGTTACAGTATCAGGACCATAAACACTATTCACATTTTTAGCCGCCTGGCTTGCGTTTTCGCCTTTATCGAAGAAAAACTGTAAAATATAGCGTATTTTAACTTCGCTGGTGTCCATTTTTGACGCGCGCTCAAACAATATTAAGTCAAGTAATCACAAAACTGTCTGAGAAGTTCGTTTAGTACGAAATCTTATCTTTCGAACGCCATCTAGCGGAACGCGATCGCACTTATACAACGCGAGATACAGATTACTAAAGCCATCTATTGGAAAAATAATGGATTTCTTTTTACTAGACCTTATATTTGCTCGGTCATTAAATAAACACGTATGTGGGTGAAGATTTCATTGGTTTATGTTTTTGACCTATTTATGATTAATAGAAATACAGATTCTTAAGTGAATAGTGGATTGTCAAACAAGATGGTACATTACAGTCTGGTCTATGTAAATTAAGTTAAATACATGAAATTTTTATATCAATATTTTCTAAGTTTCGAGGTATTAACGTATGTTTGTTTCTTAATACTTTAAAATGTATGTAATTCATGGTTTCTGCTTTTTTCAGAGCATTTTCGAACACGTAGCGAATCTATGGTTAATGTATGTATATAGGTAATACGTGTTTATATTAAAAAGAAACAATTTTAAAAAAAACCTACAAGAATACTATTAACACTATACGCATCGGTTTGGAATTTTAAAGGCGTGATTTCCAGTACGTCGAGAGAAAGTTATTAAGCAATAATAGTAAGAATAACAGTGTCACAAGTGACCACGATGGACACAATTCTTTAGGTACCTGTTAATTTTACTTTTTAATCTTACCGTACTCCGTAGCTTCTACGAATTTTAAGCGTCGTAATGTGTGAAAGACAAAATCTGAAGTTATTAATGAGTTAAAGTGATGCATACAATAATTTTATTCTAGAGAATTTCTTATTATGAACACAAAGTTGTTTTTTTTTCTTGATTCGATGTAATACAATGTTAAATGCCGCCAGAATTTATTATTTAGTTATCGGACGAAAAGGAAAAATGAACTTTTTTTGTCCCTTGCTATTTAAAGGGCGGTACATTCGATAGACGTTTATTACAACAGTAGCTAAAAAATCAGAAAGAACAAATTGTGAAATAGAAATCGCATTAAAATGATATTGGAAAAAGTTCGTGGCGTTTTTCCCGATAGATGGCATTGGTTACCGATAACTAAAGAACAACAAGTCACAGCGACACCACCGAGGGCTCGTCTTTTAGATGACCTTCCGAACGTTAGTTTGAGCGTAGAAACATTGTAATCGGTGCAGTGGTTGGAAAGTTATTCGCACTTGAAAATGGAGAAGAATAATGAGAAATTTCGCTATATTCTGCAATATTATTATGATAAGGGGAAGAACGCTGCGCAGGCTTGTGATAAAATTTATGCTGTGTACGGTGAAGGTACTTTATCGAAATCTGTTGCGCGGAAATGGTTCGCTCGCTTTCGTTCTGGAAATTTCAATGTGAAAGATGAGTCACGCTGCGGTCGTCCAATCACTGAAAAATCTGATGAAATTCTTGAAAAAGTCCAACAAGATAAGCATATCAGCAGTGTCGATATTGGCATGGAGCTAGGCATTGACCACAAAACTGTTTTGAACCATTTACACAAAGCTGGTTACAAAAAAAAGCTTGACGTATGGGTTCCTCATGAGTTGAGCGTGAAAAACATGATGGACCGAATTAACATCTGCGATGCGCTGCTGAAACGGAATGAAATCGAGCCGTTTCTGAAACGTTTAATAACCGGAGATGAAAAATGGATTACGTACGATAATCGGAAGCGTAAAAGATCGTGGATAAAGGATGGTGAGCCGTCACAAGCGTTCGCTAAGCCAACATTGACGCCAAAAAAAGTGATGCTGTGTGTATGGTGGGACTGGAGGGGAATCGTCCACTACGAGCTACTTCCAACTGGTCAGACGATTGATTCTCAACTCTACTGTGCACAACTAGAGAGATTACGCCAGGCGATTGAAAGAAAACGGCCCGATTTGATTAATAGGAAAGGTGTTGTCTTCCATCATGACAACGCCCGACCACACACTTCTTTGATGACCCGTCAAAAATTGAGAGAGTTTGGTTGGGAAGTTTTGATGCACCCACCTTACAGTCCGGATATAGCACCCTCTGACTATCATCTGTTTCGATCTCTGCAGAACTCTCTCAATGGAATTAAGTTGGTTTCAAAAGAAGCCTGTGAAAACTACTTGATTCAGTTTTTCGACCAGAAACCACAGAAGTTTTTCACCGATGAGATCATGGATCTACCAAAAAAATGGCGAAACATTGTCGATAATAATGGAGCATATTCGGTTTAAATGAATTCGTCCACGCGCCATGCGGGGACCAGTTGAATTTTACTGAAAAAACGCCACGAACTTTTTCCCAGACCCAATACAATGTTAAATGCCGCCAGAATTTATTATTTAGTTATCGGACGAAAAGGAAAAATGAACTTTTTTTGTCCCTTGCTATTTAAAGGGCGGTACATTCGATAGACGTTTATTACAACAGTAGCTAAAAAATCAGAAAGAACAAATTGTGAAATAGAAATCGCATTAAAATGATATTTCAACGTTGTTAATTCCTTAGGCTGAAATATAAATGCAATACAAAATATGAAGTGAAACAAGTTGATTGATATAAGCAGAAGTTTTGCGCCGTTTCAGAACCATGGATGAACAAAAGAACAATCAAAACAACAGACTCCAAAGGGAGAAGCGGCTCCAAAGAAGGCGAAGACCGTTTCATCCGCAGGCAAGGTCATGGCATCGGTTTTTTTGGGACGCGCGTGGAATAATTTAATTGAATATTTTGTAAAAAGAAAAACTCTGAACGGTGAGTATTATGCGAACTTATTGCAACGTTTGATCGAAGAAATCAAGCAAAAACGGCTAAGAAGAAGTGTTGTTTCATCAAGACAATGCACCAGCTCACAAATCCGTTATTGCAATGGCCAAAATTAATGAATTAAAGTTTGAGTTGCTACCCCATGCACCCTATTCGCCAAATTTAGCCCCCTCGGATTATTTTCTATTCCTGAACTTGAAAAATTAGCTCAGTGGTCAAAGATATTCCAACGATGAAGAGGCGATGTCGGCAGTTAATGGCTATTTTGAGGAGCAAGACAGTTCTTATTATAAAAAGGGTATTGAACTTACTGAACATCGCTGGGAAAAGTGTATATAGCCGAAAGGAGATTATGTTGAAAAATAAATATATTTCTTTCCAAAATTTTTGTGTTTTCTTTGTTGGGTCGGGTACTTCTGGGACCACCCTCGTGGACCACAAAAACAGTTTCAAATTACGCCATCTATTTATCATTCCATAGATATTTTTAGATCAGCCTCGTATGTAGTTAATTAAAATATTCACGGATACCCGAGGGATTTGTACGCCACAGTTTGGAAGATATTATAATTTAATATACTCGAGAAATGCTTATTATTATTTATTGTTTATAATTAAATTATTCACATTCCGAGCTTGAATTAGAATGCTAAGACATTCCATAGATGTAGAGTTGAAAATCATCGTAAAAAATTTGCCTAAAAGCAATGTTTGTGTATGTTATAAAACATGTAAATGTATGTAAAAAAATTAATCCATTATCGATATAACCTTGTATAGAACCGCTAATAGTAGGTTCATATTCAATAATTTATCAAGTTTGACGTCAGCAAGTATCGAACTTTACTAATTATTATGTGTGTGTATATCAGCGCCTGTATTATATATTTTCTATATGTGTGTATTGTATACACACAACATAGTCCAAAACATGCAGGAATTACATGCGCTCAATACTCATCTGTACAATGTAGATAATACGACTCCAAGTGAATATTTCTATTTATATCCGAATTAATATCAGTTTTGTAGGTAGGTAGGTATGTCGGATGGTATTTACTGACATTTAAATTCAATCGTGAAGTTCTTCGCTACGTTTAAGTCGAATAATAACAATTACCTAACAATGAATCACTTAGTTATTTGAAATATGATTAACATAGGGTTCGCTAAATAAGATTGGAAATTTTGCTACTGAATCACATTTTAAAATGCTAGATACATAAGTCGAGAGAGATTATTTTTTATGATCAAATAAAATTTTAAATAGGATTTTTCCTTACATTTTTTTGCTCTGTCTAATTCCCAATATCCTCATTAGTTATTGAATATGCGTACTGAATGATTAATATAGGAAATATTGTCAAAAGCCTTGTTCATACATGTCAATGATATTGGTTGATCACAGAAGAAGGACACCGTTATTTACGATAGTTAAATACGGCCAGTAATACGAGGGTAGCCGTTTATATTTCGGGAATAGCAAACAAAAAAAATTTTATTATCGAAAATAGTTTTATTGCTGTTCAAAATATTCTCCTTGAAAATCAATGCACTTTTGCATTCGTTTAAACCAATCCGAAAAGCATTGCTGCCACTGTGAAGGCGGTATCTAGAAAATTTGAATTTTAAATGCCCCAACTGCCTCTTTCGGCGTAGAAAACGAAAAGAAATCAAAGGGTGCTTGATAAATCAATCAATCAATTCGATGTTTCGCCCGGTCAAATATTCAATTTTTTGAACCGACCTGTGAGAGCTCGCATTGTCATGGTGGAGAATGAACTGTCGTTTTCGGTTTGTTTTCCTTATTTCTTCAAAAACTTTTGGCGAACAAATAGTTGTTTACCATTCGGAATTGACCGTTCTACAACTTTCTAAAGGCACGGTTGCAACGTGATCGATTTTTCCTATGAAACAGGCGACCATTTGTTTTGATGTGCATCGAGCGCGAACAACTTTTGTTGGTTTTGGCTCATCTTGGAATACCCACACAGTCGACTGCTATTTACTATCGGGTTCATATGTATAGATCCAAAATTCATCACCTGCGACGACTTTATAATTTTTTTATTCTTTGAAGCACCGGCATTGTATTTTTTGTGCATTTCTTGGTACCAATCGACGCGAGTCCTTTCTTGAGCGGTTGTCAAATTATGTGGTATCCAACGTGAACATATTTTCTTAATGGCTAAATGTTCGTGCAGGATCTTATGCACGCTGGTGTTACTAATACCTAGAGATGTCCCGATTTCATGGTATGTCACGTGACGGTCTTGTATTATCAATTAAGACACTGCAATAATGTTTTCCGACACAACAACATTTGTGGGACGACCGAAAATCACGAAACTCATGGCCCAAAGAACGCCGTCCAAGTTTGAATTCACTATGCCAACGATATACTGTAGTTTTCGATGGTGCTTCATCACCATATAAAGAATTCAGCTCGTCGATACATTCTTCTTGAGATAATCCACGCCGATAGTTTTGAAAAATAATTGTAGGAAAATGTTCACGAGTTAATTCCATTTTTTCGTTGACATAAAATTTTCAAGTTACTGTCAACAATAGAAATAGCGACCGGATAATAAAACTGTCGAGGTAAATATATTGTGAAACGCTAAAATATATTTAAAACAATGCCAAATAAGGTTTATTTTAATATCACTGCAAGTAGTTATTACTCGAACAGGATCAAAGATAAACAAAACTCAGATATTTCTACAAAGTAACAGCAGGAAACCTTCGAGAGGCAGGAAGTTCTAACATTAAAATATTATTACGACAAATTAGGGTAGCCATAAATTAGATAATGACAAAATGAAGTACACCAATACGGTAATACTTACAAAAAAATTATATAAATGTATTTGGCAGTACAATTCGAAAATTATTCTCAGAAACTTAAACTTAAACGTGGTGGTCTTAATTCAGTGACCAACTATTGTATAATTATAAACTGTCCGAGATCTTTATTTATTATTTTGTTGTTAAATAATAGTTTTTTGCGCTACACATTCTAATCGAAACATTCTACAATTCTTATTAGTTCTACAACCATCGAACACCTTTTGTTGTACTTTGGTGGCGTAAAACAGCCGGAATTTCCGCCTTCATCCATCATATGCAACAAGCTATTATGGTCAAGTTTGTTACGCATATACTGCCACACTGATATAGTGAACTCATCTGAACGAGCAACTGTACCGGTTTTATTTGTTTTCTTCCATTCATTTGGTCCTTTTACTTCTCCGTTCGAAACAGGCCTTCTGTTTACGAGTTCGCGTTTCTTTGAGAAAAAACTCGCGACACTTCTGGGAAAATTTACAGTTCGTTCTACCTTGCACTTAATTGTCCGCGATTATTTTAATAGCAGTAGTAGCAAGGCGCACCCTTATTAACTTGAAAAATTGTTTTAAAATGGTTTTCATGGTTACATGTTAAAGGGGGATATGACTGATTTCGGTGTACGTATGTTATAAAAGTATAAAAAGGTATTCTTGGAACGTTCGGTTGAATTTTAATTTCTTTTTTGAAGTAAACTATTCAGTTGCTAGTCTGTGACAGTGACTTATAGATATAATGTGTTTCCCCTGCAACAGCGAGCGTTGCCTTGACACTTATTAAATTAGATTTTCTATTTTCTGCAAAAATTAATTTCTTCTTGTATGCACCAATGTTTGGCATTATGTTCGGATAACATTAATGGCTTTCGTAAGGAAGCGCGATATATAGTTAGGATTATTCTTTCTGCACTTAACGAATGACAATCACGTCATAATTATTACAATACATTGTTAGCTAAGAAAATGCTTTTAACCGTCTTTAACAGTTATGTATAAGTATATAACTAAGTCGAATTAGAAGTTCACGAAGTCTTGAATTATCAAATGAATCTTAAAATACAAAGGATAAGAAATTTAATTTACTTACGTACAGAACGATAGGCCCGATATATACAACCACGCTCAAATGTATTAGACACTTTACGAATTTATGTACATACATACATATATAGTTTATATAGTTTAGTCAAAAGAGATGTGAGGAAAATAAAACTGTTGTGAAAATTATGTACAAAGTGTTATTTAGTAATATAGTACAATTTATCAATATTTTGTCGCTCCGCCCTTGGCCTTAATGACAGTTCGCACTCGTCGAGGCATATTTGCTACTAAATTGTAACACTCTGCTGGTGGTATTGCAGCCCATATTTTGCGAATTTTTGTTGATAATTCTGCTTTTGACAGGCGTTTATGTTCCGTGATCTTAGTTTTTAAGATACGCCACAAATTTTCAATGGGCGACAAATCGGGACTTTGTGGCGGCCAATCCAATACCTCCACTGTGTTTTCCTCGAACCAACGCATTACAGCTCCCGATTTGTGGCAGGGCGCATTATCGTGCTGAAAAATGTATTGTGGAATATCCTGGTCGAATAGTTTTAGCACAGACGGTTCTAATACTTCCTCCAACATGGCTAAATAGCGTTGGCTATTTATCTGTCCATCGCACAGGTACACTTCTCCAACACCGTATGCAGGCATACAACCCCAAACCATGATACTACCACCTCCAAATTTTACTGTGGGAATGATACATTGTGGTTCATAAGCTTCCCCTTGCCTACGCCGAACGTATAGCGTCCCAGGTAGTCTCCAAAGCTGCCAGGCAAAAGAAGAAAGTTAGCACTTAGACAGGATTAATTTTGTTTAATGTTACATGTAGACTGAATTGCATGAAGATGTTCTTACATACCTCGATATTCGATTCATCAGACCAAAGAATCTTCGACTACTTCTCGATTGTCCAATTTTCATGTTACCGCTTCTTTTTATGAGCGTCAGTTAAAAGCGGTTTACGTCGCGCTTTACACCCTCGTAAACCAGCACGCTGGAGACGCCTTCTCACTGTTTGCGCAGAAACTGTTACGCGATAACGCTGTTTCAGTTCGCTGGCGAGCTGTTTCGACGATTTTTTCCTATCACTGAGAGCTAGTCTTTGTAAAATTCTGTCTTCTCTAATCGAGTTACAGGGTTTTCTGCCACTTTTTGGTCTGCTAACAAACGACCCACTCTCCTGATAGCGACTAATATTTGTACGGACTGCACATCGCGAACATTTTTTTTTTGCAATTGCAGCTATTGATAACTTCTCGGAATACAGTAGCACTATTTGGGCGCGTTCCCCTATCGACAACTCGCGTGTATTAGGCATTTTTCTTCAACAAATAACTGACACAACGTGAAAAAATAGGATAATCTAATTGATCTCTACCACAAACTCACAAACGCACGTTGCTCACACACTGCTAGAATGACACTAAATTTTTAAAATCCACAATTTCCCCTTTCCACCTATTCTTTTCAATAGGGGATTAACTACGGTATTCAAAAACGCATTTCTGTAAATACCATTAACTATTTTTACGGTTAATTTCCGTCAGACATGGATAATACCGAGAATAAGGGTTTTTACCTGGGGTGTCTAATACATCTGAGCATGGTTGTATTTCACTGCAGGTCACTCATACAAAATTAATCATAGAACTGATATAAGACAATTATACGTACTTTTCTGACCACCGTATACTGCTGGAGACTGTGGTTAAAATACAGTGTGCTTTGTTTTCGCCGGAAAGAATGTACGGAACTTTTTTGTGTGAATATGATTACAATCCAGATGCGATACATTGATTAATAATATGCTGATGATTACTTAGTGATCGAAATACGTATACAGTGTACGAAGATTGATGTGGTAAGGATTTTTTGTCTTTTTTTATTAACATTTGATTCGATATTTATGAGAATATTTATAATTTTTCTGTTGGTTGAGGTTTCGACGTTACTAAATGCAAAAAAATGCAATCATAATCAGATGTTCATATTTGATGATGATTTTCAATATTCATGGAGTGTACGTAAACTTTCGTGATTGACTGTAGGTGTGTATATGTGATGTGTTAATAAAAAATTCACATAAAAATATATAGAAGAAGATTTGTAGAAATTATTGGATTACTAGTTTTTTCACATAGAACAAGAAAAATATCAAAATCGGTACTACCACGAATATCGCTCATATATTTTACTTTTGTTATCAATCATAACAACCAACATCTATTTTTTTCTTTAAGTAAAGCAGTTTTGCGGCTTTGTCACGTGGCCAATTATCTTTAGATATTTTGTGCAACGTCTACAAAAAGGAAGGCCAAAAATTTGCTACTTTATCGAATTGCTTGTTTAATCGGCATTTCTGCAGATTGTTTGGGTTAATTAATTGCATGTTGTGTAAATATTCAATTAAGTAATACTTAGATATTACGTACTTTGGTAAACAAGCGTAATTTTTGTTTACATTGCATAGAATGCAATGTAATCTTTAGCAAGTCTAATACTTCGTACAACCTTGGACGGATCAGTTTTTCGTAGAGTTGGCGCTGCGAGCGGCCGATCAGCAACATGCCCTTCGAGTATTCAAATGAACAAAATGAATAAGTTCAGATAAATATTATTATATATCATAAGAGTGAAATTCGAAATAAATATTTCTTTAAGTTTAGTTTGAAAAAACATTTCAGCGTTAATAATTACATTTTAAGTATTCATCTTAATTATTGGTTTAAAAATACCAATAATTAAAGTGCTTGTTCCTTTCGTAGCGCTCGGGAAAAAAATGAGGTCGTTTAATGCCTGAGTCCATCACGGCATAACAGCACAAACATTCAACAGGTTAGAAAAAACGCTGTAATACGTGAAACTTAATTAACATTAAAGATTGAAGAAGGAAAAGAGAAACAAAATCTCTTTTAATCTTACCCTTAAAACACAAAGGGGTTTCTTACGCTCTTGAGGTATTCGTCAAATTGTTGAAAATTTAAATAATGAAATAATTATAATTTCAAAACGTAGTATTAGATGAATATTATCATATATGAATTGTATTATAAAACACGACTATCAAGATTCTATCAGATACATGTGCAGTCTACGAAACAAAAAACCAAAAAAAGAACTTTGAAACGATAACTAAGAATATCAACTTTTACACGTTAAAAACCATATTTAAAGATTTGCAATAGGATGAATTTTTAAGTGAACTGACATGAAAATATAGCGAAAACATATACAGACGGCCACGAAGTCTTGACCTATCAAATGAAGGGTAACAATATAATTGTAACAATGTACAGTACGCACCAGGAAAGTTGGCGAGCGGCGAAACTAAGTTCGGCAAGCATTAGAAGTGATGGAAGATCTTGCAATTAGTTTCACATAAAGTTTTAAGACACCATAGGCGGCATAGACTATACAGGTCGTGTACGTTTCTAAAAGCGACTACAGTGCAACCCACACCACTCGCAGCCTTTCCTGGTGATTACGGCACGTATGTCTACAGTGTAATTTCAATATCCCACTGCATCATTATACAAATATCATGCTTTTTTACACAATACTAAATATTATATAATTTATTATCGAAAATACACAGCAGAATAACGTGACATTTACTTATTGTCTATATAAAATAAAAATATAAAGACAATTATGGTAAAATTACTATTGTTGATTTCGAATTTCATTAGATAATAACCACGTACTATTCTATTATAACCAGGAGTGTAAATTTTTCTTTAGTAAAGCAATCAATTTATCCAAGTACGATCACCATTATCGATTTATGAGCAATATAAGTATCAAGTATCTTTTATAAGAAACAACATAACATGGTAGAGAGAAGAACGCAATAGCTTATCATTATGTTCGCGTTGGGAGACGACGTTACGAAACTCATGCTTCGATGCATGAAGTATCATCTAATGTGAATTTCTTGATGCGGTTTTCTTTCTTTATCGGAAAGTGTAAGGCTCTACGAGATCGTGAGCGACTCTTGGCTGTAAGAGCACGCGTGCGATCACAATCTTTCGCGGCCTTGTTCCACAAGCGAACCAATCAATTCTACCGCTAGAAAACCAAACAAACAAATTATGTAAAATATCTACTCCCTTGGTTATAGTTTAGTGTAATAAATTTATATAATTTATTTTTAATGTGTAACATGGCCTACATAAACTACTGAATTTTATTTTCTATGAATATATTAAAGCGCTTAGAATGTTTGGCTTCCTTTACATACGAACAAATCTACATTTTTATCAGGACGATCGAATAGGCTGATTGATAATTCATATTATGTTTATATTTTCTAGACATATACTAAAGCTGTCCATCACTGCACCAAAACACTAAAAGATTTCTTACAAGATATTTGAAAAAATCGTTACGTGTATTGGGAAATTAATATTAGATCTACTACAATTATACTGATCAAAAAAGGTAAATAAAACCCCTTTCCACAATAATGTTCGTATTCTGTATACACATTTCGACAGCTAAGCTGTCATCATTAACAGAATGTTAATAACAGTGTCACACCTGGTTCGGTGGTAAAAATCGCACAGGAACAAATTCATACCAGACATTTACCGTCAAAAGCCAAACACACACTGTAGATTCGTTTCACATAATTTAAAATATATTCTAGTCTTAAAACTAATTACTTATCTTATAGTACACCCGCCGCTTATACGAGTGAACCTTTTTTAACGGTGGTATTTTTCCTATTTCTTTTCCAGGAATTCAAACAGACACGAATATGTTATTAAGGGTCCAATAACATATTCGTGTCTGTTTGAATTCCTGGAAAAGAAATAGGAAAAATACCACCGTTAAAAAAGGTTCACTCGTATAAGCGACCGGTGTACTATAAGATAAGTAATCGGTGCTTAGCACATGGTTTTTGTTTTTTGAAATGTATATGCTTTCATAGATATCTAATTCACGATGATTATTTATGTCTTTGATTAAATGTAGACCATTTGCGCTTGCATTATACATAGTTATTTTCTAGCACGTGTTTTGCTAAACTGGATTTCTCAGGTCGGTTAAACTTAATGTGCGCCATACGTTCTTTATACCGGGTTCCTATCGAACGTTTTGTCTGACCGATGTATTGTTTATTGCAATCTAGACATTTCATTTCGTGAATCTCTGATTAACTCGACTTTGTCTTTCGCATTTCCCAGGAGAAATTTAATAGTTACTCGATCGAAATGTAACTACTTGATAACCGTACTCTTTAAAAACCTTATTTAAATGTTTCGTTATTGGATGAAAAGGTATATATACATATAAATTGTATATCTCGATTGTTTTGGGGTGACAGACATGTGGTATCCCTCATCGTCTTTTTTAAGTTAGCTTGTGAACTTTAAGATGTTTAATTTTAAAACTAGATCTCATTTTAAATTATGTGAAACGAATCTATACTGTTTTGCTGATCCAGGTGCGACACAGTGATTAATTATCTGCTGATGATAACAACTTAATTGTCGAAATGCATATACAGAATTACAAAGGTTAATGTGGAAAAGGGCTTTATTTATCTTTCATGTAAATTAATGAAAACTCAAAATTTCCTGTTTATTACATCGTTTTGATTAAGTCAAAAATCAATGAAAAATGATGCCTTCAGACGGGAGTCAAATTCCTGTTCACTGCTTAGAAGCCAGGTGTTGTATGTATACTACATGCTACATACATATTCATACTACTATGTTCTATACAGGTGTTCTATTTAGTACGGGTATAACTTCTGTAGAGGAAGAACTATACAATGTTTGATCTATACATTGATAAAGATAAGGTAGGATAAGTAGTTAGAAAAAAATGAATAACTACATCGATAGTGTAATTTTATAATCCGGTAATCATCAACAGTTTTCGAAAATTAAATAAATTTTGCCGCGCGCGTACCCGTTGCAGAGACTTACTCATATTGTTGATTCATTCAATAAAGTTCCGACAATCATTTTTTTCTCTAAAGTGATTTTTAATAAGACACATAACGCAACATTAATTACAGGGAAAAGAACATATAAATCTAATGACACAGATATTATTACGTTGCGCAATAGAAACAATGATAGCTTATCCATGGTCTAATGGTTTCGACAATGAGATGAAAAACGAATGTAAATCAATATAAGTGCAGACGTAAAATAGGTGTATCGTGAGAACTACAACCATTCTTAGCTCAAGTCTATTCTTAATAATTGCATTCAATTAAAAATTCGAATTCTTACGAAAGTAAATTATAGATTAAATTTATTGTGGTGTAATGTTTTAGTTACGTTAAGTTACTACATGTTCTCATTGTAAACCTAATTATCATATAAATAGAACAGAACATGCTGATATGGCGCAATATAGTAAGTAGTAAGTGGATTGTACTTTTTCCTTGATTTACTCTTATGAAAATACATGTGGTGTGATTCCAATTAAATGGTGTGTAAGTTACACAATTACAATTAAATAATGTCAATTACAGAGAAACAAGTTTTTCTTATATTTACCTACATTGCTAATCTGTTCAAATATGAACAGATAAAGTCGACTATGACTTTGTATAACTACTTCTTAGTGTCACTCAGATGAAGACAATTTGCTTTTTCTTAATAATAATTTTGTCTAACATGTTGCGCTGGATAATTGTATCTGTCTAATACGAGCGGGGAGGTATGTACTGCTCCAACGTTTTCACTTGGCAGTGAGAAAGATGCGCTGTAGTGCATATATAACTACTGTTAGAGTGACCTATTACAACAATTCGAGAGGCAGGATAGTTTTTGTATTATTGTTTAACCTTTACAGCAGTAACAGTGTGTACGAGTGAGTGTTATAAATTAATTAATATAAAATGTTATTAGTAATTTTAAACTAAAATGTCCATAATATGTAATAATAAAATGACTCATTCGCAGGCGGGTCGAATTGTTTTTAATGTACGAGGGAGCGTTTTTATATTCGTGGAATGAGCGGGTTGTAGAGGGGTGAGTAGGCGCATTGGGGGCGTGGCCTGTGCAGCGACTCATGAGTAGTATAAATACGAAGTTTCATTGTTATTAGACAGTTAGTCTTTGAGCTATCGTCAACCAAGTAACATAATCAGGAGTGAAAAGTGAAATATGGAAAAAATCGAATATCGTGCCGTTATAAAGTTCCTTACCAGGCAAGGAAAATCAGTCGCGACCATAATGAATGAGATGTCATTGGTTTACGGCGACTCTTGTCCAGGAAAAACCATGGTGTACAAGTGGCATAGTTTATTTAAACAAGGAAGGGAATCCCTTGAAGAAGACCCGAGGCCGGGCAGGAGCATTGAGGTGACCACGCCAGCACTTATCCAAAAAGTTGAACAAATTGTACTCGAAGATGCTCGACTAAAGAAGAAACAACTCGCAGAAATGGTTGGAGTATCCGATACAACAATTTTTAAAATCCTACACGATCATCTCGGCATGTCTAAGGTCAGCGCAAGATGGGTGCCGAGAATGCTCACGCCGCCGCAAAAACAACAGCGCGTAGAGTGTTCGCGTGCATTTTTGGATCTCTGTAATGAAGACAAGGATGGTGTATTGAGTGGTATTGTTACTGGAGACGAAACCTGGGTTCATCATTATGAACCTGAGTCCAACCAAGACTCCATGCAGTGACATAAAAAGGGCACAGCACCCCCCAAGAAATTTAAAGTGTCACAATCAGCTGGGAAACTCATGGCAACGGTATTTTGGGACTCGGAAGGGATATTGTTGATTGATTATAAAGATAAAGGTGTTTCTATAACCGGAGAATATTACGCTTCAATATTAGAGCGACTAAAAGAAGCCATTAAAGAGAAAAGACGGGGAAAATTGACAAAAGGTGTTCCGCTTTTGCACGACAACGCGCCCGCCCACAAGAGCCGCGTTGCGTTAGCTGCCCTGCATAAGGTGGGCTTCGAAATTGTGAATCACCCACCCTACAGCCCAGACCTGGCTCCGAGTGATTATTACCTGTTTCCGAAAATGAAAAAAGAGCTGCGGGGTAAAAAATGTACTGCCGATGATGAAGTCAAGGAGGCAGTTTCGGCGTATTTTGCAGATAAAGAGAAATCATTTTTTTATGAGGGTATAAATAAATTAATTGAAAGATGTGAAAAATGTATCCGTCTTGCAGGTGAATATATTGAAAAAGAAAAATAATTTGGTTTTTTTATTTCCACCCCTTGTCCCCCATTCCGCGAATATAAAAACGCTCCCTCGTATATACGTAATTAAAGAGTAAAAAAAATTGATGACGATACGTTAAAAAGCGTTAAAGAAGAAGTTGCAAAGGTCGCCGGTATATCTTCGGAACAGTGGGATATATAATTAGTGAAAGACAATGTGTATTAGAAAATAATGATCAAAAACTATCAACTTCGTGATCTACAAACCACTGTTTATATTTTCATAAAACAGAAGAACAACGAGTAACAGTAAATATACGGGCTTGCAAAAGAATACTTTTTAAAAATTGTTTTAACTTTAGTCACTTTTTTGGTGTTTTGAGTCCATTTTTTATCACATAGGGTTTTCTCAGAAAAAGCAGATGTATTTTAGGAATAGTAAGCCAAATACAAACAATTAAGACATGTATATTTTATTTTACATTTTATTAAAATCATAAGTAAGCAAACATTTTTAATAGAAACAATACAAAATTAGTAAAACTGAATGATCTTATGTTTAATAGTCCTTGTAATATTGTTTTCGCTTCCAATCAAAACTTCGTTTTGCGTTTCTTCTGCTCTAGGATTGCTGGGGATCAAACAAAGGTTTGACAGTTACTCAATGTGTTGCCACCCAACCAAGCTAATACTTCCCACGGTCAATCTAAGCCTAATTTTAATTATTAAGAATACACATTGTCATGCTTATTTGCCTAAAATGCATAGTTTGTCGATAACTTCAAGTGAAATCTGTTACTAAACTGTGCATGATGGAATTTCATAGCAAAATCATTCGAAATCTAGTAATATTTCATTCTCAAATTCAAAAGTTGCATTTTGATACGGCTTTTAAAATTTTTTTATCCTCTAAAGATTAAGCCAAAGGCGTTAGATAAATTCCGACCATGAAATCGTCTTTTTTATGATTCTTTATGCTTTTTAATTACTACTAGCACATGAAAAAATTTCTCTTCAATAAACTTGCTCTTTTTAAAACTAATTTTATTACTTTACAATAAGAGATTCTCGTTGCACAGCAGCTGGCTGGTTAAATGGTACATAAACTAACAAAAGAATTAGTATATACTTAATAATACTTCAGCTTTCTAAGATCTCCTATTAACTAGATATAATGTACTTCCGCCGATGTCCACATTCGTCTGCGCACTATTTATTGCAACGTCTTGATTAAAATAAACAGAAGTGAATTGCTAATTTACGTTATTAATTATGCTCTCTTTGCTATCGTGATATGAAAATATTTTAATTACTCAGATATTTGAACAAGCGTTAAACTCAAAATTACTTAGACAATTAATACGGAGGTAGTGGACTTTGAATAAGTACATATCGAAATTTACTTACCGGTACGCGACCGGTAAAAACCCAGAAAAATTTATTACTTTCGAAGTTTTCATACACGTCTCGGTATAACCATAACATTATGTAATCGGTTATATTGTGCAAGGCCAAATAGACTGTAACTGTATAAATATCGTAAGTCACAATTTGTAATGGACAAGCGAGCACATTTTTAGAATAATGACTTTTGGAATGGTCGGAGAGATTATTTGCGAAATAAACCCAAGACCAGGAACTGAAATCCGAATAAATGAATGAATCAGTCGGTGCGGAATAAAAAGATGTCGGATGCTGATCTAATTCGAATTAAGTTTTGTTTCTTAATCAATAATCATTCAATTTTAGTAACAAGTCACCTTCTAGCAATACTTTTATGTTTAAACATTAATTAATATATATATATATATATATATATATATATATATATATATATATATACCGGGTGTCTCACGAAATGATTTACCACAGCTTAAGGATGTGTTACTGAAGCAATTTCAGGTTAAAAATGTCTAATGAATATATGCCAAAAGCTATATCGTAACTGTTGAATTCGTTATTGTTAAAAAATCGGGGTGGCTGTGACGAAAGGAGCAATATTTTATTTGGTTGACACTCACCCTTCTAGTAGGTCCAAATAATAGACGACAGACGTAACGTAAGGCGCATAAGAGTATGGAAAACCTTACACAATTTCGATTTTTACCCGTACCATACAGTAATACAGTATCAAAGAATAACATCATGACAAAGCTTTATATTATTTTCATTCATTATGTTGCAAATATGTAGCTTGTTTGCACAAAATGTAAAATTAAAAGTGACTGTTTGTTCTAGTAATATTGTTCTTTAATGTCAATAAATCATGACTTTTATTTTAACAGGTAAAGATAAAAGATAGTTCACGCAATTACTCACCAGCACGCCGAGTAATAATTTCTAATGATCATTTTCTCGGAACGATTTCGAAATGTAAATTCTCTCATTATGAAAATCGAAACAATTAATGTCTTATTTATTTACGCAATCTACGATCGTGCGTGCGCTCTTTTCCTCTAAAAGGGTAACAGACATTGTAATATAACAATATAATGTCTTGTGGCGCAATAATGCCACTTATATTGTCATCGTGATATCTCGTGGCCGCATGCGAGATTTCTGTAGCGACAAGAAAATGTTAATTTTTCAATTTATCTCGCGTTTCACAAGATGCATTATTTACTGTTGCAAAACTCCACTCACAATACGAAATGATTGAGTGCGTGATTACAGGTAATGTATACATTGTTGGCGGTGTACGGGCTTGTATAGTTTAGGAATGTTAGGTGACTGATTTATTAGTTTCTTGTATGTGTATAAGATGCTGCTTACAATACACACATACGCAAACACTTGTATATATTGTGTATTAAAGACGTAGTAATTGTATAGCGTATACGAATAGGTACATACATACGTACTATACATAGATGTTCTTGACATACTTTTTGAACTTGCAAGAAGTAACGTTTCACACGAAGGCGGGAAATTGTATATCTACATATGTAGGTATACACCTTGAGTTAATGATTTGTTAAGACACGAAGAAATGACTATAATAAAAGTCGTCTCGTATGTATTTACTAGTATAAGTAATTGTAAAATAATGAGCTAAATTATGCTAAAATATTTAAGTTGGTATTCTAATATGAGTGTACGCAAAACGTTACACAACTTTTATAATGTCTTGCAAGGAAATATTCAATATAGAACCCTAGCATGAAAGCGGTCAAAAGCTACAACGCGGTCAAAAGTTGTATTTGCTTTTGTTTTCCATTCTACTTTGTTTAGATATGGAAAATATGTCTGCCTTCAGTTTAAGTTTTAAGTTGTCTTTTAAGTTGTACGTATAAAATTGGATTCAAACAGTAGAGAGCTCTAAGGACTTCATCGTTTTTCGAAGTATTCCTCACGAAAATGTATAAACTTTTGCATGCGCTCGAACAAACTCTACAAGCAGTTGTTCCACTCGCCCAGCTGTTTCAAAATAAAATTATGAAGATACTTGGCACAATAATCAGAATTGAAGTAATTAGCTGCATCATATAGAGCAGAAGCAGAAGCACATCGAAAAGAATCAAAACAAATGGCGACTTAACAAAATATTAATTCATATTATTTAAAAAAATTTATTAATCTTTACATTATAATGTTAATAAACAGTTGTTCACATCAAGTCGTTATTTGGTCTTATTTTCTTTAAAACTAAAATCAAAAAATTAAATTTATATGGTGGCCCTAAATTTATTGCTTGGTACTGTAATACCTACAACTGATCATTAAGAAAACCGTTTCCATCTTTATACCGACTAAAATATTAACTTTACATTAGATACCTTGAAGTTTTCACCAAGGACTTTTAAATCTTTAACTTCGTCTCGTTATTTCAAACGTAAATATTCAAACACGGTCACTTACAATATTCAGATCTGAATAGGTACAACGTATTTCAAAACACCTGGCGAATACAAGCAAAAAAAGAATAACGAAACAATATATGGCAACAATACAGAACACAAAAAAAATGCCACGTAATTCTTATAATTAAATCATTGGAAAGTAAAGAGAGTTCAAACAGCAGAATGTTCTGTCTTGCATACAAAGCACGATGCCTTAAAAAATCAGGTCGCCTGTCTACTAAATACGATATTGTGCTTATTTGTGGTGTACATAATAAGCTTCGACGAATCGTTCCTTGTAATGTATCAAATATCGACTCCTTTTTTTGGATAAAATTCCATGTTTTAAAAAGTAATTACGTAAATTGTATTGGCGTTAATGGAAGGTCGGTTTTTTTCTTATTAAAGTGGACGTTTCTGAATCGCGACTCTATTGCGTTTTAGATAAATTTGTAAATATAAGATTGTATACAGTAATATATAAATAAAAACCGGTTATTAAAACACAATAATTCTAATTGTTATACAGAATGTTCCAGAATAAACATTTCATACATTTGAGTATTTAAAGCAGTTGAAATACTTTCGTAATGCTCTGAGGATTTAAAATTCTGAAGAAAAATTTGCCTGACATCACGTTTACTATCAACGAAAAGAAAACGAAAACGAAGATAATTATTGGTGAAAAAGCTCTTCGTGTATGATTAAATATTCATTACAGGGTTAATTGAATATTAAATCAAAATAAGATTTAATTGAATCAAATACGAAGAGTGTAGTTAAAAAGTTTAAAAGATTTAAGTATTTGGGAATTCATTTAAATAGTGGTGAGATGAAAATAATAAAGAAGGCCAGCTAGTAGCGTAATGTAAAAAAAAACAGTTTCAGAAGAAAGGAAGAAAATGAGTGTCTTCAATACCAAACATAGTTCAAATACCATTCCTATGGTCAGGAGTACATACTCACGACAAAAGAGTGCAAATGCTCTTTAACCATATAAAGGGTTTTCCAATAGGGACTTGACAACTTTTAATTCAATTTGTGAACGCACCCTTTCACTAATCATCGAACTGTCACTGTCAATTTATTCAGTAAACTTAACATTTTCATCATGGTAAAGTACACGAACAAACAACGTCTGCAAATTATAAAAATTTACTACAGAATTTCGGAGTCGGTGACCGCTACTTTAAGAGCGTTAACTCCGATTTTCGGTCATAATTCTCGCCCTAGTAGACAGGCAGTAACAAGTTTAGTGCAAAAATTTGAGTCTACATATTCGTTGTGTGATGTTGCCGTGCCAGTGAGACAACGGGTTGGTCGAAGTGCCGAAAATATCACTGCCGTTGAAACGTCCGTAGCAAATGAACCAAATCAGTCAATTCCACGGCGTTCTCAAGAGTTGGACATCGCCCAGACCACTTTATGGCGAATTTTGGGTAAGGATCTTAATTTACACCCATACAAGATCAAGCTGACTCAAGAATTGAAGCCGATGGACCATTTGAAGCGACGTACGTTCTCCGATTGGGCTCTGGAAAAGATGCGCCAAGATGATCAATTTCATCGCAAAATCATTTTTAGTGACGAAGCTCATTTTTGGCTCAATGGTGAAAATCCACATGTGCTTCATGAAACACCACTTCATCCACAAAAAATAACTGTTTGGTACGGTTTGCATGCCGGCGGCGTCATAGGGCCATATTTTTTCGTCGACGATAATGATCGTCACGTTACTGTGAATGGTAATCGTTATCGCGCCATGATTATCGATTATTATTGGCCCGAATTGGAAGATATGGACTTGGACAACATGTGGTTTCAGCAGGACGGTGCCACAAGCCACACAGCACACGTTACAATCGATTTATTGATGAGTACGTTTGATGAGCGTGTTATCTCAAGAATTGGACCAGTCGATTGGCCGCCTCGTTCGTGCGATTTAACGCCTCTAGACTTTTTTCTTTGGGGCTACGTCAAGTCATTGGTCTATGTCAACAAGCCGACAATGTTGGAAGAACTCAGAGCCAACACTGAACGCGAAATAGCAGCCGTTTCGGCCGAATTGTGTGGCCGAGTCATCGAAAATTGGGTCCAACGAATCGACCGCTGCAAACGTGCCCGCGGTGGCCATATGAACGAAGTCGAGTTCCATTCATAAATGTTTTGATTGTACTTCAACCTGATAATAAAGTTTTTGAAATATCTCAAATGGTCTGCATTTTATTTTGAAAAAAAGTTTTCAAGTTCTTATTGGAAAACCCTTTAGAATGTTTTATTCGATGGGATAAGTTGTGGTTATATATTATTTTTAGAAGAAAAACTTCAAATCCGATCTGGTAAATACATTTTTTGATAAATGAGTTTTATTCCGTGTCTGATTTTGTTTTATTTTGTTGCACATTGTAAATGTTTGCTTCGTATTTTGAATATTAATTTTCTCTTTCATTTTACCACATTTATCATTGCTTCTGTTAAATAAATTTACTGCTTTCATATTTCATTCATGGATATTTTTTTCTAGTTTATTATAAAATAGCATCATCTTATTTTCAGCTTCAAATATAAAGTATGATGTTTACACATTACTCGTATAAAATTGCTATATTTATTCTTGAGAGAACGACTCATACATAACATACTTGTCGAAACATTGACTATTAATATTAATATTAGGTCTGTTGAGAACTGAAAGTTGGTCAATGTATTAAGCACTAATCTTCAAAATTGCTTCGCTAGCTGGTAACAATGACGCTGATGGTTTGAAAAGTTCTAGTGCTCGAACTACAATATATTAACAGAATTTTTGGTATAGTCTGTAGTCTCATCCATACATGGGCATAGATTTCTATTATTTAAATCGGATTTAATATTTTTTTCTGTTATCCGATAGTTAAATTAAACCAAATGACATATATTTTAAATACGTATTACTGTTTTCAGTGTTATTGTAGAACGATTTTCTACTATTTGCCCAGATGGTAATTCCTGAGCTTGCTTTTTAGTAAATACAGCGAACGATAACTTACAAACAGTAAACATCATCTGGAAATATGTCGAAAGCCAAACACACAGCGACATTGTGATTAATAGTATGCTGATGATGACAACTTAGTTATCGAAAGGAGTTATACTTATCTTAATTGACTAATTTATTTAATCATATTGAAATTTACCAGAAATAGGTTATGCCTAGCATAAGATTTATCTTAATTTTGGATAGATTGGACGAATTAGTACAAAAAGTAACTTTCGTACATACATAATTCTATTACAAAAATCTTTTTACTTAGAACAAATAAAACAAAATTCATTTTGCTGCTACTACATTCACAACTAGTTACGTTTAATTTTTTGGTTAGTTAAATTTTCAAGCTGTGTAATCCGGGTTTTAGCGGGATATTTGAATCACTCCTTATTCTGAGACAAGGTATAAATTGTCTTAAATTATACACAGCAAATTCGACTTCTTAGATGCATGAAGTGAATATTAATGATTAGCCTGAGTATTTTGTTTTCTTTTATTTCTCTCGGAAGAAACTTTCCTGCACTAACTTTACCGATTCTATCTTCAATTTTAGTTTGTTAAATTAAAAAAATATTCTAGGCAGCTTCGAAAGAATATAACACCACCTTTAATTAATAAAAAAAACTATTAAAATTTATAGCTCTGTTCATTAAATATACGAAAAAAACGCGTATAGTTTCCAATTGAGTAACTAAATAGGATGTAGAAACGGAAAAATCATTTTGCATATATCGTAAGATATGTCTGTAGAGATAATTAATGAAAATAATACTTTTTACGGCCATCAAATTTAGATAATTCCTCCATATATGGTTTAATGGAGGTGTAATAATCTAATATTTATGGCGTGGTAAATACTTTGTAAATGATGTAATATGATCGTAGAGCAATTAGTGCGTAATATAGTTGCATGTTCACAATTCGCAGTTCGCATTTTTTTTTTATTAGATTGATATGACTGTCTTTTTTTCCATTTATAATACATATGTATGTAGTTATAAAAAGGGTTGTTTTTGCTGTTGGAATTAGACTACATATTTCCATTAAAGCAGAAAAAAAAGAACAATAAAAATAACAATAGAAAAACGTAAAAGTTCGTTGTAGTAGTTGTAGTAAAGGTTACTTAAACAAGGATACAATAAATTATTTTGTTTTGCATAGATGGCAATACTGACTCATCACAATACAAAAAATATTTCATATTTAAATAATACTTGTGTATGTGTGTGTGCGTATTACAGAAGAATCCGGTAACTGTATGTGTAAATCTTTATTTTAAATGCAAATTCATAAATATTTTCGAACGTGAAATCTTCGTAAATCATATTAATGGCTGAATTATTGAAACACCGTTCTTTTGAGAACATTTTTTTCAGTACATTTTTCTCATTTTTTTATGCATAAATATTAAATTGATCGCGTGACAATATATATCAATAAAGCGAATTTAATTTTTTTTTGTGACAGATTTGAATAAATTTTAAACACCTTCTCAATAGTGCTAACGCAAATGTACGCAGGAAAAATTAATGACCACTTCGTTTATTTTAGAATCTTACAAATTATTTATATTTCTCAATATTTATATCACGAAGTGTTCCGTTTTAAATAAGGAATATGTTTTTAAAAGTAGTAGTGTGTATTCTTTACCATGTGCCATGGTGCCGGAGGATAAACAACATCCTTCTCCTGATCGAAAAAATATACATTAACACAGAGAACATCACTGACATCTAACGTATCAACCAACGAACTAACTGGCCGAACGAGGGATGTGTGTTGTTACGCTTTTAGATTGTGCATGTAATTCGATTACGTGTAAAAATGCAAATGAACTACTTTCTGATGTGTTTTTTACGTATGTCAATGATTTAAAAATACTTTCTTCTGTTTCATCTACTTTCGGTTGTTTAAGCTTACAACATCGTCATTATTTGCAATTGGTGTGAATCTAATCAAATAATGCTTAGTGTTGGGAAATGTATAGTAATCAGCTATTCCAAATATAATAACGCTATTATATTTAATTTTTCAGTCGACCGAACTGTTTTAGTTACACAAGCTGTGGTTACAGATTTAGGAGTTCTTTTCAACTCACATTTAAGTTTTACGAAGCGTATCTACTACATGTGAGTCTGCTTCGCGTGCTCCCAGTTTTGTCATCTTTTCTTGCAGACGATTCACGAACCTTCCTTCTCTAAATTATTATTTTATTTGTGCGTTTTAAACTTGAATATGCCGCCATTACTTGATACTTCCGCTATATATATTATTTGTATTTGGAACTTGAGAGAGACCAGAAGAGGTTTTTAAAATATCTTGCATATATGTAAATCGTGTGGTGAGCATTCTTAAAAAGATTTTTACTTGATGATAAAAATAGATATGTTATTACATTTATTATTTGTAAACAAAAACAGAAACAAGAAAAAAAATTGTCACGATGTGATTTCGATTCCAGTTTACCTAGCCGGTAAAATGCGAGTGCTTGCTTAATTAATAAACTGTTGTGATATCTATCATAAATTAGTTATTTGTTATACTTACCATACAGCCGAAAATACATTTCCATGTGGTTTTTTCCGTTATCCAAATCTATACACGCAAATCCTTGGACACAAGAGAAACCAAATTACTACGACTTATTCTAAAGTAGAGTTCGTGGTTGTGTCACTTCCTTAAGTCAATTAAATACAATAATTTAATTATTTTTATTATCGCAATTTTTAAATAACTTTTGTAAACCGGGTGTCCCATGACATGTTTGCCACATTTCAAAACTCTGTAACTGAAGTGCAAGCATTTGAAGTTTCCATTATTAAGCATTTGAAAATATAGGGCAAACTAGCGATATCGGTGAATGTTTAGTGTGGTGTTATTGACGACAGTCTCATAATCGAAGAACGAATCAATCGTTATTTTTGTTTCCTGAAAAATGACTTCACAACATTACCGGATGACACTTTTCTTAATGTATGACGGCGAATGTGGGTACAGTACTATAACCTCCACACTTTGATAGATAAGTAACAGATTTTCTTAATCAAAATTATACAAAAGGGTGGATTGGAAAAGGTTCAGCACTTGCTTGGCCGTCAAAGTCACTACGCTTAAATCGCCTTAAATTATTTTTTATGAGGAAGGCTGAAAAATTTTGTTTATGCAGAACAATTTGAAAATAGAACAACTTGTTCCTAGAATTATGGATGCCGCAAGAACAGAGCTATCTCTTCAACTCTAAGAAGAGCTAAGCTATATATATAGCAACCGAGAGGACATTTCGATGAACTAATTCATTAAGGCGACTTCTTTTTAAATGATTTTCATTGAGATTTTTTTTGCACCTGTAGATAATACCTGGATTAGTAGAGTTATAAAAAACTACAAATGCTTGTAGCTTAGTTACGATACAGCTTTGGGCACATGTTCATTAGACATTTTTAACTTGAAATTGCGTCAGTAACACATTCTTAAGCTATAGCATATCATGGAATGTCCAGTATTTATAAATATGTCCATATTGCCATATCGTTTGTGTTGCAGCCAATACAGCGATTGATCTATGATGACTAGATATTTAACTAACACTATTCTTTTCTCCTACGTATACCTTTTAAGTAAATTAAAAGGTTTTTTTAAAACAAATTGTCGATTGGTCGATACCTTAACCCCCTATTCTAGCGATAACAGGTATATATGTAACATATCTAATTTCATTAAAGCATTATGTAAAATATTATGTGTTGGGAAA
The DNA here is from genome assembly GCA_031893035.1 of Dermolepida albohirtum. Classification (NCBI taxonomy): domain Eukaryota; kingdom Metazoa; phylum Arthropoda; class Insecta; order Coleoptera; family Scarabaeidae; genus Dermolepida; species Dermolepida albohirtum. The sequence continues at coordinate 170,677 of JAVIWB010006361.1, forward strand.
TCTTTGAATTGCAGAATTAATTATTTATGAGACACGGATCCGATTCTTATCAGTTTTAATGAGACGTTGGTATGTAAAAAGCGCTTTAATTAATTTAAATGTATAATTTTAAGGCCTTTGTGTTTATATTGACAGGTCGGTGTGATCGATCAAATTTTAATGCACTCTAGCTTTTTCATAAACATCAGGTGTCTGGAAATTCCTCGTGAGTCGTTGCAAATACGGGTTAGACAGGATACGGTAAGTTCTGTTGAATATATCAAATATCACGCCTACCATAGTGCGACTGTAGGGTATCGCATAATCAGATTTACTATATCTGGGTACGTTTTTTGAATTTTAGTGTTTTAATATATCGTACTTTGTCGTAAAACTTAATACACATTTATGTTTTTATTGAAATAAACAATAACTCATAAATACGCTTGTCTTTTATCGCAGCATGAGAGGCTTGGATCCGTTTTATGAAATACAAATATGCCCATGTGCCTACGGACATAGACCAATACAAATTAGTGAAGCGAACATTTTCGTCAATTGTCTATCGTCCTCAGCAATGTGTATTTATATTGTATTATTGTGCTTAGTTAGTGTAAGTACTTGGGGTTTGCTGATGTTATTTGTTTTACGTTTTATGTGAATATGTAAAAAAGTATGTCGAACGTGCGGAAGGAAAAGAAGGTGGTTGGCACGAGCGAAAAGTATATATGTAAAGTTTGCAATAATCCGCTAATGTACCGGGGTGAACACGACTGTAGAGAACAGGTTGACAGTAAAAAGCACAGAAATAAAAAATAACGTGCCACTCATGGCTGACTTCATGCTAGATTTACTTTTAATGATCACAACATGCTGTATACCGGCAAACTTGCTGTAAAAAGAATAGTTTTGATCTTGGCATAAATACATCTCCAAACGGAAGCCACTAACTATCTATCGTCTTCATGCGAAGAAATCTAAATAGAAAAGCTGTAGTACAGCTGTGGTTATGCGTTGACGAGACGACATGGTAAGAGAAATTCTATTGTAAGTATGATTGTGTATATACTAGAACCCTTTAAACTAACATTTCCAATTCTATTAACTGGCGAAAGTTTAGAAAAATGTACAGATGAAGCGATTACAAGGGATGCTGGATGTAACGATGCCGCGGCAATACGTTCTATAGAGTGGTCTCGAGAAGACTGTTAGAGACATGTACATGTGAGGTGTAAAGTTCAGGCTTAACATTTTATGGCCAAAACTATTTGAGAATGTTTTCTAAACGTGGGGATGCATTAATACCAAATATTAAAAAAAGGTTCTCGAATCTCCCAAACGAATTCGAATTGATTAATTGCATGCTGATGATGACAATTTGGTTGTTGTGATACGTATATAAAATACTAACGTTGATGTGGTAAGGGGTTTTATGTACTTTTTTTTATTAATAACAGTAAACGTAAAAGCAACATTTGGGGTTGCATTTCGAAGATGTGGGTGAAATAGAGGGTAAATTAACTGGTGAGAAATACAGAACACTATTAGAAAAACATGCCATACCATCAAGGCAGCCATTTATTGGCAATAATTTCTTTCTACAACAAGATAATGATCCTAAGCATACCTCGAAACTTGTAAAAACTTATTTAACAGAGCAGGAAGCAAATGGGCTATTGCAGACTATGATATGGCCACCTCAAAGTCCTGGCTTAAATATTATTGCGCATGTGTGGGATTATCTTGACAGAAAAAAGTATGAAAGGGGGCCAAACGACAAAAATGAACTGTGGAACATACTACATACATTAATATATTAATGGAAAGCCTACCAAAAAGAATGTAGGATACCATAAAAATAAAGAAAATTTAAGTTGTTTATGTTTAAATATCGATATGTGTTAGTTTTTATACATTAAAAAAAATTTCAACTTGTGTAAATTTATTATTTATCCTTTTATAATACTCGTAGTTTCTTGTAAAATTGAAGAAGGTGCTTCTTTCTTTTGCACAGTACTGTATGCGTGTACATAATTAACTACAAATTAGCAACATACACGACAGAAATATATGTTTGTATGTCAAGTATTATCTTGTATTTCTCAAAATGTCGCAGTTTGAAAAAAAAGACAATAAATACAACTGATGAGGAACGGAAGTACGGTGACTGAATGTTGAAAGGAACAGAGAGATATGTGTGCCGAATGGTGTAATTATATGAAATTGTCCTTTTATGAAGAAATTTAGTAGCCCAGAGGATAACGTTAACTATTCGATAGAATGTGTTGTATAATGTCGTATGTAGTAGGATGCCGTTGGAATTTCAGATTGAGTAAGGTTATGCTATCTTTGCGAAAATTTATGCTCGTACGGTCAACGTTAAGTTTATATTTATGTGGAGAAATAAATAGCTGTTTATGTCGGTGATTTAAGAACGATAAGAAATGTCGAAAGCGTAGAAAATAATTGTTTACACATTTAATGTGTTTATAATATGAAATGAATACGTGCTTATTAAAAGACCGTTGGTGTCTTGGCGTTATTGTCGTTAAGAAACGATGCAATGATTATGAATATGTTTAGCGTAAAACTTGCTTTTCTAATGCGGACGTGAGGAATAATTCACAATGAAAAATTAAGTGCCTTATCACGCGGTTGCTTTATAATAAATAGTATTTTAAAAAAAAATAATAATCATTAGTAACCCGAGAAGATAAAATAATCATTTTTAGTATGTTGGTCTCTGTCTTCTAATTAACAATTTTATTCTTGTATGTTGTTGTATGAGTTTTCTACCATCAGAGACAATAAAGTACTTAAATCTTATTAACGACGTTTCGGGGAATTTTTTCCATTTTTTCAAGTTGTTTTTCTTTTTATCTTTAACCTATAATACATTTATTTGATATGAAATTAATTGATGGATTTTACTTTTATTAAATATTTATAATCTCACTTATTGTTGTTATATAACCCCTTTCTATATTAATGTCCGTATTATGTATACGTATTTCGACAACTAAGTTGTCATCATCAGCAGATAATTAAACAATATCGTACCTGGGAACTACGACAAAACCCGCACGAAACATTCATAAAAGTTAAATGTTTGGACTGGTTTGTTAGGCGACAACATAGAAAGAACTTTAATTCCGCGAAAGACAAAATCTGCTGCAGAATAGAATAATTTCAGCTCTGCGAAATCTAAAAGACGCAAATAATAATAATTTGGTTCCAGCAAGATGGATGTCCTGCTCATAATGTTATAACTGTCAAAGGGTATTTGCATAGTATCTTCGTCAACAGTTTATTAACAAAATGATTTTTTCTGTCTAGGTGTATCTCAAAACATTAATTTAAGATAATAGAACTAATGATGTAAAAGAATTTCCGACAAAGATTATCATTTTTTATGGAAAACATTCTACAAGTAACAATTACAGAAGTTCAAAGAAGCTTTTACAACATAGGATATTGTCCGTTTGCATCAGGAGATCGTTTTGAACATTTGGTCAGTAAAAGTATAAAATTCTATTAGAAGGATTTAGGTCTTTAATAATAATACCAATAATAATAATAACGTCTTTATTTTTCATAATCACGCACATATATGCACACAAATAAATAACATGTACATATAAAAAATAATTCGCTAAGAAGAAGGCAGTTCAGGTGAACAACATATCTATACTTAATGACTTAAGGTTGATATATAACCCCTTTTCACATTAATATTAGTATTCTGTATACGTATTTCGACAACCAAGTTCTCATCATCAGCAGATAATTAAACAGTGTCGCACCTGGAAAACTACGGCAAAAACACGCATGATTTGTACTATCGATAGCCAAAATGCGCTGTATTTATAAGTACATACATTTTTTTCTGTTGAAAATGATCAATCTCTGGTCTCTAATCCACCTCACCGAGCATATCCTGTAATTCAGTTTCTACGAAATAGAGATAGTGATCACCAGTTTACGTTCTATCAAAAACATAGAGTCCGAGAACTCTTGCGACGATTGTATATTCAATAATAAAGTAGTTATACGAAGCTAAAGAAAATGGAGATGGGAGATTATTAGACCACGAAAGATCTATTTAAAAGATATAAATATGCAGTATAAGGGAGCTAATATTAATAATAAAAATCATCGTATGGTATTCTGTGAACACATATTTCGACAACTAAGTTACAATATCGCACCTAGATCCACGGCAAAATTAACATAGAACAATTCCGCACAACATAGGGCCCGAGACTCTTCTGCCGATTATATCGCACCAAACGTTGAATCCAAATTTGACTTGAGGTCTTCTTGGTTCAAGATAACGTGGATTCCTTTGCATCCACAGGTGTTCATTACGCCTGTTGAACTCTAGTTAGTGAAGTGAGTTATGAGTGTAACTCATGTCAAGGTTGTCTTTGTGTACTAGTTCGTTACAGACAACTATGTCTTTAAGGGCAAGAAATAATTAGAAATGCCTATAACTCTCATTTATTTAATATAATCAATAATAAAGCAATTATACGAGGTTAAAGAAATTGGAGCAGTTTAGTTTTCCATAAATATCTAGTAATATAAAGTGATGAAATAAACTTTTTTTTTAATACAAAAAATGAAAAGAAATCACCCTGTATATTACATATATATATATATATATATATATATATATATATATATATATATATATATATATATATATATATATATATATATATATATATATATACAGTCATGTTCGTTAAAATAGCAGTGATGCGTAAGAGTATCAAAACTGATTTGGTACGTAAGTAGTGCCAGTGAAATGCATAGAAATAAATTGTTTTTAAGTCATAGCTAACTATGGGTGCAATTTTAAAAGTTTGGGTCATAACCGAAAAAGGGCCAGTCTGGTTAAAAATAAGTTAACACTAATTGATATAGAGTATAGCTATCTTAGGACTTATCTCATTCAACTTTTATCTAAATTCAATAATAAAGTAATTATACGAGGCTAAATAAATTGGAGCAGTTTAGTTTTCCATAAATTTCTAGTAAACTGTGAACTTGTGCTGAAAGATAACAGCAGCAGTAAGTCGTATACTTCTTTCCCGATTTGACCAAACCTGTATCTGTATCTGTATCTGATGGGGCGATATAAAAAAGGCCGTTTCAGCAGCAAAGCCACAAAATACAAAAAATGAAAAGAAACTCACCCTGTATATATACATACATACATACATACATACATACATACATACATAAAAAACTTTTAAAATATATATATATATATATATATAATTGAATAAAATATTACAGATACATATATGTGTATATATATATATATATATATATATATATATATATAAAACCAGCCAAAAAGATTGAAACTAAATTACAACCCAATATAATTTTAATTTTGAAATTTTATCTTGAAATACATTCTGATTTCTCTGTTATCATCTATATTTACTTTAGATTTTATTCGAATAATGCCATTCTAGTAAAATATGGCATCTGAAAGGTGTTATATATAACAGACTTGATAGTAATGGTGACATTATAGACGATAATTATTTGAGTAATAAATATTGCCTTGCTTTTCTCATGTAACGATAAATTATTGTTACATGAGAATATAGTATAGCATTCTTGGTAAAAGGTAAGTACAATATATAAGTACATGTACTGATGTAGATTTTAATTAGAATATCTCTACATATGTAGATGTAATCTGCGATCTTATAAAAAGTTTATTTAACCGCAGTCTTGGAAAGGGCAAATCTAAAAATAGATAGTCACGATTTTGATGCACGAGTCAAGTGGTTTTTTTTCATTCAAATAAGAAAAGGAAGTTACGTAAATTATTCTGTGAAGCCTCTTTGGAAAAAAAGCGAACACAGGTACCGATATGGCATATTAAATATCGAAAAAGGAAAAAATATTAAAAAAACAATTTTAAACATTAAAAATAATTACTAGCTTTTTATAAGACGTAATGTAAAAAATTAATATTCTAAAATTATTGACTCACGATACTCGTGTTTAGTCTTATTGTCTGTCTTGTTTCAATAATTTTATTTGTATAGGAAAATATGAAACTAGTAAAGACTTTTTATAATTTACTGGTCAATTTTTTTATAGTCTTAGCGTAAAATTCGACTTTCAATTTAAAAAAATTTAAACGAATTTTTGAACTATGCATTTGCTTGCAAAAAATGTTTCTCCCTCAGTACATTTTTAACTTCAGAAAAAATGATAATTTGTAGATGTGAGATTTACTGAGTACAGAAGATGGTACAGTAAAACCTGTGTTAACGGCCACCTGACTAAAGCGGCCACCTGAGTCGACTATAAGGAAATTCCCATACACAAATACCCGTTAATTACGGCCACCTTTGTAAAACGGCCGCGGCCAAATAACCCAAACTTTTACGGCCTATTTTCATAGAAATTTACCTGCCAATGTCGGCCGGACTATTTATGACATGTATATCTTTATTGACGGAAATACCTAATACAAATTGTCGGGGTTTCCCGGGGTTTCCTATTACCTGGTAGTAATTCACCCTTTTCGATTTAAACTTTATTATTCTAAAGGAAACAATTCAGTTTAAAGTTGTCTCCGTATTCGAAAGGTTCTTAATTAAGTATGTCGCAAAAAAGAAAACGTTTGTCGCTAAAAGACAAAATAAATATAATCGCGGAAAGTGAAAAGTATGCGTTAAGTTCGCGAAAGTTGGCCGAAAAATATGGGGTTGGAAAAACACAAATTAACGATATTATGAAAAATAAAGGTGAATTAAAAAAGATGGTCGAGGAAGGTGTTAACATGGAGTTAAAACGAAAATTTCCGAAGTCGGAAGGATTGGCAGTGGATCAAGTCGTCTACAATTGATTTTGCAAAGCCAGAAATAAAGCAATTCCAATATCTGGGCCGCTACTTAAACAAAAAGCACTGGAGACAGCAAGCAGTTTAAAGATGGAAAATTTCGCAGCATCTAATGGATGGTTGGAAAGTTTCTGTCGGCGACACAGTATAACTTTTAAATCAATTTGTGGTGATTCCGCAGAGGTTAATTTGGACGATATAAAAGACTGGAAAACCAAGTTACCGTTGATTTTAATAAATTATTCTCCTCGAGATGTGTTTAATGCCGACGAAACAGGTCTTTATTACCGCGCTATGCCAAATAAGACATTTGCATTAAAAAGTGAGAATTGTGCAGGGAAGAAGGCAGCAAAACAACGTTTGACTGTTTTACTACGTGCAAATATGGAAGGTGAGAAGGAAGATCCATTAATAATTGGAAAAAGTAAAAATCCTCGCTGTTTTAAGGGTAGTCATGTGGACAAATTACCCTTAGAATGGGTTTCTAACAAAAAGGCATGGATGACAACGGAAATTATGACAAGATGGCTGCATAAATTTGACAATAAAATGAAAAAACAAAATGGAAAAGTGCTTCTTTTCTTGGATAATGCCACTTCACATTCTAAAGTTCCATTAGAAAATGTTAAACTAGTCTTCCTGCCGCCAAACACCACTTCGTATTGTCAGCCCTTGGATCAAGGAATAATTCAGAATTTCAAATTGATTTACCGAAATTTTTTGATTAAAAAGCTTCTAACGTTTATTGACAATGAATGTGATTTTGAAATTTTTGAAAAAAACATAAATTTAGCCAATGCACTTGTATGGATTACAGCTGCTTGGAAAAAGGTATCTCCTGCTACAGTTAAAAAATGTTTTTCCAAGGCCGGATTCTCTGATGTTATCCAGGAGGACACAATGTTTGATGAAGAAGACGAAATACCCCTTTCCCAGCTATATCCTGCAGTTCGTAACGAATTTTTGACGAATTTAGATGAATATGCTTCTATTGATCGTCATGTGCCTACAGAGAGCCCTAACTTCAGTATTCCAGAAATTGTTGAAGATTTGTGCAATAATGATGAAGAACATAACTCTGATAATAGTGACCTGGACGAATGTGAAACTCCAAAATCTAGTTTATCTAGTATGAGTGAAGTGTGTGCAAAATTAAGAGACATACAAAATTATTTATTGTGCAATAACAATGGTGACATTTATATGGATGTTTCTAAAATTTTACTTACATGTGAAGCTGCAGTTTTTAAATCGAAGCTAAAAAATGTGAAGCAAACAAATATTGAAACATACTTTAAAAAATCCTAATAAATTGTGTTTTTTCGTATGAATATATTGTAATAATATGTACATATAAATAATTTATTAGATGTCATATTATCTATAATATGTAAATACATTAAAATTTTAGTTTTCCTTACTTCTTCTTTTGTATTTATATACTATTTACTTTAATTAATAAAATAAAGAAAGCAAATCCTAAAATTAATTATGTATTTTATTTGTGAGACGAAAAAAACCTGTCAATTACGGACACCTTTATATAACGGCCAATATATTTTGCTTTTTGGGTGGACGTTATTGACAGGTTTTACTGTATAAGACAAACCATTCTAATTTCAAAATTTTGCCTTTTGTTGCAGCATGCTTCTTCTAGTACATTCTTGAAATTGCAAAAGTATTAAGTTCGAATTTGATTGCTTCATTCCTCCCTGAACACAGCTCATAATCAATAATATCATAAAAAACTACCTCTTGAACGTATAATTAATTTATTTACTACGAAGGCTAGCTTTATAATTTCAGCTATTTGTTCTAATTACACTATCGTCTTTTACAAGTAATTACTATTTCCTATTACCAGATTTAAAAAAATCCACATCTGTTACGTAATTACGTTTCATTCGAAAAGTTGGTAAAAAATCCGCAATTTGTTTACTTTGGAAATAGTGAAATCAAATAGAACTGCTTTTAAAATCACCATTACTAAAATAATGACTAGTGGTAGAAACTGCTTTTGGTCATTTTGGGCCAATACCAAGACGACAATTAATGGTCGAAATTAATCATTCGATTATCGAATTGACAGACAGTCAGCGGTGGAAACTGCTTTCGAACTTGTTGCCTCAAAAAGAAAGTAGAACTCCACTCATGAAAAAAATGTTACCAACTACAGTAGAGTGAAAGATCAGGATAAGGTTTAGGCCCTAGGTTTCTGCTGCTTAACATGTATATTCCAACTCGCTAGTTAACTGAAAGGAAAATCTCGTCACATGTCTTTGGCAGCTCCAATGATGTTTGGAGAGGTAAGGGACCATTCATCAGATTGCTAATTTCATACAACCAAAATTGCTGTCATATCGAGTAAATCAAGAAGTAAAACTAAAATATCGAAACCTCCCTTTAGCTATGAGATTTGTCAGAATAATACTACGGACCTTCCTATATTATCTCCAGCAGATTCATGGACTGTGGGCTCTCAGGAGAACTCATTAGATGACTTTGAGGGTTAAAATAATAGGGAAACGGACCCTGACTTTGTTGACATGCCCGAGAAGCTGAGAGAAGAGAATTAATGGTTTCGTAACTAATCTGAATTTGTCAATAAATGATGCAGAACTCTTATCTTTAAGGCTCAAAAAATGGAATTTATTAGATATAAAATACGCCGTAGAAGGCAGAAGGAGCTACAGCATATATTGTCAAACAAAATATCTTGTTCTGCAACGATCTCAACGTTTTACTAAAGGTAGCGGATCACAATTACGATTCAGAGTAAAAACTCTTTATAGACTCCTAGAAAAAGAGTCTTAAAGTCGATCTACATCATAATGGAAATAAAAATCCTTATATTTGCATTGCTCATGTTGTCAGCATGAAGCCTTACGAAAGCATGAAATTTCTACTGGAGACTTAAATGGAAGATTTGTGTGGATTTAGAAGTTATAAACCTGGTACTGGTTTTGCTGTTTGAGTACGGAGTTTTGCTGTTGTCTATGCCAGTAGGATAATAGAGACAGTAAAAGACAGACATTATATTAAGAAGCAATAACTAAGAAGAAGAAATTACATCTGGTTTTAAAGATGTTATTTATGATGCTCTTGTTACTTCAGAAAAAATTCTATCATCTCTTTACATCTAATTAGGTTTGATGAAATACTTCGTAAAGGCGATGAACAAAGAAGGTAAACGTTTTCGTTATTTAAAAGACAAATTTTACTGAATAAGCAAAACTAAAAGTTTATTTATGAGGTCCCAAATCAGGGAACTAATGAAAGATACCAGTTTGGAAAATATCTTCGATGAAAGAGAGGCACCTGCTTGGCAGTCTTTAAAAACCGTGATAAAAAACTTCCTTTGGAATGAAAAAGCTGAAAATTATAAACAGCTGGTTAATAAAATGCTGCAAAAGATTTGGGAGCAAATATGTCTGAGAATTTATTTCCTCTGTTCACATTTGGATTTTTTCCAGACACTCTTGGCGATGTGAATGATAAACATGGTGGGAGATTTCAGGATTGCGCTACCAAGAAAAATGGAAGCAGCCAGCAATGAAGTACAGGCGAAAGTCTAATAGAAATATATGTTTCCTCAATAAATCACGTTATATTATGTGCTTACATTATTCTTTAAAGAAAATTAAAATTTCTGGAATTCCGAAGGCGATTCATTCAATAACCTTACGTGCTGGGAAAGTTTTGAATTTGCAGAAAAAATTCTATAAACAATCATTATTAATATCAGTGTTATCTCGTAAATTAATTATCTATTCTAACATTTATTAACAAGTTTACATTTCACGTCGGCTTAATACACTTAGACTATTTAGTTTCTATATTGCTAATAAACAGATGAATTAACACTGCCTAGTTTAGGTAATTGCAATTAGGTAACCTCAATAAATCGACGAAATCTAACGTTAAAAATCAAAATGTTTCTATGTACTACTGACATTTGAGCGCTATCTCAGACGTAAGTGTTCAATATAAATAAATACACAAGCACGCAATCAACTTCGTGAAAATCTCGAGAACGTATTTCCTATGCGTTACTGCGAACTGTGGTATTTAAGGAAAGTTTACATTTTTTTTTTTCAGCAAAATCATTAATCGAAGTGAAGGAAATGTTCGTTACGCGTTGTACACAGTACTCTTAAATTAAGTAAATGTATAATGAATGAGTCAGTAGAATGCTGGTAAAAGAGGCTACATTTTTGAAGAGAAATTAATTAGATATACTGTGGGCGATTACTAGACCACAAAAGATATATTGCAAAAGATATAAATATATAGTATAAAATACATTGGTTAGTTAATATTAGTAATAAAATTTAATTATTCAAAAAAAAAAAAGGTAAATAAAACCCATTGTCACATCAACGTTCGTATTCTGCATACATATTTCAACAACTAAGTTGTTACTATCAGTAGCTAATTAACACTCCCAGAACTTTCCCAGTACACACTGATTTATTTTACAGACAATTTTTAATATGTTTCCTAAACTAACACTTATACTAAAGTACATGTCCACTTTCATTTGTGGACTTTTTTCTAGGAAATCAAAGAGGCAAGAATATGGTCTCTAGCTGTGTATAATACATAGTATGTCTTCTCTTGTAATGAATATTATTTATACTTTTGATTAAATGTAGACAATCTGCGGTTGCTGATTAGTTTCGAGCACGTGTTTCGCTAAACTGGATTTCTCGGTTCGATTCAACTTGATATGCGCTATACGTTCTTTATACCGGGTTCCCATCGAACATTTAGTCTCACCGATGTATTGATTATTACAATCTAGACATTTTATTTTATAAAACAGATTTAATAAAGATTTTGGACAGAGACGTAATTCGTTCTTTAAAAATCCTATTTAAATTTTTTTGTAACTGGGTGAAACGATAAACATATAAAGTGCTTGCCTCGATTGTTTCGAGGTAACTCACAAATAGTATCCTGGATTGTCTTCGAGTTAGCTTTCCTAATTAAAATAGTAATTATTTCCGAATCAAAGCACCGTATCTCGCAATGTTCTTAATAAAATTTAATTCTTTGGTATTTCACTTTTGTTAATGGAAAACTAAGCAAACGATTGAGAAGAAAATTGAAAGAAGACATCTTTCGTTGCATGCTGTAATTTGAATCCGCCGTAATAAAGATATTAACGTTTGTTTCTTTTCGCAAAATATAAATTTCTTTTTATGATTAATTCTAATTTCTTTTTCTACCGTGAATTTAATTGCCGGGAATTTTCAGTACGTGTTTATTTATATACCTAATTCATACTCTTGGAAAGTATTTGGCGTTATGCTTAAACGCAACTTCAAAATGACTAATGGATAAATTCACTATCAATACGGAAAGGCAGTTGCCCATTGCTGTTCCATGTGTCTTTCCATAGAGTTTACCTTCGAATTGGAAACAATTTTGAGACATACATGAGTTTCTCGATTTACTTTTTTCGGTTCAATCTTATTCTTATAAAGAAAATCTTTTAAATATTTTAAAGTTCCTCGAATAGGTACCAAAAGAACCAATGACGTTACATCGAATGACACTAACACTGCCCCGTCTTCTAATTTGCAATCCCTGATTACTTGAATAAAATCTACTGAATTAGCAATTGAGATTAAATAAGTTGGTGAGTTAATCCTTGAATCAATTGGTCTCAACAAATTACTTGGTTTAGACGGAAGATTTCCTTTTCGTTAGGAAAGACCATGGCGTTTCCATAAAGCAAGGATTAGAACTGTTAAACATCCTGCAAGCTGAATTTGATGGAGCCTGTGGTTGATTAACTTAATCACTAAGGTTGATATATAACCCCTTTCCACATTAACTTTTGAGTGTATGTCTAGGTTCTCAATGGTGTGTACCGCGTACGGAGTGTGTTTTTCGTACAGGTATTTTTCGCCCTGGTTTACCAGGTGCGACACTTTGCGGTTAATCTGCTGATGATGACAACGTGGTTGTCGAAATGCGTATACAGAATTACAAAAGTTAATGTGGAAAGGGGTTATATATCAACCTTAGTGATTAAAACATCCTCCAGCAATTACGATTTGATCCTGCATATCGGGAAAAAAATTAGTGTCTCTGTATTATGTAAACAATGTACCAAGTACAGTGCAAATCCGTAATGGAATCAATATTAATTCCATATTTTGATTCTTTAAATTGCGGAGATGTTGTTTACAAATTTGTGTAAGACGGTGCACCATGCCACCGAGCGAAATCAATAAAAGATTTATTTTTGGACTGCGACTTGCCTTCAGACCAATACTCAGTCGAAAATATATGAAGTAGTTTAAAACGGATTAGTTTTCTCAACTCCAAATTCGAACCTAGCTGTTTTAAAAACAAAACATTGAAGATACTTTAGCGCAATAATTGGAGGTTTTAAGAAATTTGCTGCGTTATGTATCCGAAGCATGCCGAGAGGAATTGCCACAGCGATAAAAGCAGAGGGTGTCTTAACAAAATATTAATTTGTATTATTTAAAAATATGTACTAATCTTTACATTATAATGTTAATAAACAGTTGTTCACGTCAAGTAGTTTCTTATAAAAATAAAACCAAAAAGTTGAATTTATGTGGTGGTCCTAGTTTTATTACGAGGTACTGTACATTTTCAAAAAAAAATATGATTATATTAATTAGGATCGTCTTGCATCAAGTAGGTGTAAATAGTTGAAGTAAATTTTCAGAAACTAAATTATTTTAAAATTATTCAGAGAAAGAACCTACGTTCCGCCACTGGTATCAATAAACTGTTTATAAACAATCGAATTGCGCAGTACGTGCAATGGTGGGGGATGCGCGACTTTTTAAGAAAACAAAACGAATAAAAAAAAGACCAACGATTAAAAAACATGAAGAATGGCAATTAAATTGAAATGATATAAAATTAATGTAAAAAAAATAATAAAAAATGGACATATAAAGCTGCTATTTTAGTCGAATATATTTTATAATGAAATCTAGTAGACATATTGAAATAGAAATATTTATCTGAATGTAAAAATAGAATTTTCTTTAATTTCTTCAACGAGGAACCTAAATTCCAACATTTAATGTTACATCTACATATGTTCATATTTTCTAACGTGTGTAAATGGTATTTAAATTTCATGGAACAAAATCTAACTTACCGTCTCCTCTAGATCTTTACTCCTTGCCAATAGAACCATTTTTTTTTCTTAGTTTGTGGTGAAAATAACGTTTATCGGTGGGGGCTCACAAGTAATTTGTATCGAATTTTTCAAAAAAAGTCAACCGTAACATCCATAAGAACGGAAAACACCAAAATTTTATATCTTTTTGACCGATCGCTTTTACTCATATGCGGATAAATAAAAAGTTTCTAAATAGTTTATTTTTAGACTTACTTAAAAGAAACAGATAGAGAAAAGAAGGCGTCTCTAACAGAACCGCACACCACGGCTGTCTTCAACTCAATGTAGATACTCGTCTTTCTTTGGTCTCGGCCTACTTAGCGCGCACAGAGCCCAAGAAACCAGTGAAAGATAAGCCAACAGAAGTATCTTGGCGAACAACAAATGCTAACTCGTTCTGTTGGTGTTATTTCTTTTATTGCTTCTTTAGCGTCGGCATTAAGGTGCAGTTATAACTTGTTCTTTTTTTATTCTTCTCCTGTTTATACGTCTTCTGTTCGTAGAGTGCAGATTTGTTGATGCAAGAAACATTAATTCGGTGCAATTTCGATGAAAAACAATCCGCAGTGAATGTAGTTCGGCAACAGCTCACGTACTGCATTAACACACACGTACGAGCTTGATTTTGGACCAAGTTATTTCCGACGTACATTCTGTATTAAATCGTCTCTCTCTCTCTCTAAAATCTGCTCGTTTCGGTTTTCGCATACAAAATTCGTACATACATATACAGTTATATCGAAGTTTGATGATGCTTGAATCAGAAAATCTGTGTGGAAATATGTAAATCTACAATTTTAGTTAAATGTTAGAAAACAATAATAATATAATTATAGAAAACACTACCATAATCTAAATATCAAACCCATAAATCAATTTCCTTACATGTATCGCATGATTTAAAAATCTACCACAACCACAGGCAAACAACTTCAACCGTTACTAGACGCAATAGAAATCTTGAGCTCCGACACCAAAAAGAAATTGGGATTGCGTAAATGTAGAATGAGCTCCATAATGAAGGGAAAAATATGATAGCATGGAAGAAATAGTATGTACACAGGTGCAATAGAAAGACTTTAACATGAAGAAACATATAATTGTCTTGGCATAACAATTCTTTTATTAATTGTACGGTAGTTAAAACACGAATTCGAGAAAAATTTAAAAAACGTTTGCAAAAGGTTATTAATGCATAGTTAAACGCTAAAAATAAATTTAAAGCCACTAACACATATGCAATCACACTTCTTCCACTTATTTGTTTGGGTTCTTCAAATAGTCAAACACAGAATTCACAGACTTCCACAATAGACTTGTGAGAAAAATAGTCACAAAACACCATACGCGTTATCAACATTTTCACGGCTTTCATTGGTATAAAAATATATTGGGTACGCAACTAAGTTCTCGCTGTTTTTTTTATGAAAATGCAACTTTATTGTGAAAAAATGTTTACAAATGAATCATTCAAAGTATTGCCCATCGCTAGCGACAACTTTTTCTCATCTTTCTGGCAGAGCTCGAATACCGTCACGGTAGAAGTGTTCGTCTTTTGAGGCTATCCACGAATCAAGCCATTTTGAGATATTTTCGTATGAGCGGAACTGCTGATTAGCCAGATCATGTGCCATTGAACGGAACAAGTAATATTCGGACGGCGCAATATCTGGGGAATATAGCGGGTGAGGTAGGACCTCCCATTTGAGCGTTTCTAAGTAGGTTTTAACGGGTTTGGCAACGTAAGGCCGAGCGTTGTCATGCTGTAGAATCACTCTTTTTTTGTGGCTGCTTTTTGCGCAGCGCTCGGCTCAATCGCATCAATTGAGTTCGATACCGTTCCCCAGTGATGGTTTCGTTCGATTCAACAGCTTATAATAAATAACACCACCCTGGTCCTACCAAATACACAGCAAAACCTTCGCTGCTTGAATATGGGGCCGAACCCACGACGTAGAAGCATGACCGGGTAGTCCCCATGGTTTTGTTCTCTTTGGGTTGCTGTAATGAATTCATTTTTCATCACTCGTAACGATGCGATGAAGAAAACCCTTCCTTTTTTGCCGCTGGAGCAGTTGTTCACAGGCGAAAAAACGACGCTCAACGTCTCTTGGCTTCATATCATAAGGAACCCAAGTTCCTTGTTTTTGAATCATTCCCAACGCATGCAATCGCTTGGAAATGGCTTGGTGGATAACCCCTAATGCTGAAGCAAGCTCTTTTTGCATTTGGAACGGATCCTCATCGAACAATGCCTCCAATTCAGCGTCTTCGAAGGTTTTTGGTCTTCCTTCACGCGAACGGTCGTCAACATCGAAATCACTGTCTTTGAAGCGACGAAACCAATCACGACACGTTGATTCACTTAGAGCAGCATCTCCGTAAACTTTTTGGAGTTCTCGATCCCCTTCAGTCGCCGTTTCCTTCGAATGAAAGAAGAAAAGCAACACTTCCCGCAAACGACGATTATTTGGCACAAAATCAGACATTTTCACACAACCAAAAGTATATGACGCAAAAACAAAATCGCTAATGTGTCAAAGCTGTTTGTTTACCATATGTCTAAAATTGGTTCATGACGTTTTGGTTATGTCACAATCGTTCAGCACTTACTACTGGAGCCATCTCTTGAAAAACAGCGAGAACTTAGTTGCGCACCTAATACCTTCTGACCATGAGAAATAACACCTTTTACAAGATTTATGAAGAATTTTCGAATACGCCTGCAAGACTACTGCACTGAAACAGTTTCAGTGCAGTAGTTCAGCCCTGAAGATGTCCCATACAAATGGGTACGAAACGTCGGCAGATATACTAGTGACGCGGTTCCAGCCCGGAAACCCAGAAGCAGATAGATATATAATCCATTTACATATAAAATATAATTAAATATTCCATTATTATCACGTACAAGGCCTACGCGTTTTTTAAATTTTTTCATTCAAAAACGAATCATCAACTTTATATATGTACTAATTCTGGAAAATTCCTCGTATTCGATAATCATAATCAGCAACATTTCTTCATGATTCCTCGTTTTTGAGTGTGACAAACTGATTTAAGATTATCTTTATTAATGTGTGGAATTGTAATTTTGGTTCGAATTGTGTAAATTACAAAAAATAAGTTGACAGAGCATTCTTAGATAATTGAGTGGATAAAAGGTCGTTGATTTCATATCAGTACATACATATTTGGTTATTTACGTTTGTAAAACTGAAAGGTTATCGCTATACATAAAGTATATGAATACAAAATATGAAAAGACAATATTAATGTTTGCTGTTTAATTATTTTTAGAAAGAAAACTGATTAGTTTGTTGTATTTGCTGACCGTGAACAAATAATTATCGCCTCTTCTAATTGAAACCGAGAAGCTAAGAGTTTGTTATAAATTTTGCCAGTTCTTGCGTAGATATGTCATTATCATCAATTAGTAATTTGTTCTGCAGTTAACATTTAATTATTTTTTTTTATTTTTTGGACATTTAAATTAAGTTTTCCCCATAACACGTCTATTTCATAAATATTTTTTAAAAATAATCCAATCTAATTACAATACAGCCGGAAAAATCGAAAATTTAGTAACGCCGTGATGGCCCAACTGTTCGTGTTATTGTGACGAGCTTGTATTCATTTTAATCGTCTCTCTTCAGTCTCCGAGATATTCGCAAAAAACTGCGAATTGGTTACAACCCAAAGCGCGATGATTCGATGGTTTTATCTAATGTATTTTGACCCCCTGATTAAGAAACACCCCGAGTTCGGAACCGTCGAAGAGTACTTTCATTTGGTAAAAAGTTTGTGGCGATCGGACGAAAAATATGGAAGTTATGGGCGTTTGAAAATATTATATTTTTGAACCTCAAACGATGAAACTTTGCGTAAAAGTCTAAGTGGCGATCTTTGCCAATATATAGCGAAGCATATCAAGAATATGATGTTTTTATCCGACTGTCAAAATATTATTTTGTATGTGCACAGTACCGTGTTTGGTATTGAATCGCATTTAATTTCATTGCTACGTCGTAATTTCATTTTGGGACAAAATTGAGCGGTTTGGTTGAGGGTTTAAAATTATATTATCAGGTTGTTACAAATGTAGTGTCCGTTTTTTCCTTCAGTTTGAACTGAATCGCACCTGTGTAAAGATGTGTATGTTTTTGGTGTAAATTATTATTGTATTTGTAGAAAAGGGTATTTATTTTGAAGTGTGTACCTGTTCCATTCCTTGGAAAGATTAATACACCTGTCCTTATCTCGCCTATGGAAATGCTGTCGGCAAGACATAATCGGGCAATTTACCTCTTTCAATTTAAAAAGGGATTAAATGCAGTTGCAGCAACGCGAGCAATTAATCAGACGTTCGATGAAACCACGTGTAATGCACGCACATTACGGCGATGGTTTAAAAAATTCAGCGATGGAAATTTTGATTTGGAAAATGAGCCTCGCGGATATGCGCGTAGCACCGTTAATGACGACGAGCTGCGTGTAGAAGTTGAAAGTAATCCGAGCCTTGCAGAAACATTTCAAGTGTCCATTGCCACCATTAGTCGTCACCTTTCTTCGATTGGCAAAGTGAAGAAACTCGATCGATGGGTGCCGCACCAATTAACGGAAGCCAATAAGCTCCGTCGATTAGAGGTGGCTACCTCTTTGGCTAATCGACAGAAAGTTGAACCGTTTCTTCATCGAGTGGTAACGTGTGACGAAAAGTGGATACTTTATGATAATCGGAGACGGTCAGGATAATGGTTAGATCGAGGTGAAGCACCAAGACAGCATGCACGAGCATCACTTCACCCGCGAAAGATTATGGTGACTGTATGGTGGACCAGTAAGGGTATTATTCACTATTCATTTTTGCAACCTGGTGAAACCATTACGGCAGCGTCCTATTGTGCCGAACTGGAAACTATGCATGGAAAATTGAGCCGCTTGCAACCCTCACTAGTCAATAGACATGGACCCATACTTCTTGATGATAATGCAAGACCACATGTTGCACGACAGACAATCCAAAAACTTTCGGAATTTGGTTACGAAATTCTAACTCACCCACCTTATTCACCTGACCTTTCGCCAACTGATTTTCATTTTTTCCGAAGTTTAGACAATCACTTAAAAAATAGGGACTTCCCTGACCGGGAGTCTGTAATAGCAGTGTTTGAGCAATATGTGAGCCGTCAAAACCTAGATTTCTTTTCAAAGGGAATTTTTCAGTTTCCAGGCCTTTGGCAACAAACTATTGATGTAAATGGAGACTATTTTGCAGAATAAATATTTATATTTTTTAAATTTAGACTTTTTTTATTCCTTACAAAATCGGACATTTCATATGTAACAACCTGATATACTAAATATAATTTTGCTTTAAATTACAATTTTTTATATTTTAGTAATATTTAATGTTTGAAAAATAAATATATTATTATTATTATTACTATTGCATAATAAAAATTATTTTTTCGCTTAATCTGAAGCATCATTATAAAGCAGCAAAATCCTGCAGTAATTTCATTTTAAATATTTTAAACGTAAGTCATATAGGACGCGTTATCTTCTCTCAAGAAAGACGTAACTGTAGCCTAATTATCTTAACTACCTGCTTGGCGTTCCAAGAACAAGTATCGACGGGATAACATGATCCACTACGAGAAGAAATTTAGCAGTCAAAAACGTTGCGAAATTCAATGACACATTCTCTCCAGAAAAGGTTTCCTACGAATTTCACCGTCCGCATTATAATGCGTATGCTATAAAATAACAGCGCTTATGGCAGGTAAAATATAACGTTTTGTTTCTATGCTTACACTTTCTAATTTAAGTATGGTCATGTGAAATTTAATATTCATGTAAAACTGGAAGAAATAAGCTTATTTATTGACGTGATCGCAGGAAAATATTTAAAACAGTACACTGCCTGGCAATTTAATTAGCCCACATATAATAAATGATTAAAATCTGACTGATACAAAAACGAAATTTTTTTTCTTACAAATATATTAATAACTGAAAATAAAATACTAAAATTTAAGAAAAAGTAAAAAAAAATTTATAAAAGAATGCTATTATTAACCGCTTTATACATCGCATATGTATGCAGAAACTTTTAAAAAAATTCCTGTTCTCCGTGCGAGATTCGAACCCGTAATCTCATTCTCTCCAGGAATGTGTCATTACCATTACACCACCGAGGCAGTGAATTCAAGCCTTTCTAAGGATTTTTAGTTTCAGATTACAGTTTCTGCTTAACAATAGCGACAGTTACACCAATCTTACATAATGATAATTTCTTCATACTCAATTCATTATACACAAACGAAACTACTAATCCATATGAAATGCGTAGAGCTTTTGTTACTTCGCTAACTGATGATCGTCTGGTACCATATCATGTACTTTTTAAATAATTTCTGAAGCACACACGTCTTTTAGGTGTTGACTGTGTTGTTCTTCAAATGTATTGGTTCTGACACACTAAAATATCAATTGTTTTGTAACTTCAGTTGACTTCATCGCTTGCTTTGTTTTTTAAAAACGAAAACTTAATCATCAATACTCCACTTTTTCCACCTTTGAAAATGATTTAAAAACAGTTCACATTCTATTCAAATAACAGGCATTTTTATAATCGAATTGAATGTAAATTATGACAGTTACATCTTGAAAGATTGTTAACTTGAAAAATAAATAAAATTTTAATATTGACTTCTTAGTCTATCAGATCTTCTGTTTATTATTAGAAAATACGAAAATCTAAATCTAATCTAAATATCGTATAGTTTAGCTCAAGTTTGCATTTGTAATTCGAATATATTGAATGGATATTTTTGTCAGACGTATCAGAAAAATAAAACGTACTGTCACCGAAAGCTTCTTTAGATTTACTTTTTTAATATTGAGAAAATGATACATAATGATCAATTATACTATGTATAACTCATAATCTTTCACATGCTTTCCTCTACTTCTAGATCGCAAAGATTGAATAAGGTGCGCCTGCAAGAAAATTCGTTTAAAAAATAGATGTAACCGAGCAATATCTAGGGAATAATTTTTAATATTAATCCGATTTTAAAAACTTTTATTTTGTTATTATTATTGACAATAAACCTGTTCGTATCTTATGGCAAGGCAAAGGATAGTATAAATGACACAACCATTAGAATAGGAACGTTATTGACAAAGCGACATTGAAAGAAATACAAATATTAAGCAAGAATTACGAAACTAGTAAATAAATTAAGCCCACAAGTTAGTA
Source organism: Dermolepida albohirtum (assembly GCA_031893035.1). Classification (NCBI taxonomy): domain Eukaryota; kingdom Metazoa; phylum Arthropoda; class Insecta; order Coleoptera; family Scarabaeidae; genus Dermolepida; species Dermolepida albohirtum. The sequence continues at coordinate 191,980 of JAVIWB010006361.1, forward strand.
ATGTTGTCGTTCTGGTGTTCTTGAATTTAATGTAATGTCATCTGAAATAGTTTATTATTTGACCAGTCAGTATGTATTGGATTGGCAACTAAGTACTTTCGGTTTTGTAGTATAAAATAAAATACTTTTCTTTAAACAAAGAATAGTTTTTAATCAATTATATATTTTCCATTTTGTTCAATGACCTTTTGCCATCTTTCTTTCAGCTGCATGATTCCGCGCTCATAAAATTTCTGGTCCTTATCAGCAAAAAACCGAACCAGGTGCGAGTGAAGGTCATCGTCATTTGTGAAAGTTTTACCATTCAAAGAATTCTGCAAACTTCGAAATAAATGGTAATCAGATGGTGCTAGATCAGAGCTGTATGGGGGATGTGGCATCACTTCCCAGCCAAGCTACAATAGTCTCCCAAGAGTTGCCAAAGATGTGTGAGGCCTTGCATTATCTTGGTGGAAAACTACACCTTTCCGAGTTGATAATTCTGGCCGTTTTTCTTTGATTGCTTCATCCAGTTTTATTAATTGTTGACAGTAAGCATCAGAATTGATCGTTTGGTTCCTTGGAAGCAGCTCAAAAAACGCAACACCTTTGTAATCCCACCAAACTGATAGCATGATCTTTTTTGAATACAATTGAGCTTTCGATGTGGTTTGAGATGGTTTATCGTGTTTGATCCATGATCGTTTTCGAACTATGTTACTGTACAGGACCCATTTTCCATCACCAGTGATGATTCTTTTTAAGAAAGGGTCGGTTTCATTTCGTCTAAGGTGCATATCGCAAAAGTTGATTCTTTGTGTTAAATGAATTTCTTTCAATTCGTGAGGTACTCAAATATCAAGCTTCTTAACTAGCCCAAGACATTTTAAATGTTTTTCAATTGTTGAGTGCGATACATGTAGTCTCTCCGCAACCTCTCGAACAGTTATATGACGATCCTCTTCAATTATGACTTGCATTTGGTCATCATCAACTTCAGTAGGTCGACCAGAACGTTGCTCATCTTTGAGGGAAAAATCTCCAGAACGGAATTTTTTATACCAATTCTGACACGTGCGCTCTGTTAAGCAATTAGCACCATAAACTTCACATATCTTTTTGTGAGCCGCAGCAGCTTTCTTTCCTTTACGGAAATAAAATAGTAAAATATGTCGAAAATGTTCGTTTCTGCACTCCATTTAAAATTAACCCCCAACTAATAGCTTTAATAAAAATCACGCACTACTTGCTTCTGAAGTTACGTCAATGTGACTAGTATCACGCGACAAACGGTAAAGTACAGCATCAACATACGTTATACAAAAAATAAAGCAACGCTCTCTATCAGTAAAAACCGAAAGTACTTAGTTGCCAACCCAATAGATAAGTACGAGGAAGAAAAATTTGTCTAAATTTACAGCGGTGAAAAAGAAACGAATGAGATCAGATTTTCAATGTCAATTTTAATAAATTAACAGATTGATAGAACTTCAAGTTGTGGGAACATTGCCAAACAACAAAACATAAAAACGTGTGTTTTTATTAATCTCAGGCGATGTCTTAATATTACTTAATCGCTGATAACATGCCAATGTTTAAAGTTTATACGATATTGTCGAACAAAAACTGTAACACATAGCGAATGTGTATTACATAATTTATGTAATACAAAAATAAACATGAATTGGCATTAAATTAAATACATAGCTGCTGCAGTGGAAATATTTGGTACTTTCTCTCTTATGACGCACACACTGTTTTTTTTGACGAAGTAGGTGGGTACAGTCCAAATCCTGCGAAGGTTAAGTTAATGTATGTACGTTAGAAGTTTAATCGTACAAAACTTTAATAGTTCTCATAATTACTCATATTTACAACAAGTAACCGCAAGTCTAAAAAATGTATTTTTCTTTTTACAGATGTTTTAAGTAATCTTTTGTGTTTTCATATTGGGGAAAAATTATTTATTACAACGAAAATATTTTTTTTAATACAAACAATGATGAATCTTTATACTTACGCTAAGTTTGGAATAATTAGGGCTTGGAAATTATACCATATTTTTTTGTGTAGTGTAAAAAGCCGTCTATACCGTAAGATGGGAATCAGCATTGATTATTTTTCCTTAACACTGAAGGATATCGGCAAAGGTGCAGATCACCTCTGAGATGAAAAACTACTCAAAAATCTCACCAGTCCAAATGTAGTTCTAAACTTCGACTTCTCTAGGTAACTAGATCGAAATCAAACGCTGTTACTGCTGATATCCCATGTATTTTCTTACGGAGGTTAGGTTTAGAGGTGACTCATAATTTAAAAATAATTATTTGCCAAATTTTGACGTTTGTCAGTTCAAAGTTCTTTTCGCTTCCATTACTTCCCGTATTTTCGTGATATCCCAAGCAATTTGTAATATACACCATTAACGAATACCTGATATGTTGTACGATATTTGTGTTTTGTAATGAAAATGGGCATTTGGCCCTTTTCTGCACATATGTACCAGTGAAGCCTTGTAGAAACATTGGTTTTTGCCCTAGGTATTGAAAAAGTTGCCGACGATCTTGTATCAAACCTAGGTACGACGAAATCAATTTGAGAATCAATAAAATTAGTAATTAATTTAAAAAGAGAACCACTACTAGCTTTCTCTCTGCGTATACAAAAGGATTCGAAATTATGTCTATTAAGTAGACCTTCCTATGCCGTACTAAGGGCAGGATAATGTCAATGAATCCTGTAAGATAAATATTTCATAAATCTTTTCTGAACACGGTCCAGGAGTAACCGCTGATAATGATAATGTGGGTACCACACTACTGAAGCGTATTCCATTTTGGACCGGACAAGAGAAGATTAAAGAATCTTCAAAGTGTGCAGGTTATTAAAACCCTTGCAGGATTGAATGAGGAATCCTAGACTTCTGGAAGTTGATGTAGTTATGTCACTTATATATAGAGCGGCGACGAAAGTGGCAATACCATAGGCGGTACGGTAGAACGGGCAATTGGTGCGCAGTGAATGAGATCGTTCACATCAAATACAATACGGTTCACGGTTAGTGTTTATAATAACTTCACACAAACATGTCGCGAAAGTCTGTGCCGTTTGCTACGTCGGTTAGAAAATACATAGCAGAATTTCCCGATTTAAAGTGTGATGGATGTGCAGTATTGTGTTTGGTTTGTAATAAGCGACTTATAATACGGAAGAAAGACAATTGTAAAAAACATGTGAACAGTGCAATACATAAACTGAACAAAGGAAATGAAATACCTTATGCAACATTCCTTTATGATTTTTTATTTATGTTGACTGCATGTAATTTGCCGCTTCGTTTAATCAGCAAACGCCCTTTTCAAGTGTTCTGGAATAAATATCTGCCAAATTATAAATTACCTGCAAGAAGAACTTTACAGAAACATTTGCCGCGTTTAAGAGAGAGACTTGAAAATAGAGCAAGAAGAGAATTGCATAATAAAAATGTGTGGATTACTGTAGATGAGACTACTGATTTAAAAGAAAATAGTATAATAAACGTAATCGTACGTATTTTATCAGCCAACACATTTTCACAGCCCTATTTGTTAGCCTGTAAACGTATATAAGCATGTACTGCGGCAAATATTCGGCAAATAATAATGAACACCTTAAAGAAATTTCACATTCATAGTACTCAAGTCTGCATGCTTGTAACAGATGGTGCTGCTACTATGTTACTACTCGGACGTTTACTAAAAGTAACTTTTCCTAAATTAATACACATAACTTGTGTACTCCATGCTCTTCATTTAGTTGCTGAAAATGTTAGAAGTAGTTATAAAAACGTTGATCATTTGATTGGATCCACCAAACAAGTGTTTCTTAAATCCCCTAAACGACTTAAAGAATTTTATAAAACTTGTCCAGATATTTCGGAACCACCGGAACCCATTCTTACACGATGGGGCACGTGGCTAAATGCAGCTTTTTATTACCATAAGAATTTTCACAAAGTTAAATCCGTTATATCAAAATTTAGGCCAACCGAATCCCAAGCAATCAGAGACAGTCAACATCAATTTGAAAATCCCCAAATTCTGGAAGATCTGCATACAATAACGTATATAAGAATTACCATCCATTAGTAGAAGCAATTACAAAACTTCAAAACGAAAACGATTCGCTGCCCTTAGACGCATCACTATGCATAGTGCAAAATGTGACCGCTCATTTGCATAGTTTAACTGACGCTGCTGGTGTACGAGCTCATCAAAAATTATTAAGTGTTTTAAAAAAAAATCCAGACTTGCATGTTTTACGAACTATTTATGACAAATGTGCAAATAGTGAGCCCTGGAATGATTTTGAACAACGGCTTCTTTCTGCCAAAATTACATCAATAGATGCCGAACGATCTTTTTCTCTATACAAAAACATTTTCTCGTCGCGAAGGACGTCATTTACAGAAGCAACCATAGAGACGTATGCAATGATGCAGATGTACAGTTACTTCCACGACACATTACTAGGGTTATGAAATTACATATTACTAGGTAAGCACTAATTGTGTAAGAATAAGTCTAGACACGGCACTGCTACGGACACTTTCGCCGCAGTTTATAATTTACACTTAAACACCAACCGTGAACCGTATTGTATTTGATGTGAATGATCTCATTCACTGCGCACCAATTGCCCGTTCTACCGTACCGCCTATGGTATTGCCACTTTCGTCGCCGCTCTACTTATATATTAAGTATTAATAAAAAAATCCATTCTTTAATTGCATATGTTATCGATGTATTGTATGTTAAAAAAAAGGAAAACAATTAAATACAATAATTTGAAAAACTGGAAAAAATCCCCTGAAACGTCCTTAATACGAGCTCTTTGCTTTATTGTTCTTAACTGTTGAAAATCCAAAAATAAAGGACTGACATAGACAATTGGAATAAAATGACCCACATATTAAAAAAGAAAAGAATACGTCTATCTCTGTTATAATACCTTTGGGTATTTGTAATGTTTTTATGAACTGTTACAACAACAAAAAACGGTTTCAGTAACACAATGCTAAAAACTTCAATCAATCGGTCAAAATACTTTTCTTATTAGTCTTATTACTGTTCTTAATCAATCAAGTATTCAATTTTTTTCAATCGCTTCTAAAAAAAATGCAAAACCAGGTGTTTCAGTTTTTTTAATCGCTAACTCAATACAAATTGTAATATTTCATACAGAATTCAGTTCCTATTATACTAAAGGAGACAGGAAGTCATTAGGTATATTCAAAAGAGTAGTCAACATAAATAAATTTTACCGAGACACAAAGAAACTAGAATAAATGAATTACGTTATCACACTTCAAGACCATTAACAATACTAATATTTGTTAAATATATGCTCCAGTATTATTTTTTTATAACGTCACTCTGATCTTTATAATAATAAAATTTACAATAATCAATGTTGAAGGTTATTTTTGTACGCAAAAAATTTCCTTTCCAATTGTACTCGGCCTATTCAAACAAGAACTCGTTCTATATACCGCTCTCAAGAACGGTATTGAATAGAATAAATGCGATTTGAGGGAAACGATCTAAAGCAACTGGCGCAAAATACGCAATAGATATAATAGATGTTTATTAGAGAACGTATTATGCAAGAGACTTTGTTCTTTTGTTGTTGCTTTCATATTTCAGTTTTTATGATATTTTTCGGTGTGTGTTGATAACCTTGAACTTTTTTTTTCTTCTAGATCGCAATTAATATAAGTGGATTTCTTGATACCAACACTAATACAAGTCATCTACGAACAGATATTGATAGATGGAAATACATTAATTGCTCAACAAAAATTAATAAAAACTGGGACGGTAATTGTAATAACGATTTGACCTTTTATGTCAATTACTGTTCTATGGATTTTTAACAAAAAATATCTTACCATGGCGTTGAAGTTTAATAGACGATCTTGTAAATTAAGTAAGCAGCAATAATATCAAAAAAATTGCATACATTTTAAGTTTTAATATTACAAACATACACTATCAGTCACAAGTGTTTGCCAACCCCGAAAATAATAGAAAAACAAGTGTAATATTTTGTGCAAAATTAAAATTTTATTATGAAAAAGTGTTATGCCTTTAACTTTTATTGCTGTCTTGCACAATCTCAGCATTCTCTCTAGTAATTTGTCGACTTTCCGGTTCTATTTTTGATCATGCATCCTGTAGCTGAATCTATAGCGCTACTGTGAATGTTCGATCTGAATTTCTCACTTATCTATCTAGCCCATTTCATAATAGTTCTATTAAGATTGAACTTGAATGAAGGCAGACCATTTCTTTATAAAATCCGGATGGAAGGTTTTAATACGCCTAAATCCTGTTCTGCAGCATGAACTAAGGATTCAGAATATACACGAAAATAAGTGAAAACATTGATTATGTTACCTTCATTTGAAGTTATAGGCTTTGGCAAAACTGTGAACAAATTTGACCATTCTCTGATTGATTTCTTAAGTTTCTTCTTAAATCCTTCTATACATCGGTGGCAAATAAGAGTATTTTTCCTGCAAGTTCTATTTTTTATCTAGTAACATTCTCCACGAATAAATAATAAATTTAGAATAGCAGCATATGAATAAGTATTTTCATTTTCCATTTTTAAATATGTAATACACAATTAAATAGTTATTGTGGGTAGTTGAATTTGATGGAGCCTGTGGTTGATTGCCTTGATCAATAAGGTTGATATATAACCCCTTTCCACATTAACTTTTGTAAATTCTGTATACGTATTTCGACAACCAAGTTGTCATCATCAGCAGATAATTTCAAAGTGTCGCACCTGGTAAAACACGGCGAAAAACAACCGTACGAAAATCAAACTCCGTACGCGATCCACACCGTTCAAAACCAAGATGTACACTGTGTTTATTTCACAAGATTTTTAAAAATTATTTTTACTTAAACTAACATGCACTACATTGAAAAAGGGAATTACGGTCTACTTCTTTTGCTGTACAGATATTTCATTTCCATTTTTAACCATTTCATTTTCGCATATGAAATGACTTTCTCGTTCTTTCTACAATTTGATGTGACATTTATTTTAATAAATTTTGGGAAAACATTTCTACTTTTACAGCGATTCAAGAAATTTATATCTGCACTTATAAACTTAACTTTACTATATATCTTGTGAAATGTGTTGTACTCCTTTGACCGGGAAGTCATCTTGTAGTTGAATTTGATGGAGCCTGTGGTTGATTGACTTGATCAATAAGGTTGATATATAACCCCTTTCCACATTAATTTTTGTAAATTCTGTATACGCATTTCGACAACCAAGTTGTCATCATCAGCAGATAATTTCAAATTGAAACAAACACAGTGTACATCTTGGTTTTGAACGGTGTGGATCGCGTACGGAGTTTGATTTTCGTACGGTTGTTTTTCGCCGTGTTTTACCAGGTGCGACACTTTGACTTAAACTGATATAACAATTAACTAGTGACAGATACATTCGTTGTTTGTTTTGAAGTTCTGAATTTCACAGCCATCCAGACAAAATTGTACAAAAACACTAGACAATTAAAAACTGGAAGAGATAAGTATAAGAAACTATACCATTCGAAAGAAAATAATACTGTGTATCAGAATATGGAAAAATATACAAGATATTCTCTGTAGAAAAATAGACTTCTAATGGTTAAAGTTAACTAAATTTGGCATTAAATTTTCATCATCCTATTTGCAATTACGCTACTTTGAAAATATAGGTGGAAAACTTGGGGATCTATAAATTTCCTGTTAATATCATCGCTCTGTCTTTCTTATTGAAAAATACACATGATTCTAAGCTAATCACTGTTCTTTTATATATTTTTGAAAAAAATTAAATATTTCAAAAACTGTTAACTTTAGAAATAAGAAAGCTTTATAAAAGTCCCCCTAAAACTTTATGTAGAATCTAAAATAGCAATAATATACAGGCTGTTCTATTTAAACTAAGGAAGATAATTCCAACTTACGGTGTAACCAGAACTGTTACATGAATGTTAATACCCTATTTGATGCCACAAAACATTATCGTCCAAATTTTCAAAATTCACATCGAAGTAGTCTCTGAAATATTCTAATGGCTGATCAACGTAAGACACCCTGTATATGCACCCTTTGAAAACTGTAAACAACTATCATACATTTAGTAAGAACAAAAAAAATTATTACAACGTTTGGTGGCATTGACGTCAATGTTTTAAATAAAACAATTAGAAACGAACGGTTTGTGAAAGTTCAGTTCAATGGCGTTTAGGGAACACAACACGATTTCACTGTCACTTTTTTGTAGACGGAGGAAGTGCATCTGGCCGTTTCCTACAGCAACTTAGTGCACGATATAAAATTCAACGCAATGTGACGTGATGCACACATTGCCACAATACGTTAAAATTATTTATTTTAAGATGACGCATTCGAATAGAAATTGGAGTACCACAGACTGACTGTTAATATAATAATTCTTATCAGTGTGCGTATGTTGTTATTTTGTATTGCACTTATCTTAATTAATTGTAATAAATTCGTATATCTAATTTTTTAGACGCAAAACATTCCGAAATAGACTAATTATCGGTTAACCACAGCTAGTGATGTATACAATTCTGTTTATTGTACGTAAAAGAATATCCTAACAATTATGAAAATAAACTAAGTTAGGTTTTTGATAATTTTTCTACGATTTCAAGAACAATCTAGCAATGTATCTCTTTTTTTATTAAATTAATTATGAAGCAAAATAATTTTGTAATAAATAGGGTGCTTAGTGTGCTAAAATATGTTTACTGTTTAAAACTTTTATGTATTTACTCGTGGTTGTATTACATTTATTAAACAGCAAATGTCCATTATTCTTTATTCAGAACTGTTTAATAAAGTTAGTAACTGACAAAATTAAACAGCATATGCAAAGCACAATTATTAGCGAAGTTCTAATATTGCTTTAGTTCTGGTTACGGATAAGACGCACGTTAAAACTTGTTCAGACGTGATGTGACCCATTCACTCAAGCGACGACAAGTTTGCATGATTGTTGTAATCTAGTCGGTCGTTACGTTTTATGGAGGGGATTAGCAGACATGTGCTATATAAAAGCTTTTAACTAGAATATCACAACATAGGGCCGTGAAGATTAAACAATTAAAACTAATATAATTCTTTTCCACAATAATTTTCGTATTCTGTGTACATATGTCGACAACTAAGTTGTCATCATCTGCAAATAATTAAATTAAACTTACACCGTCGAAAGCCAAACGCACAGTGTACACACAATGATTAATTGCCTGCTGATGATGAAAGAATACTGTGCAACATGATAGATACGACATGGTACATCCAAAATAGAAACTTGCACCGAGATCTTGGAGTTTCGGAAGACGCTAACGAGATGGAAATACTCGCTACCAAACATGAACAACGACTGCACCAGCACATCAACGTAGAAGCAATCCAGCTCCTAGATAATAAAAATTTAATAAAAAGGATCGAGAGGAAGAAGCCTTCGAGTTAGTGTCTTAAATACGGGAGTGAAATTAAAAGCAGAGTACCTGTATATTTATTTACAACAGTGCAGGGAGAGAAGAAGCTTTTAGGAACCATGGGTTAAGCTTTGTCAGAAAATACACTAATGTTTAGCCATTTAAATTGAGTTTAATTGGCATGTGCTCTGCGTAAATTTTAAAAAAATATAATTTAAATAAGAGTTGTTTATAAATAATATACACACAATTTGGGGCGTAGTGTCTGCTAACAGCATACAAGGTACCTTATTGAAGACATCAACTGATACTAAAAATCAGTTGCGATATATACAACCAAGTCTAACATCATTCCTGAGATATTTCAGAAGGTTCAACCGCCTCAAAAACTCTTCACTTGCTACCCAATGATTTAGACAAGATGTAACTACATACCAAACGACGAAAGAATTCTTTGTTGTCTGTATTAAAAATTTTGGGAACCACCGAATTTTACGAACAGAATTTCAATGTACTGTTCATTCACCTGATTTTACTCCTCCAAATGCTCACGTTTGGGGTATTCTAAAGAAATTGATTCTCCAAGGAATCCGCTTAAAAGATTGACGAAAATTTGTGTCAAAAAATGCAATAGCGTATTTATACTAACGCGTTTCACAAACTTCGAAGGCGTTACGAACACTATGTAAAACAACGGTCAGCACGTCGAACATACTTTATATAACAGAAATGCTAAAAACTGATTTACTGGTAGTTTCGATTGTGAAATTATTATAATAAATACATTTAGTAAATAATAGTTTTCAATGTCCTTTGTTTTGGTGCGTACACTATTTCGATTGTCTTAATACATTTTTTTATTTTTTGCCAAGTTGTGTAGTTATAAATTATGTTTTCAATTGCTAGATGAAATTTTATACATCCGAAATTTTAAATACACAAATATGGTAAAACTATAAAAACTTATGCATTGGGAAAAACCTAAGCACGGAAACAATAAGATAAATTGAAGTTTTAAACACATGTTCGTGAATTAATACGTACACAAAAAATGAGAGCGTATATAAACCAACTGTTTGCGTCATACGCAAGGCTAAAGTAAGAGGTACATAAGTGAAAAATGGTGGTATTTTCTGCTTCGGTACTTATTTAATATAAAACGATTTATTATATACAATATTACAGTTGGTCAATATTAAATAAGTTCTATGGAAAAAATCACCTATTTATAAAATACACGAAATTTTTAATCAGCCAGTAATTTTTTGCCTGATGGAGATGTGTAATTTTTATTTTAGAGGAATCGTAATGCATATGTTTATGTATAGATTCTTCGAATACATTATATAATAATGACTATTTTGTTAGTAACATTTTAGATTTTTATAATACGTCTAACAAGTTGTTATTCAACGAAAACCAATTACAACTTATTCAAACTACTTGTTTGTCAGAAAAATTATGATGCTTTTTTTGGTTATTTATTCATACGAGGGTAGCCGTTTACATTTCGGGAATAGCAAACAAAGAAAATTATTATCGAAAATAGTTTTATTGCTTTTCGAAATATTCTCCTTGAAAATCACTGCACGAAAAGCATTGCTGTCACTGTGACGGTGGTATCTCCAAAGTATGAGTTTTGAATGCTTCAACTGCGTAGAAAACCGTTGACTACGAAGTTTATTCTTCACGTATGGGAACGAAAAGAAATCACAGGGTGATTATATGTATGAGCCCGATAGTAAACAGTAGTCAACTATGTAGGTATTCCAAGATGAGTCAAAACCAATAAAAGCTGTTCGCGCTCGAAGCACATCAGAAAACATGGTTGCCTGTTTTTTTGAAAAAACCGGTCACGTTGCAACCGTGCCTTTAGAGAGATGTAGAACGGTCAATTCCGAATGGTACACAAATATAAGTTTGCCAAAAGTTTTTGAAGCAATAAGGAAAACAAACCAAAAACGACAGATCATTCTCCACCATGACAATGCGAGCTCTCACAGATCGGTTCAGACAATTGAATATTAGACCGGGCAAAACATTGAATTGATGGACTATTCGCTGTACAGCCCTGATCTAGCACCCTGTGATTTCTTTTCGCTCTCACACGTGAAGAATAAACTTCGTGGTCAACGGTTTTTTACGCCGAAAGAGGCAGCTGAGGCATTCGAAACTGATATTTTGGAGATACCGCCTTTACAGTGGCAGCAATGCTTTTCGAATTGGTTCAAATGAAGGCAAAAGTGCATTGATTTTCAAGGAGAATATTTTGAAAAGCAATAAAACTATTTTCGATGATAAAAATCTTTTTTGTTTGCTATTCCCGAAATATAAACGGTTACCCTCGTATATATATACTTATATACATATATGTATATATAATATAAGTATCTAATATTTTATTAATTACTTATTCGTAAAATATTATTAATTATTATTTCTATTTTTTATAACATTTTTTTCTTCAATCTACTTTGTCTCTTCATTTAAGTTCTTTAAACTAATGAGGGAAATTTACATATAAATTTTGCTTTCTCCTTAAAATATAAACAAATCTACGTGTCAAATAATGCATTCTTTTGAAATGGTATTTTTAAATCCTAATTAACAAAACAAAACAACGATAATAAAGTATTAATTTAAGAAGCCAGTTGACCTTATGTAAAGGGCACGCCTCAAGCCTCGGCTTTTACTACTGGCAGATACACATGTGTATATTTATCTTAAATTCTCGAGCTGTTTACCTCATATTAATAATCTCTTCCGGATCGTATTAAACCATTTTTCTATTTCGCATTGATAATAAATGAAACGCAAAACGATATGAAAAAGAGCTTCGTTTGGGTACGCTTTATTATGTTTTTCAATGTTGGATAGTTAAATATAGTAGTTAATATATATCTGATTAGTTGTCGCTTAATATATGAACAATACTTGATAGACAATGCTACAAAAAACCGCATGTGTTGATAACTCATGTTTGGTGCAACATATATTTATATATTATTTATTTTTGTATCTTTTAAGAAAGTAAGTAATATTAATGAACTCAATCACTAAAGTTAATAAAATTACTTTTAACAATAAGTCAAACACACGCTGCGTGTTTGTCTTTCGATGGCGAAAGTCCAGTACAGACTTGTTTCTTTGCGGGTTTTGTTGTAGATCCAGGTATGACACTGTAATAAATTAACTGCTGAGGATGACAACTTAGTAGTCTAAATACGTATACAGAATACGAAAATTAATGTGGAAAGGGATTTTATTAACCTCTAACGGTTAATCTAATCAATCACAGTCTCCATTCAAATTTAACTGTACCAAAGATAATGAAAATTTAAATTTGCGAATGGCGGTTATTCTGTGTAAAAAAAAGTGTAAAATAGAAGAAATTGTATAAAATAGTCGTTTTATGATATATCTTGAGCATTCTTTCAATGTTTTCTAGACTTAAATTCATATGCAAAAATATTATCTTACAAAATTTTATTTAAACATATTACTTCCTCATCTTTTTAACATAAATTAACGAATAACCAAACCGTAGACTTATTTCGTATTACGAAAATTAGTTTCTCATTGTCGACATCATGTGGAGTGAAACATATGCATAAGTATTTGTTTATATATCATTAATTTTTATATTTTTAAAGGGTATGCATATAATATTAGTAACAAAAGTAATAATAATTCGCAAATATTTAAAAAAATATATAAAAAAGTATTAGAAAATGAGTACATTTTCTAATATATTTTGGGTATTAATTCTTTAGAAAGAGCCGCGAACGGTTCATTTTCATAATTGAGCTTATACGCGAGTCTTATGAAACTTATACTTTAACATATCAAATTGGTACATTTCGATAAATAAAATACATGAACTGGTCAGGAATATACTTCTCAAATATGTTTGGAAGTTCGTTGAAAATCGTTTATGACAAAATCGTCCTTTTTTAGTCGAGAAAACCATTTCCGTACTGTACTCTCCTTGGTTATTTTTTTCCGTAAACGGCATAAACGATTCTAGCAGTGTTTAATGCATGCCTCTGTTAAACTCGAAGAAAAGCATCTATTATTGGAAGTGCTCGTTTTTTTCTTGTTTACTCGATATTTTGACATTTTTATTTGTCTTTTTCTTTGTCGATAAGTAAAACAATCTTTGCACAAATTCAAAAATTATCTATTCAATTAAATAACGATACAACATTGAAATAACTTTGACATGTGTTTAAGAATTTATATTTCAAGGCACTCTTATTCTAAAAATCAAAAACGCTACGAAGTTATGCATCATTTCTATAGCAGATAATTGCTTAATTATTAGGCATCTTTGTGTGGTCACCGTTAACCAACCGTTGTACGTGATTATACAGTTCTGTCAAGGTGAAATAGTCCAAAGCGTAGTAATTAAATATTGCTCTGAATTTTTAGTAGTAAACATGTTATAAGAAAAAAAAAGCATTCGAGTAATTAACTGCGTATAATATATATAATAATATGTATTTAATATAGAAAAAAAATCTTAATTAACTTTGATTATAAACTGATTAAAATCAAAACATTGAGGTAGTTATGACAGCAATATATTTAAAATTAAATACAATATCGAAAAACAAGGCCTACTAATTTTGAAATATACCATGTCCTCATAAAAATATTGTTTATAAATTGTTTTATAAACAGCTGATATGAATAATAAACGAAAGATTAGTTAGAAAGAAAAATAGGTAAAAACCTAATATGTAACAAAATTTACTCGTGATGAATAGAATCTCGAAATTTGGAACAAGGATTTAGTAGACAGAAAGCTAAAAAATTGAGAGGAAAACAAAAACAATAGTAAATGGAAGATTTTTAAATTCTGAATCAAATTGACAACATGTATACCATATGTATGTGTGCTGGTTCACAGCTTAGAAATACTTTTAGAGGAAACAATTAAATCCAGATAAAAACGTGCAAAAATTGCGAAAAATACTATTAACACCAGATTCCTGAATATGTAATGAAAAAAAATTTAATTTCATCTGTATTTAAATACAAATAATAATAATAAACAATCATCTATGTGGAAATACAAAAAATCATAAAGCTTCTATTAATTTACTGTTTTATGACATATGATAGCAGTGCAATTTCAACCGCGTGCAGTCTGATCTCAAATCTATAGATATGTGGGTTGAGTGGAAGGCTTCCTAACACATAGTTCATCGCTTTCGGTTTTATTTACTGTTGTCTTTTGAGGTTTAATCATGATGTATGGTTTTTATTAGGTCGCTGTCTTTGCATTTAGAATTAGTTTGATTTTCGATATTGAGTCGAAAGCTTTTATCATTTCTTTGTAGGGTACTGCAACAATTTTCTGTTTTCCTAATTCTTTTTTTGTTTTTAGTTAAGTTGATGGTCACTGATGTTGTTCTTTTCGAAATGCATATTGGTTCTTGTGTATAATGTTGTTGTTACATACTACTTGCTCAAAAATTTGCATTTGTAAGCATTTTTCAAGTATTTTATTGATTGCCGATAATAATGAAATGGATCTATAGTTCACTGGATCCAATTTGCTGCTTTTTTGTATATGGGAATTATTATTCTTGTTTTTAGATATTCTGGGTATTTTCCCATTGAAATATTTTTTGTGATAAATTTGAAATTAATCATTTATTGTCAATAGAGTTATTGACCGAGACACGCCTTTCGTGGAATATCATTACTCTTCAGCCGGTCTGACTCTATCGACAACCATGGATGGTTGGAACAATTGATATACAGTCAAATGACATTAAATTTAATGTCATTTCTCTCGATCCGAAAGAAAGTGTTCAATGCCCTTCACTGATTTTTGTCATTTGATTATATATCAATGGTTCAATTCATTATTGTCGATAGAGTTAGACCGACTGAAGAGTGGCGGCTTTCCACGAAACGCACGTCGCAACGTCACTATTGTTTTATTATTATATATATTGGGTCTGGGAAAAAGTTCGTGGCGTTTTTATAGATGGCATTGGTTATATAAAGAACAACAAGTCACAGCGACACCACCGAGGGCTCGTTTTTTAGATGACCTTCCGAACGTTAGTTTGAGCGTAGAAACATTGTATATAGTTATTCGCATGAAAATATATGAGAAATATATGCAATATTATTATGATAAGGGGAAGAACGCTGCGCAGGCTTGTGATAAAATGTGCTGTGTACGGTGAAGGTACTTTATCGAAATCTGTTGCGCGGAAATGGTTCGCTCGCTTTCGTTCTGGAAATTTCAATGTGAAAGATGAGTCACGCTCCGGTCGTCCAATCACTGAAAAATCTGATGAAATTCTTGAAAAAGGCCAACAAGATAAGCATATCAGCAGTGTCGATATTGGCATGGAGCTAGGCATTGACCACAAAACGGTTTTGAACCATTTACACAAAGCCGGTTACAAAAAAAACTTGACGTATGGGTTCCTCATGAGTTGAGCGTGAAAAACATGATGGACCGAATTAACATCTGCGATGCGCTGCTGAAACGGAATGAAATCGAGCCGTTTCTGAAACGTTTAATAACCGGAGATGAAAAATGGATTACGTACGATAATTGGAAGCGTAAAAGATCGTGGATAAAGGATGGTGAGCCGTCACAAGCGTTCGTTAAGCCAACATTGACGCCAAAAAAAGTGATGCTGTGTGTATGGTGGGACTGGAGGGGAATCGTCCACTACGAGCTACTTCCAACTGGTCAGACGATTGATTCTCAACTCTACTGTGCACAACTAGAGAGATTACGCCAGGCGATTGAAAGAAAACGGCCCGAATTGATTAATAGGAAAGGTGTTGTCTTCCATCATGACAACGCCCGACCACACACTTCTTTGATGACCCGTCAAAAATTGAGAGAGTTTGGTTGGGAAGTTTTGATGCACCCACCTTACAGTCCGGATATAGCACCCTCTGACTATCATCTGTTTCGATCTCTGCAGAACTCTCTCAATGGAATTAAGTTGGTTTCAAAAGAAGCCTGTGAAAACTACTTGATTCAGTTTTTCGACCAGAAACCACAGAAGTTTTTCACCGATGGGATCATGGATCTACCAAAAAAATGGCGAAACATTGTCGATAATAATGGAGCATATTCGGTTTAAATGAATTCGTCCACGCGCCATGCGGGGACCAGTTGAATTTTACTGAAAAAACGCCACGAACTTTTTATATATTATTTATGTATATTATATATACATATATATATATATATTTATATTATACAATATATGTATATTATTATTGTTTTTTAAATTGCTGTGGCACATGTCGAGAATTCAGTCGCGTATGTTGATGGCTTGATCACCTAACAAAATTTGTCATTCGGTCGGCAGCTTGTCGTTCAATCCTCAAGAAAGTGTACAGCGTCTTTCACTGATTTTTTGGATAAGTTTGATTCGACTGTTTAATAGTGTAATTTTATATTATTTTGTTATATTCTGTCAACTCTAGGAGTGATTATTTTTTAGTATGTCTACAATTTGTGATATTTCTTAAATTTTCACTTCTTTAAATTTGAAATCAGCGATTATTTCATGGAAGCTGCGCTTGTGCATTTTTTTTGCATTAGCAAGTTGTGCGTAAACCGTCTTTTTGCCTACATTTGAAAAGTATCTAATTTCGTTTTCAGATACTTTTGGAATTTGTTGTTATTCTTTCACCTTCTTTTTGGATTTGTAGCTTTTCTAACTTTTTATAATCCCCTCTTCATTATATTCCACATTTTTTTTTGGGTCTTAACGATTGAGAGTGCAAGTTGAATTCTTACAAAGAGATTAAAGAAATATAAAAATGACGGCTGCTATCCTCCTACTGGCACAAATTATAACATTCCGCTTGAGAGACATTCCGTGTCATTAGCCAATTATTCTCCGACAGAAGGAAGTGTATCAGTGCGAAATTTCTTGTTATATTAACTTAATTAAAAATGAGACAGATGCTCCCGCGTTGTTATCGCAAGTGGATTTTGCTGTTCCGATTCGTAGCATGCGAACATCGAACACATTCCTTTTACCTAGAGCCAGGACAAATATCTCAAAAAAGGCACCGTTAACACATATGGTCTCTGATACCATGAATCTCTTGCCAGATCAAGTGACACATTATTTTGGTTGCGACTTTTTATTTACCTTTTCCTCATTTCTGGGTTGCTTATTGTGCTATCAGTGCGTATGTTATGTTATGTAGACTGCAACTTTTCATATTTATGTTAGTGTTAAGTATTTGAAATTGGAGTTTAATCTGTTGTATATAATAAACAACTATTATTGTCCTGGGTCGTAGACTTCTGCGGTCGTTGTCCATATTCTTCATCTTGGCTTTCGGGCTACGACCGCGTCAGTTTTCAATGCAACAACGAAAGCAGTAGCAGCGGTTAAACCCTGAAAATTTCCCATACAAGTGGTGACGAAATGTTGATAGCAAAATTGTCGAAAATACGGGTTCCAGCCGGAAGCCAAAATGAAGAAATTATTATTATGCTTTTCTTAAATAGTAAAAACAAAAGAAATAAAACTAAATTATTATTCCGATATGTATTTTATTGTTACTATGTACAACATATTTAATAGAAGCTATTGCATTTTACAAATTAATAACAAAAAATATTTATACAAATATACAAAATCTAACTAGTCAAACTCAACATAAAATATCACTAAATGCGTTACACATACAAAAAGATCTAATACTAAAAAGAGTATTTTTCTCAGCTGGTATTATATACTTAATATACAAAGTATGTATTAAACTAAGAACAAAGAACCGACAAAAAAAAGTTACTTATTCATCACTAAACTTAATCCACGAAATGATTTTTTACCTATCTATTTTACCTGTTATTGTTCGCTACTCGTTATCTAAATCAATAAACCTAAAACATCCCCATTTTATAAACAAATACAAAGTTTCCGTATTATCATCCTCTACTTTTAGTTTTTATACATAAAGGGTGACAAAATGAAAAAAAAATTGAAATTATAGAATGGGGATGACAAGACTACGTATTTGAGCATTATTTTTCAACAGTGATAGATAATACGATAGTTACAATAGGAATTATAAAAAGGAGGAATTTAGAATGCGTGTACTTATGCGTACACAATCTAATATTAAAGTAGCAAGGACTGTCAGGGTTATTTAAAAAGTATTACGGAAACAATTGCAAGGAGTAGTTTCCACGCAAAGGAAAAGAGGTGGGTTTTTGATTTAGTATTGGCAGTTCACGAAAAAGAAACACTTTTCCGGCGAAATTTCCGCTTTAACAAAATCGACTGAAAAAAATGATTTTCTTAAAGAGAATTCTTTGAAATTCCCTGTAAAATATTACCTACATTAAACATACAGGTAAATAATAATTTAAAGTTGTGGTCAAACAAAATATTCAAACAACACAATTCGCTCTAATACTATGCGAATAGTATAAGGAGAGAGACAAAAAATAATAAATAAAGTAAATACTTTTACACACAAGATTTGGAAAGCGGGTGCTTTTATTTCTTTAGTATTTCAACGTTGCAGAATTTTTTCTTCATCCTGGTCTATTATTAGAGGATATACTTGAACTGCTGAAGTAATTTCCCACCTGTCTTGATCCGGATCCGATGAAGGATTGGAACGATTGAGCTGCACCCTGCAAAATTACCGAGAGATTTGAATTTGAAATGTACACGTAGGAATGTTGTTGCGTTGTTATTTTTAGTATTTTTTCAATCGCCCATTTCTAGATAAAATACGATGATAGATTTATTAGTTGCATATGCGTATATGTTTATTATTCGAAAATATACAAAATGTGTTTATATATTAGACATTTTTGTTTGTTATAATAGAAATTTATCTATTGAATTAATCGAATGAATTCGTTTAGGTCTAAAAATATTTGACTTATGTAAATTACTTGAATTAGAATTAGTTAATAGATTTTTTTAAAAGTCTTGCTGCGTACTGTAGCACCTTGAATAGTGTTAAGGAAAAATTCTACTACTTTTGACATACATATATTGAATTGTCAGAAATGACATGACATATTTCTTCTGTTTTTCATCCGTCATCTATTAATTATGTATATAGAAAGATTAATCAATCATACAAAGTGCATGTAGTTAATTAAGAGTTTTTTCGACGTGAAAGCGAAAAATTCTATTAATCAGAAAAAGTAAATGAAACCCTTTACCACATCATTCTTCGTATTCTGTATACGTATTTCGACAACTAAGTTGTCATCTTCAGCAGATAGTTAATCATAGTGTTGCACCTGAATCCGCGGTAAAACTCGCACAGAGTAACTCCGCGCAACTTTCTCCGCTAACCACAAAACGCACACTGATTTATTTTACACACAATTTAATATGTATCCTAGTTTTAAACCTAACACTTATACTAAAGTACACACCCACTTGTGCTATAGACCTTTTTGTAACAATTGTATCTTTTAGGAATTCAGAGGCAAGAATATAGTTTCGGATCTTTACGCTTAACACATGGTTCTTATTTTTCACAATAAATATGCTCTCTTAAATTTTAAATTCACGGTAATTATTTATATTTTTGATTAAATGTAGACAATCCACAGTCACATGATTATTTTCTAGCACGTGTTTCGCTAAACTGGATTTCTCAGGCCGATTAATGCGCGAAATGTGATCTTTATAACGGATTCCTATTGATCATTTAGTTTGACCGATGTATTGTTTATTACAATCTCGACTTTGTCTTTCACGTTTCTTAAGAGAGTTCCTGGATCGAAATATAACTTAAATTTTTAAAATTTAATTGCTTATAGAAATTATCCAAGTTATATTTACGTGTCTATATACCTAATCCATACTTTTCTCAAATATTCTGAAATTGAGTCTTTAACTTTTTGAAAATAATCAAATTTGGCCAAAATTACTAACTTATTCCCTTTATCTGTTTTCAAGTAAAAAAAGTCTTTCGACCCAAGACCTAAGACATGCATTTAGTTGATCTCAAAGTTTTAGTTGGCCGTATTTATTGATAGCATAGTTATCTAACGGGTATCTAAAAGAGTAACGTCATACATCTGTCGTTCGGCTAGTTAGTTTGCTGGTTGTTACGCTAGATGTCACAGCAGTGGTGTTCACTCTGTTTTGAAATATTTTAAATAAACCGCTATTAATGGCGACTGGTAAAGCATAGTTATTCAACATTCAACTAGTACATATAATGCTCATTGTCCAAATCGAATTCTTCTTTTTCAATTTGCGAATTATCATTAAGTAAAAATACTATACAAATTTTTTTTTCAAGCAATGATGTATTTCCCTTCTCAAATTCACACGACGTATAATGTTTCTTATGAATTTTATAGGCAGGCATCTTTCGGATTGCAAACACCGAACGAACTGACGGCTACATAATGAATTTGCCGAGTATTACAAGTACATTTTCTAATTCGTGTGTGTATTTTGATATATTAAGATGAAAATGAATTTTAATCCATTATTTGCTGAAAATTTTAAATTTCCTAAATATGTATTTATACATATTTAGAAATATACATACGCATTTCTTAAAGAATGATGCAAGAAATTATAAATTTCTTTATATATGTACGTACTTCATTGCATTTATTATTTATTGCATTTAAAATAAAAACCCGATAATTTTTTTGATTCAATATGACATTGCTTGAACACACATGCGTATCTAAGTGCAGAAATTTATGTTTAATAATTACCTAACATTTATTATATCCTGAATTTTATTATTAATGGGCACAGCAAGATAAAGCTTTACATTTTTATTTTTTTACATTGTTTTCACGCTCTATTAACTGAAGGTGTGCATGTAGTTAGTATTTGTATTAAACATGATTGGTTGCAACACTACACAATAATGTACCTCCTATTCCTGTTATCCTATTTCATTTTTTATACATGCAAAGGTCGTCATAGAAAATCCATGACGCAATATTTAATTGGGTTTCATTCTAATAGCAAAAATTGGTATTTTGCAAAAGTACATTTTTTGCAGTTTAATTTTGATAGAAAGAGAAATTTGAAGAGCTCGTAAATGGATTATCTCTAAAATTCGAATTATTTTGCTATGACAAGTAAAAGAATCGTATTTTAATAGTTGAGAATTATATTTTCCGCATACCAAGCGTAATTTCGGCAGAAAAATTGGAATTTTTTAAAATTTATTGAAAATTAACGAATGCTCGTGTGATGACAATTTCGAAGGTCCCAAAAATGATTCTGCGGTCGAAATTTATCTTTCTTTTGGCTTGACCCCGAAAAAGAGAGAGAAAATCTCGAAAAATTTATATCAAAATGCGAACCTTTGTAAATTTTTTGTACATTTCCAAAGTCCGAATCATTTTGTTATGAAACGTATAAGCATTTTATTCTACTTGTTCAGAACTACTATCTTATATCGTGTACCAAGCCCAATTTGAGTATTTCGTAGTTTGACACAAAGAGCAAAAGTTGGCATTTTTAGTTATTGAAAATTAACGAATGCTCATGTGATGACAATTTCGAAGGTCCCAAAAATGATTCTGCGGTCGAAATTTATCTAACTCTTTTGGCTTGACCCCGAAAGAGAGAGAGAAAATCTCGAAAAATTTATATCAAAATGCGAACCTTTGTAAATTTTTTGTACATTTCCAAAGTCCGAATCATTTTGCTATGAAACGTATAAGCATTTTATTCTACTTGTTCAGAACTATTATCTTATATCGTGTACCAAGCCCAATTTCAGTATTTCGTATTTTGACACAAAGAGCAAAAGTTGGCATTTTTAGTTATTGAAAATTAACGAATGCTCGTGTGATGATAATTTAAAAGGCCCTAAAAATGGCCTTGGAAATGAAATTTATCTAATTTTTTTGGCTCGATTCCGAGAGGGAGAGAGAAGAACGATTGAAAAGTCATATCAAAATATAAACTTTTGCAAATAGAGTTTCTCTCTATGAATAGTAGAAAAATAACAAAGATCTCGCTTTGCCTGTCACTAATTGTTAATGTTGTGGTAGTAAAAGTGAAGCTTAAAAACTATTATACAAATTTAATTCTCATTGTTTTGTAAATATTTTTTATATCTATCTTGAAATCTTTTTTTTTTCACGTATAGTGAAAAAGAAAGCACTAATTTTTAAATAAATAACCAGCCTAGGTACAAACTTGGTATTATTTTCCTTATATATTTCCAAAGAACTAATACACATATGCAACCTAAAATACATTTCATGCCAGCGTAACTAACTAAATGGATTTTGTCTACGAAACTACTACAAAGAAAGTATCCATTTTAAATACTATCTACTACTGTGTATGATGTAAAAGCAGCATACTATGGTATTGTCCTGTTATACCACGAACACAAATTTATACAAATGAAGCACTGGAAACAGGTTTAAAATATGATCACTACGAGCAACTTAGTATCGACTTTTTGACTACCTATACAATTGAAACTAACATGTGTTTATGGTCCTATCAATTAGGTGTTTGCACAAGAAATTTTGAATTATGATATTTTGAAGTAATTGTAATGAATCAGATTGGATTACATAAAAGTGAAAAAATTGGTAGAATATTTAGATAAATGTATGTATATGGTGCGTAATCATATTATCTGTACATTATGTACAGTGAGTTCATTAAAGATTGAAATGGAACCTTATGCAACCAAACATACACTATTGGTAGCCTTACATTCAAAATTCCCTAGATCCTAGAAATCTGGATCTTGATGAAAGAAAATTAATTAATGAAATGGGTAATAAAAGAAACAAAATTGCTCCATATTTTACATTAAAAAAAAAATTACTGATAATTGATAACATGTAATTACAAATCAAATAAGGCAAAATGTCAAACAATTTGTTAGGGTTATAAAGAGAGATCTGTCACGATCTAGTTACAAGGATATTTCATACCAATTGTAATCTTTGTTGTTGTATACTTGGTTGCATAATCCGTCTCAATCTTTGTTGAACACGTTTTATTATACTTCTTAAATTTGGTTGTTATGTGCTTTTCAAATAATGAATATAATAACGCACTAAAAATAAAATCATGTTAAATTGTACGTAAAGCTAGGGTCTTCTGCATTGACAAAATACAACTTGTTCCTTCATTTTTTCGAAAGCAAAAGATAATGATGTGATTTTAATAAATGCATGATTAATTCTACTGCTCAACTGTGTAATAAATACCATATTATAGTACGTGTATCGAAATAATAAGGACATTTCTAGCTACTGGTGGTGTTTATTGCTGCTCTTTTAAGTGCCGGACTTGTGCTTATATTATTTTGCAAATTTCCAGGACCATTCGATAACAGGTGCGTAAGTTGATAGGCTGCATCCTAAAAGAGTATATTGGTGCGTGCATTAACGCGATTATTTGTATTTGTTATTAACCCCTTGCGTCCTGAGATTTTATAAATTTAAACAGATTCTGTTTCTTTTACCATGTAATCTTCAGGATTTAAGAGGGCCAAAGAAACTGCATCGAAATTTTGGTAAAAATTGTTGAAAAATTTTAAAAATAGTAAATGAATAAATGAGAAAACTGTACTTCCATCTCTTCAATAGAAAAGGAAACTATCTAATATGTGCAACTACAGTGGAGAACATTATTATTTGTCCGAATGAGAAATGGCTAAAATTATATTGTTACTTTCTTCTCACCTTACTTTTCACGTTACAGTCTTTCTACTGTAAGGTGAAACGAAAAGGATAGAAACCCATAATTTAGAAAAACCCAACAAAAAATGAAAGAAAGCAAAAGTAAATATAAAATGCTATAAACTGTAGAACGATCTATAAAAAAAAGAAGTGGCAAGGTGACCTTAAAAGCAAATTCCAGAAGCAGAGAGAAGAAACGAACATCGAAAATAAATGAAAAGAATTCAAAGACATGGTACTAAAAGCAGGATGGAAGAGTTGTGTCATTTCGAAGATAATAGAAATATAAATAGAACAAAACGGTAGAAAATTACAAAAAATAATGAAAAAAAGCGAATAGAAAGGCTATTTGAGTATAAAAGGAAAAAGGAGGCAATAAAAGAAACGAAAAGAGAGAAATGGAACAAATTTAGACAAAATATTAACGATAACTTCAGTGATAATCAAAAACTGTTCTATGGCACTCTAAAACAATTCCGACAGAAGAAGAAGAGAGCAACATAAATGCAACGTGCAACAACTGGATAAAATGAGGTCTCCTGTCATTACTTTTGTTTTTGGAGATACTTGAAATCATTGTGCTATTCAAAATCCGTTAATAATTTAGATGAATCAAGGTGAATCTATAACAATTATTTGGACCTATTTTATGAATAAATATTATTGCAATGGTGCAGTAAATGTTTTCAAAAGGACGGAAAATACATTGAAAAGTAAATTGCTGTTCTAGTCTTTTGCTTTTAAAGATAGTCTGGAAGCATAAAAACAACTTCTCCTATCTAGATTCTCAAAACATTTCGATGCAGTTCAAAGTTTACACTCGACACGTCTTTCCAAATCCTTACCTGTATGGCAGACCCTAGAAATTGTGATATCGCTCTCGTAACATTGACCGCTGCACTTATCAATTGACCTCTTACTTGAGTTTCACCTTCAACATCTATACCACGAACCGGATTCAGTTGCAGAGGAGGTAACGTCGTCCTTCTCAATCTCGTAGTCGTTGTTTCTTCTCTTACGTCATCGATAATACTATTGCTGACGGTCGATGGTATTGGAGTCGTCGCTTTGCCTCGATTGTATACTAAAGGAATTGTTTCTGCTTCAGTGGCGGTAGAATCAGGTGCTAGTCTAAGTTTAGAACTACTCCCAACCCTACCAGAATTAGTTATTTGTACAGCATTGTTCGATATTAAAGTAGTGCTTTTCGGTGTCGTCTGTGCGAGATCCAACGAAGACAAATCTATGTCCTTCGCTTTTCTGGGATCCTTCTGAGCAGCCTCCAATTGATTAATTAAGACCCTAAGTTCTTCTTCAGATAAAGAGTGCACAGGTTTTCGTGATTTACTTTTTTGACGAGAAGGCTGTGTAGTTGAACGAATTCTGGACGGTGCAGTAACGATGACAGGCGTAATTTCGGTTGGTTGACTCGATATTATTTCGGCATCTTGTGGGACGAGATTAATTCTTGGAGTTGTTGTAGGAGGAACCTTTTTTCTGGGTACTGTTTTCTTTGTAGTCGTTGGTGGAGGTGCCAAAGCATTTAGTAGCCAATTCAGTCCTTGCATAATTGGTCCAGGTCTGGATGTTGTGGTAGTTGTTACGCGTCTTCTCGTGGTCGTTCTTCTTGGTGTAACTGTGGTAGGTATAAAAGGTGTCTGCAAAAATTAGAAAACGTAAAGTAACAATGTATTTTGCCAGAGAAGAATATTTACAGTAGTTTTAAGCTGGTCTCCAAGTGACTTAGGCGTTTTAGGTTCGATTCCTTGTTCTTTTAAAAGTGCCGCTAAAATAGCGTCTGTAGATTTTCCATATGTTGACGACAGTGAAGAGACTGTTACACTATTCAATTGTTTTAATACCCCTTCTACCGATACATCCTTCTCACGTGCTGGTTTAGAATTTCCTCTTGTTAAAGCTTCCAAAAGATTTAGCGAAGGTGGATTTCGAGTCGTTGCTTCTTTATTTCTTTCAGCAGCAAATTCCAGAACCTAAAGTGAAATGATTTGCATTGTATCTACAAATAAAATTATAAATCTTACTCTTCCTGCTAAATTGTTTGGACTGCGTGTCGGCTTAGGACTAGCAGCTAAATTCTGAAAAGTATGTAAAAATAAAACAACGCGAAAATAAAATTTTAAATTTTTCTTACCAATCTTGTTAAAAAGGCAAGTTGTTGCAATATAGCTTGTTGTTCCTTTTCCAATTTCGCTAATTCCTCCAAATCTCGCTTTTGCTGATCCGTCAAATGCCTAACTTTATCATTTAAAGTTTTGAGTGTTGTTTGAAGAGTTGTAGGACTGGTGCTGGTGATAATTTGTGGTGTCGCAGTTGTCGAACTGAAGTAATCACTGGTGGTACTAAGTTCTCCGAAATTCTCTGCTACCCTTAATTCGGCTAATCTTTCCAGATTAAATGACGTCAAGGGAGTCGTCGTGCGTTGCCTTGTTCGTTGTGTGGATGCAAACGTTGGAGGAGTGTTAGTCGTGGTATCTACGGGAGATGGTTGTTGAGTCACTACTACTGGAGGCACAGTTGTAGCTTCAAAGGTTGTGGTGTAAACGGGAAATACGGTCGATATATCAATCGGGGAATTTTCGAATCCAAAATTCGTTGTTTGAATAGAATTTTGTTCAGTTATGGTAGGTATATTAACGAAATCAGTGGTAGGTGCGAATGAGGCGATCCTAGATGGTACATTTATCGTCGTTGGAGTTTGCGTATATCTCCTTGCCGTCAACGTAGTGCTTATAGGATAATCTGTAGATATTGTAGAAGGCGTTACAGTGACCGTTCTAAGTAAGGAATCGTAAGGAGTAGTTAAACTGAACCGACCTCTTCCTCGACTTCGGAAGGTCGTCGTAGGTTCTTGAGTTGTTACTGGAGGCTGATTTGTTGTAGTAATCGGTAATTGCGTAGTGACAGGCGATGGCGATGTAGTTGGTGCCTGTGTAGTGATAGACTGAGTTGTAGTACTTGGTGGTGCAGTTATTGCGACGGGTGTTGTGGTAGGAAATCTACCACGAGATCGTATAGCTGGTGTAGTAGTCGGAACTGGTTGAGTGGTAGGAGCCTCCGTAGTAACAGTGGATATGGGTAATGCACTCGTAGTTTCACCACCTAATCTTGTTGAAATGCCGGTAACATTTCCGATTATCCTCTGTATAAGATATGGAGTGTTGGGCGTTATGGTTAACTGCAAATTTTCAAATCGTCTAGAAACCGTTGTTGGAGTGTTCGTATATTTTGCTGTAGTTACTGCGGGAGTTACTCTTTCAGTAGTCAGTTCCGTTTGCCCGGTCGTAGTTGAAGTTTCAGTGTTCGCTAGCCTATTTTCAATATTGGGTGGATTCGTCGTCATGTCCGCTACGGGAATGGTTGTTTCTTCAGAATCTGTTAAATCATCAATTCTAATAGCAGCTAGAGGAGACGTCATTAGTATTGGCATAGTCGTCGGTGCTGGCGTTTCACTTCTAGCCGTAGTGGTGGGGGGCGTATTAGTTGTAGTTGTGGTAACCGTAGTTGGGGCACGCGTAGTAGTAGCGGCTGTCGTTGGAGCAGGAGTTGTAGTTGTGGCCGTCGTAGGAACAGGAGTTGTAGTTGTGGCCGTCGTTGGAGCAAGAGTTGTAGTGGCGGCCGTCGTTGGAGTAGGAGTTGTAGTGGTAGCCGCAGTTGTAGTTGGCGGTGGTGTAGTTTGCTCCACAAGTTTGATTGGTCTGTTATTACCGTTGTTACTTATTGTATTTTCTTCGATGTTAAGTTCTTCCACATCACGATTTCTACTTGTAATCTAAAAACGATATGTTATACTTGATTTGTCCAAAGGTAGAATTCATATTTGTGTTGTTAAAAGAGAAGATCTACAGAAAAATTCTGCTCGTTTGTATTTGTGAATTGTAAAAAATGTAATGGCCATTATTTCTTCGTATAAGGTTATTATCTTTGGGCATTTTTAATAAACGTTTTAGTATTACAAGTTAATGAAATTTATATTGATAAATTTGATAAAAACTGTTCTTGATAAGTGACTGCATTTGAATATTAGACAAATTTATGAAGAAAATAGTGACGTCTTTAGAGATTTTTTGGATGGAGATATACTTTACATATCATCAGATTGAATTCATAAATGTAATATAGTCCAGAAAAACTACATTCTTTAGAAGAAATAAATACTACAGATTATCTCTTAATAATCTACGAAATTATATAGTCATCCGAAATTTTTCTTCATTGCTCATTTGGACAACTGCATGCGGTAGAAAAAAATCTATTGCATATAGAAACTTGTTATTAAAAAATTTCTGCAAAAACCACCTGAAATGACCCATAAAAAGGCTGTCTTTCATCACGACAACACATATTTTCAATCCTGGCTCATCACCTAATTTATTCGCCAGATTTAACCTTAAATGACTTCCACTTATTATTCAAATACATTTTTCCTTGTTAGGAAGACGTTTCAATCAGCAGAAAATAACAAATGTATGTATAAGGCTATTTTTGCAGGCTATTTGCAGATTGAAGAACACAAAAACCTTGGTAAAGAGGTATCCCTCTCCGGAACGTCCTTAATATAAATTAAATACTTTAACTCAACGGTTGGAAGTCCCAACAAAAAAGAATAAAGACTATAATTAGAACGAAAATGACAAACATATAAAAAAACCTTTACGGTCATAATTACGTACATACGAGGGAGCGTTTTTATATTCGCGGAATGAGCGAGTTGTAGAGGGGTGAGTAGGCGCATTGGGGGCGTGGCCTGTGCAGCGACTCATGATTAGTATAAATACGAAGTTTCATTGTTATTAGACAGTTAGTCTTTGAGCTATCGTCAACCAAGTAACATAATCAGGAGTGAAAAGTGAAATATGGAAAAAATCGAATATTGTGCCGTTATAAAGTTCCTTACCAGGCAAGGAAAATCAGTCGCGACCATAATGAATGAGATGTCATTGGTTTACGGCGACTCTTGTCCAGGAAAAACCATGGTGTACAAGTGGCATAGTTTATTTAAACAAGGAAGGGAATCCCTTGAAGACGACCCGAGGCCGGGCAGGAGCATTGAGGTGACCACGCCAGCACTTATCCAAAAAGTTGAAGAAATTGTACTCGAAGATGCTCGACTAAAGAAGAAACGACTCGCAGAAATGGTTGGAGTATCCGATACAACAATTTTTAAAATCCTACACGATCATCTCGGCATGTCTAAGGTCAGCGCAAGATGGGTGCCGAGAATGCTCACGCCGCCGTAAAAACAACAGCGCGTAGAGTGTTCGCGTGCATTTTTGGACCTCTGTAATGAAGACAAGGATGGCGTATTGAGTGGAATTGTTACTGGAGACGAAACTTGGGTTCATCATTATGAACCTGAGTCCAAACAAGACTCCATGCAGTGGCATAAAAAGGGCACAGCACCTCCCAAGAAATTTAAAGTGTCACAATCAGCTGGGAAACTCATGGCAACGGTATTTTGGGACTCGGAAGGAATATTGTTGATTGATTATAAAGATAAAGGTGTTTCTATAACCGGAGAATATTACGCTTCAATATTAGAGCGACTAAAAGAAGCCATTAAAGAGAAAAGACGGGGAAAATTGACAAAAGGTGTTTTGCTTTTGCACGACAACGCGCCCGTCCACAAGAGCCGCGTTGCGTTAGCTGCCATGCATAAGGTGGGCTTCGAAATTGTGAATCACCCACCCTACAACCGAGACCTGGCCCCGAGTGATTATTACCTGTTTCCGAAAATGAAAAAAGAGCTGCGGGGTAAAAAATTTACTGCCGATGATGAAGTCAAGGAGGCAGTTTCGGCGTATTTTGCAGAAAAAGAGAAATCATTTTTTTATGAGGGTATAAATAAATTAATTGAAAGATGTGAAAAATGTATCCGTCTTGCAGGTGAATATATTGAAAAAGAAAAATAATTTGGTTTTTTTATTTCCACCCCTTGTCCCCCATTCCGCGAATATAAAAACGCTCCCTCGTATGTCGCTGGTCGAAATGAGGTTTAATCTGTGTTGACTCAAAAAATGAGATTATTATATAGATCAGGTCCATAAACAATTGATTTGAGATTTTAAAAAAATATAATTTTTGATCTCGATCTATCTACAGGACGACCGTATACTTTTTCTGGTGAGAAGGAAAGAAGGAACTAGTTTTAATGTAAGTTTCGTAGTATTTTCAAACTAAAAAACTATATTCCTTGAATTAACTGTGTGGAAATAAGTTTATATCTTGTTTTCATTTTCTGGGTTTAAAATAATCTCATTTTCTAAAAAAAGGTATTACGATACTTTTTACAATTTTACTTTTTTCGACAAACACTTTATATGTATTTAAATATTTTTACCTACAAAATGGACAGAATTTTCTTGTAGATGAGGTTCTTTTAAATAAGATAATGTAAATTGAAATTTAGTATTGATAAAGACACCTTTTCTTCATTTATTTGTAATTTATACCTTTTAACAGGATATGTAATTGCAGTTGTTATGTGAATATATGTATGTACATTTCAATATTTACAATTGTTGTTTTATTAGAAACCCATTTCAGATATTAATAAATTGTTTTTTTTATAATTGTAATCTGTTAGTTATTTGTTATTGCATAAATCATAAGAGAAATTCAAAAAATGGTTCTTGTTAATAAATTCTAGTTTAAGAAATCAATGTTTTATACAATAAATTTTTTTCTATTCCCATATAAGTAAGTTATATACCAGGTGTACCAGAAAATTATTACTGATTTTTCTGTAAAGAAGCTACATAATTTGCAAGAAAATGGAATTATTCAAAGTATTGGCCATTTGATTCTACACATCTTGCCCATCTTTCAGACAATTTATGAATACCATCCCAAAAAAACTGTTTGCCCTTTGAGGAAAATCATTCATCGATCCATTTTCTAACTTCTTCGAACGGACGAGGCAAGGTCTGGAGAGTACGGCGGATGCGATATTATGTCCTATTTAGGTACTTTCAGCGCTTCCTTGACCAGTTTACTATATGAGACGGCGCGTTGTCCTGCTGTAAAATCACTTTACCGTGTCCTCGGGCCCATTCTGGACGTTTTTCTGTCAATGCGTAGTTCAAATTGATAATTCGTTGTCGGTAGCGATCTGTATTAACTGTTTCAGGTTTCAATAGTTCGTAATACACCACGCCACTCTGGTCTCACCAAACACAGAGCATTGTCTTGCGATCAAAACGATTTGGCCTTGGAGTGGATGGATCGGCTTCGCCAGGTGAAAACCATGATTTTTTGCGCTCAGGACTTTCGAAATAAATTCATTTTTCATCACCCGTCACTATTCGATGCAGAAATGACTTCCAATCATATCTTTGAAGCAACATTTCACTCACGATTTTTCGATTTTCCATTTGCCTGTCATTCAATTGATCTGGCGCCCATTTACCAACTTTTGGATTGTGCCCATTCCTCGTAATCGGTCGTTAATCGTTTCTTGGGCCACATTTAATGCTCCTGCCAATTGTTTTTAAGTTTGGGTTGGGTCTTCATCCAATAACTTCTGCAGTTTCGCATCTTCGAACTTTTTCGGCCTACCAGAACGTTCTTTGTCTTGCACATCGAAATCACCAGTATTGAATTGTCGAAACCACGTCTCACATATTTTTATAGTTGGAGCATGCTCACCGTAAGCTTCTACCAGCAAACAATGACTTGCAATGGCTTTTTTTTTTGATTAAATGAGAGAAGTATTGCGTGCCGCAAATGCTCTTGTTCAAGCACGAAACTTCAAAGAGGAATGAATCTATGAGAATGTTACTTTTGCAAAATAAAGTCTATGACTTTGAAGCTTGATGTCAGTAGAATAAAATGACATATGTGTCAAATCATAACATTGCATACCTAGCGACATCTGTTAGAAAAACGGGTAATGACTTTCCGGTACACCTGGTATTACAAATGGTTTACGCCAAATGTAAATGTGTCATTACAAACATAGACAAGTAACGAATGACCTGACCTGAAGTGTTAAATTTACTGCTTCAGTCGTGATCTCGTTATCTATAATACAGTATTAATGACTATTTTACGGTGTAAGTAATCACCTCGTGCGAATGTAGTTCGTATTCTCAATTTTAACAGATTGGCTGATAATTTTTTTTGAATTTCCCTTTTTTTTTCTATTTACACATATGGAAGGCGCTGAAACGAAGATGACTACTTGAGAACCCTGTATGTACTATTTGAGGTTATAAGAAATAATGGCAAAAGTACATTTTGAACAATAAAGTATTTTGTTATTGCAAACGTTACTTATTGTCATTAGTAACGTACATTTGTGTGTACATACATCTTTTTATCAACCCTCTTATTTTCGAAAATAACAATTCCAGCGCGCTATTAATATGTCCTATTCATGTTGCGCGGAGTGTATGAAATAGATATGTACATAACTTTCATTTTAGTTATGTGCATTTAGTAATTTGTGTGTGATCTATTAATTGCTTAGTTTTTGAATTAGTATTTTATTTTTAAATTTATTCTTTTGTCTTGCCTGCGTGGCTACTCTTCTTCGATGTACGACAATTTTCTTTCTTTTACGATTTTTAGTATTAAGACGAGGCTTATTCGTCTGCGAAAACTACACAGAGAAAAATATAAAACTGTCATCAGCATCTCGACTGACGATTAATCAAATCTCCAACTTCTCGAAACATCTTACCTGTGGGGCGACGGTTTGAGCTTCAGTCGCAGGTGTACCACCTGAAACATTTGCTAATGTGGGTAAAGTAGCAGTTGGTGGTGCGTTAGTGGTAACAGCCGGTTCGGCAACGGCCATTCTTTGACTAACATCAGGCGTTACTACGGAATTTTGAGAGACGCCTCCCTAAAAATACAACGTTAACTGTTGGTGTGCACATCCTAACTGAATTTTTGGAAAATAACCCGCGCAGAAATGTATAATGTTAGTTGCCATGGTACAGAGTTATAGATATGGTTGTGGTGTGGCAAATGACAAAATTGATTCAACTTTTTATTCTACATTTTGTGTAGGTGACGATATGGATGTGTTTGTACGTACGCTTGGATGAATGGAAAAAACAATTTTGTCTAGCTAAACTACACGTAGTCACCTGATTACTTACGTTAAAGTTAGACTGTTATTTATTAGCTTTAAGCTAATTGTTGGGGGCCACAAAATATGGTTGGTTTTTGATCGCAAATTAGGGAATTTTTAAATTACATAGGATGCTTTGAAAATTAATATTTGGGAGTTTTTGTGACACTACATACCCTAAAATCACTTCTATAAGAACTTAATAATTAAAAGCTCCCTAACTTAGAAGCCTCAATAAAAAACAAATGAGAACTTATGAACTCATTTAAAAATTGTTATTTTTGTCTTTTGTATGGTTTTTCTTAATCTTAATTCTAGTTTTGGTTTCCTATTGAAACATTCCATATCTAATCTAGATTTCTGTACAAAATGACGGTGCGGTAAAAGTGAAACGGATAACACATGCTGGACTAATAAAATATCACAGAATATCGAATAAAAACCTGGGGAAATTGAAGAAGATAAATAGATAAAAATATGTCGAAAGGTAGTGGGGAGCAGTAATTGAATGTTTGACATTACAAGGATGCTTTTACAATCGCGGAATGTAGGGGTTGTCGAAAGGTAAGTGGTATGGCAATTGGGTTCTCTGGCGTGACTTTCCATAACTATAAATACCGAACCATGTTGCAATCGTATCACTAGAATTTCAGTTACTTTCAGTTATGCAAGTCAATAGGTAAAGAAATGAGCCGTTATAAAGTTCTTAATTAAATAAGAAAAATCAGCGGACACTGTTGTAGAAGAGGTGACTACAGTTTATGAGGGATATTACTCTGGAAAAAACGTGACTTACAAGTGGCATAACCTTTTTAAGCAATGCGCTATTCCCAACTGACTGTTATGTTTCTGATTAGTCTTGTTTGTTTTTTACTAGGTCACATACACTATACAGATTATTTTCGTATTTTGAAAGTGTACTGTATTAATTTTGTTTAAATTTTTTTCTCCATTGCTTAATTGTGGTCTAGTGCATTATCTTGAAGAAAAATAATTTTTTCTTTCGTAAATTTAATTTTTTTTTCTTATTATAAAATTCGATACGCCAAAAAATGCATGAAATAATCGTTCTTCCTTTATTAAGATGACCAATATATGCCCCAAAATAGAGTAAGTATAATTTTCCCAGATGAATGTTGTATTTTTGATTTCTATGGTTGGTTTTTACCAGGTCCGATCTTCATTTACATTTCTTTACAAATTTTTCTCAAAATATAGAACGCGTATTATCACATAAGGATAGATAAGCCCTTTTCGCCCATGTAATATTAAGAACAGTTCCAAATACAGTAAGTAAATATTGTTTAGGGTTTGTCAATTTATCATTTGAAGACGATCCATGACTTAGACGGCTCATTGAAGTGACTATATTACATCTAATCGAAAAAGTTTAAAATTTGATACTAAAAAAAGAAACAACTTGCAGATAGAACTTGAATATCCGATACGATTATTTTTAAGGTTTTGTATGTCTACGTAGGCTTGACAGAGATCAGTCCAATGTTGTGCCTAAGAATGTTGACGTTAGCACAAAAAGAAGAACGTGTCACATGTTCGCGTGCATTTTTGGAACTCTGTAATAATGGAGATGGAGTATTGGGTCGGATTGTCACTGGAGATGAAACGTCAAAGCAAGACTATCTAGTGCCACGAAAAGTGTGAACCTTCGTCAAAAAAGTGACATAATTAACTGAGAAGTTCGTGTCTGTTATTTCTTCTACAGAATCAATCCCCATAACCGAAAAATACTATGCTACACTTCTAGAACATCTGAGGGACTACATCAAAGAAAAGATAACAGGAACACTTGTCAGAGGTATGCTTGCACCGAAGGCAAACTACATAGGCTATTGCCTGTACAAGGCAGGCTTCGAGATGTTAGACCACTTACGTGGTAATCCGGATCTGACACACACACTGACATAGTGTGCGTCTTGGCTTTCAGCGGTACGGATCGTGTGCGGAATTAGTTTTTTCGTACGGGTATTTCTTGCCGTAGTTCTCCAGGTGCGACACTGCTTAATTATCTGCCAATAGTGACAACTTAGTCGTCGAAATACGTATACAGAATTACGAAAATTAATGTGGAAAGGGGTTATATATCAACCTTTAGTGATTAAATACCCTAAATTACAAGCGATTTCGAAGATGTGAATAATTTACCAAAAAAAAAAGGAAATACATAAAGAAATATTCAATACTTGAGAATATTATTTATAAATTCATTATGCAATCGTCAATCTACTTATTTATTGTTTTAACTGTCGGTATTGTAACATCTTTATTTATTAGTGTATGAAGTCATTGATTCATTAATTTGGTACGTAGACTTCCGCGGTCGTGGTCATTGATTCATTCTTCGCCACACATTGATTAATTCTGACAACGAAACAGTAGCACACTGTAAACATCGACAAGTATGTCTCCTTCAATCTGCATAATAAGTGGATGTGAAAACAATATTTTATTCGAAGTACACGCATTTTTAATAATGTAAAACACAACATTTTCATTTGTTTTCCCACCTGATCAATCTTACATACTGCTTTAAAAAGTAAGATGTGATTTATTTTTTATTGAAATATCTATAATTTCCACTTAAGAAGACGTTCCATCGAATCATATTTACAGCTACTAACAGAAGAACGTATTCTTTATAACTACTTTATAATATCTTCCAAGAAAATCTAGTAAATAATTTACACGATTATTAGATATTATGCGTTGTCGATTTCAAGATACTTTATTTGTACATTAATGAATAGTAAGTATATCAAACAATTTGAATCAGAGTTTGTATTCAACCATCGGAACTCTTGAAAATATCACGGATTGCTGAGACAAGAGATTTTAATTATCAGTTAAAAGGGATAAAATCTAAGATACAAAATGAAGATTTTGATAAATATTTTAAGCAACATACTGAGCGGGTAAGATAAAATGTAACCCGTTTATGTGAGTATAAATCGACATCAAATAAATCAAAAGAAGCCACACAACGATTACAGAATTGAAATATTAACATCAGTATAATAACAATATAACGACATCTGTGAGAAGCTGGTGTAAATTGATGAGAATAAAACTGTTTTGCAATGAAAAACAACAGCAAGTAACACGAACAAAAAGAAATTTAAGCCGTAATTGGGATATCATCCTCAACGGCAAATCTTGTTTTTGGACATTATCATCACTATAATAAATTGAATTTTTTACATGAAAATACCTCGGTGTAAAGAAACGAAAAGAATGAATCACCTAGTAAAAGTAAATATCTTTAAACAACATTTTGTACAATATTTATTCTGTTGCGAATAATAATAAATGATAAAGAGATAGAAGAGAACCAATAAACCAAACACTAACGAACGGATTCTTTTTCTCCCTTTATTTTGGAATAGTTCAGTTTGATTACTAGATTGTAACAGTCTACAGTCACGAATTGGTATATTAAAATGTCAAGAGTTCAAAAACAAGTATCGCCATGTAAGCGAATTTAAATTCAAAATTCATTTAAAATTAAATTTGTAACTCACACATAACGTATTTGTTTTGTAGCCTGCAAAAAATATAGCGGAAACTTACGCTTGACTTCATCAAAAGAGGTGTAAATAAAACTCATTACCACATTAATGTTCTCAAATCAAATAATTAATCACAGTGTTGTAAAGCTCGCATAAAACAATTCCGTACAACCTTCTTTGCGAAATTTTTCTGCGCGAGTTTCACCGCGAATCCAGCTGCGATATTGTGACTAATGATGACTTAGTTGTGCAAATGTGTTGAAATACGAAGATTCTCGCGGTTGTATGTATGGATAATATTAAATTCTCGAACTCTCCACGATGTTGGACAGAAATTCTCGAAAGGATCGGCGTCTCGATGTTTCAATGACATCTTAATCATCTTCTTCACTACGAAACAACTCCTGAAGAAGATCGAGATGTTATCGAAACGTCGAGATGCTGATTCTTTCGAGAATTTTAGTCCAACATCGCGGAGAGCCCGAGAATCTAGTATTACCCATATACATATATGTAGACTAGTGGTGATATACGTAAGGCTCTCGAGGAATATTTAATAGAGTATTAATAAAAAGTTCAGATTAATCACTAACGATGTGAACATGTAAAAACCCTTGCCGTCGTCGTCGTCCTTGAACGCAAGATGTCTAGATATCTACTTACGCGTTTTATGTACGTATCCTATTACAAACTAAATACGCTTCCATTAGACGAATCTCTCATCTTTATTATTCTCTATCAACTATTATATTAAAATTTTCATATTCTTTGGTGATTCTCTATATTACACCTTGACGATTTCAAAGAGAAGGATGAAACATCTTCGTCGGTACCAGCTACCGGATGTAACGTCCCATACCTATATTTATAAATATGAACTAATGGGTTTTTGCAAAGCGAGAGCATCTGACATAACGACTATCGTTGGAGCACATGATTCAAGTATTGGATTTCGTGAATTTGAGAGAAATATTGCTGTAGCTATTCGCCGTTCAAGATATCAATTTCAAGGAGATGGGTAACATCGTAGAAGGTTCTGGAAGATCTAGAAGAACCACCAAATGCAAAAAGTAGTTCTCTTAGTGATCGACATACAGGTCTGTGGCAATTGTTTTTCTTTTGGCACAGATAAGCCATAGATTATCGTCGTATTCGTTTGTTTCGATTGATTTCCTATCGTACGAGACCAATATACCTCTCGTCGCGCTTTTAGATTAGAATGATGTAAAGAGCGAGCAGATTTGGATGAATTGAATATCATTTTTTCGGACAAATCTTATTTCCGTTTTTAGGCTCATAGTGATTACAGAAGAGGAAATTTTTTTTAGAACGTGAGACTGTACTTACTTTAATTTTAAATGAATTGTGAATTTAAAATCACTTAATCGATGTTTTGGGGTAGAATTAGTGGTCGCTTTACCAAATATTTAAGGACTAAATTATGTCCAACAAGACAATGCCCGTTCTCATTTTGCAGCTGTTACATTACGATTCCTGCACGACGTCAATGTTAATATTCCCAATTGGACTAAGCGGTCGCTAGACCTATACCCGTAGAATTTGTTGGAGATATGATAGTTCGAAGGGTTGGTTCCGTCCCTAACACTTCAATGAATTTACGACAGCTAAATGATGCCTTACAAGTTGCTTGGAATGATCTTCCGTAGGAATTTATACAACGTCGTATTAGAAGCATGCCCTGGTGAAAGCAGAATGTATGCGTTTACCTGGAGCTACAACTCATTATTAAATTTTATCTATAATGAGTACGAACAGCTTGAAAAACCTCAGAATATATTTTGATTTTTCCTGTAACCCAATATAATAATAAATATTATACGTCATGAAAGCCAAAGAACATCATAGTGACTTTTTCAAATAAATATGTAATCTGTGTATAACATTTTTACCCGGTATATTTTCTTCTTAAGCATATTTTTGGGGTAACACTTTTCCGCACGTTTCTTTATCAATAATAACTGCCTAAATGTTGTAAAAGTTCAGCAGTAACATCACTAATAAATTTTAAGTTACTTACCTTCACGAGCGATCAAAAAATGATTACAAATTTTCATTACTCTCAGCATCCTATGTAAATTTCGTTTTTACTTACCTTCTTCACGAAACAACTAAACAAGCATACATTTTGCAGCCCACTTACAAAAAATAAAAGCTACAACAAATACTTTACAACACACCTATGCTCAATAAGTATTGGTGCAAGCAATCGCCATAACATAAATTGTGCTACAAAATTCCAAATTAATTTCATGAACAAAAAAACTATCAACAAAAACGAAACTACAAAAAAACTATGTATGAACCAGTCTTCAGGTGAGCTACGAAATGAGAAACAAAAAGCAGCGAAAGCCCCATTCACCACAAGTTATTATTTGACAATGAATACCGTTTGAAGATTTTGGTTATCATTCGGGGGACTGCTATCCTGTTCCTGTGTTACTTGGTTACTTGTTATTTCCGGTAAGATCGGAGGGTTTTCACGGGTATCAAATCCACTTACTTGGATAACGGGTTCCTCTGGGATTAAGGTGCCGTTCGGAAATTTTTGGATAACAGTACTGTTAGGGTAAACGCCAACGATTATGAAGGGGGTATTTTTGTTAGGATATTTGTTGGGCCGTTTGCGCACGATCGTGTTATTTGGCAGGATTCCGAATATGAAATAGTCTTTGGCCGGCGTTTGCGGACTGGTTTGTATTTCGTTTTGAACCGGCTCGGGTTCGATAGCAAGCAATCTTCCTGCTCTATCGGAAATGGTGTTAGTCACATTAGATGATGTTTCATTAGACACATCCATCATGCTTGATTCACTACTGTTATTACTATTAAGGATGGTTGTTACTTCTAAATTAGCGGCATCCGTAGCAGGCAGCATTGATTCTGTACTAATTTCGGTCATCGCCACCATTTCGGTAGTAGTGGAATCAATGATGCCAGCTGCATTTGCTGCAGGAGATTCAGTTGTAGTAGCCATTACATCTTCTGAACTTTCAGGAAGTGCAATCGTACTAGCTATTAGTTCAGCTGACATATCAGAAGACAAGGTGGTACTAATTGGATTATCAGTAGGTGAAACTGTGATAGTCATTAAAGCATCTGAAGAATCAGAAGATGAAAGAGACGAATTGTCAGAAGATGTTGTTGCGGATGCGGTTACTGTATTAGTGTCGGTGGATGAAAAAGAGTCAGACGTAGTTTCTGACGTGGTAGTCATCTCGGTTGTTGGAGGTGACGTGGTCAAGAATGATCTGCTTAATATAGTTACAGTGGTGCCATCATCAGTGGAATTAAACATGCTTGAAACATCGTTAGCGGAGAATATGGTAACACTACCGGGACTTACTTCAAAATTAGATACTGTAGAAAGAGGTGGAATAGTGTTGGTGTTCTCTGCTGTGGACGAGAATTGTTGGGTCGCGGACGAATCTACAGTTCTGACTGTCGTTTGCTCCAAGCTTACAGTAGTTAATGTCTTAGCCCGTCCAGCAATTTCTAACAATCTAGTCAACATGGCTACTATAGTAGGATTCATAGCTGCGGGACCTGGAATTGTGTTTGAAGACTCCGGACTCTCAGTTGTAGGATTAGTATTGTCTGAATTAACAGAAGGAGTAGAAAGGTTTAAATCAGAAAGCAAAGGAGTAGTACTTGGTACTTCCGTCGTAACAACAGGCTGCTGATTATCAGTCGTCGTTGAAGTATCATCTACTTGAGGAGATATCGTTGTGATATCTGAGAGTACATCTGCTCCGCCTTCAAAACGATCAGATATCAAAGGCGTTGTATTCTCGTCGGATAGGGCAGCATTCACAGTAGTGGTAGTTGCTATATCATCGGCACTTAGATTTTCGGCTGCTCCGCTCTGAGTGGTTATTGGTAAAATATCATTGTCCACACTATTCATGATCGTAGTAGAGCCCATAGATGCAGAAACAACCTCACTTGCAGAGGCGATATCATTGGAATTAATTAAGTTGGCTGCAGTGCTAGACTCAGTACTAATAACATCAACAGAACCGGCAGTTGTAGATGCAGGCAACTCTGTTGTAGGCGCATCAGATGAGGCAATTAGATTTGCAAATTCTGCTGTTGTAGAGACAGCGTCGTTAGAGACAGTTGACTGAGCAGATTGAGTAGTAGTAACAGAATTTGCGGATGTTGTGGATTCATTTGTGAGGGGAGGAGTGATGGATTCGTTTATCTGAGAACCCGTAGTAAGTGTATTTAATGTAGTAGTTGTCATACCAGAAGAAGGAGTGGTGGGTTCGATACTATTTAAAGTATCTAGAGTTGCTAGAAAATCTGATATGGAAATCGTGTCTGAAAGTCTAGAATTTAGAACTGGATTCGTATCAGATGTGTCAGGAGGATTAGTAACGACAGGTTCTGTACCCGCAGAGTTTTGAGCAATGGTATTTTGGAGTAAATCTGGTGTTGTTATAAGAGGGTTTTCTGGAGGACTTGATGTAACAACGTCAGATGTTGCAGATTCATTTTCATCAGAGTTAATTGTAGTGTCAGTAAGAACGGTCGAAACTCCAAATCTGTTTTCGATAATATTTTCCGAATCCATGGGTTCAGGAGTGGTAACGCCATCCATCGAATTTTGTATTGGAGTCGCTGTGGTAATTTCCGATATTTGAAATTCACCCTGACTCTCCGACGTTTCAGAAACGAAATTGGAAGAAACGTTAAAGAGCTCGACCTCGCGATTGATCGTGCTACCTTCAGAGACAGCCGACGTGAAACTTGTGACTTTGGGCGTGACTACAACTACTTTTTCAGTACTCAGAGTGTCTGGTGTAATGGTTTTTAAAAGAGCAAGTAATTTGGAAATGGTGCGCTGCTGCAAAGATTGTTCTGATGAGATCTGTTCTATTACATCTAAAGCGTCTTGTG
Organism: Dermolepida albohirtum; assembly: GCA_031893035.1. Taxonomy (NCBI): domain Eukaryota; kingdom Metazoa; phylum Arthropoda; class Insecta; order Coleoptera; family Scarabaeidae; genus Dermolepida; species Dermolepida albohirtum. The sequence goes on from JAVIWB010006361.1 coordinate 233,712, forward strand.
GTGTAGATGATGGAGAAAGTGTGGTGCTAACAGTGGTACTAAAAGTCGTGGAAACACTTTTACTTGAGATAGGTTTAAACGTCGTGCTAATGGTGTTAAGGTTGTTACCTACTTGTGTATCAGTCCTTCCTGTTGAGGAAGCTTGTATAGCAGAAATAGAACTTAGGATTCGTTCAATGATAGTGGTCGGTTTTTCGGTCGTTAAGGGTTTAATTTCATTTGTCACAGTCTGTAGTCTCTGTTGTTGTTGTTGTTGTTGTTGTGCCGATACGTCAAAAGTCAAGTCTTCCTTATCAGTTTTGCTCGGAATTTTTAAAATCGCGCTAGCTTTGGTCGGTCCATCGTTAGTCAGATCAATGGTAACGTCAGGTGAGGCCGTCGATATCGCTGTAATGGAGTAAATTATTCTTTCGATAATTGACACCGGTTTCTCAGTAGATTTAAAGAGTGGTGACACGGTAGTCGAACCTCCATCCTTGGTAACCTTCACAAAATTTTCAACACACCATTTTAGTTAAAAAACTATTCGAAAAATGTACCTGATTTTTAGTTACCAGAGATGCGGGGACAAGTTTTGATGATGGATTGTAAGGATTTGAGGGTGATAATAGTTCTCCATTTATCAAACTGTCCGATTGTATAGTATTGACCGGTTCGTCTATAGATATAACCTCCATTCCAGAAATTTTGTCCTCAACTCCAGACTTTACCTGCAACACCAGGGTCAAAAAGCTTTTTTTGTGACAGCGTTTCACTATTGCTTAGTCTTTTCTTAATTTTATTTTCGTTTACATATTTCTTTCCTACGTGGACACGCCGGTTTATCTTCGTAGGATATGAAAGTGTTATTGTGTCATTCACATTTTAACTGTAAATTGTATTCGTTTATGTTTAAACTGTTTTCTGATCATTAGGGGTGATAAAACGATTAATTCCTACCCAGCGACGTTTCGAGAGATTTTTTCCCTTTAAGAAAAATTAATGGGATACTAAGATTGCATACAATATACCACTTAGACCTATTGTATCATTAACACAAGGTTCTACACATGGTTTCGCAAATTTTTTTGCAAAGTCTATATCACAAACCTTGGGCAAAAAATGAATATTACATAAAAAATTCTTGGAAATCCATCATGTTCTTTGAAAATCAGAAAATGCCCTATAATTATAATTGTATACCTATAGACTTAGCACTAAAAATAAAATAATGCTAAACAGTAGAAGAATATACACTACTACCAAAAAACGAGTTCATAAATGCTGTAAAACTATGTCTCGAATAAACATATTTCAATTTCAACACCTTTTTTCAAGAAAAATATGGCATTGTTATGGAGTCACCCAACTCAGGTAGCAATTGCAGAGGAATTGGAAAAGAAAATGCTAAATAATCCATCCTTCCATATATGTTTCCTTAAAAACGTGTGTTGATAATTATATTTGTCATAGATGAACAAATTCTAACCCATTCTGTATCCTTACATATAAAAAAACAATTCACGATAGAAAGTGAAAGTTAATTTTGTTGGAAGCTGTGGCTAATAGTCAAGAAGGTTAAAGACAACCTACGGCATTAATATTTTCTTATTCCGTATACGTATTTCGACAGCTAAGTTGTCATCATCGGAAGCAATTAAGCACAGTGACACACAGACAGAAAACATGTCCAGAATATAAATGTTATTGTGGTAAGGGTTTTTTACCTTTTCGATTAATAGAAAGTGAAATTAAATGCTTAAATTTTTTTGATCTAACATTAATACATAAAAACGGACATATTTATTCAAATTGGTACACTAAACTAAAAACACCACTAAACCATAAGTAGATAGCTGTTCTAAAACAACAGTGAAATCCTTGAAACAGAAAGGTGTTTCACCAAAACCATATTTAAAGAAATATAATTCATAACCTCGAGATAGGCCCTATGCAAAAAAAGAAACACTGTTACAAAAACCTAAATCAAATTAAAAGAATATTTTCAAAAAATAATTATCCACCATATTTCATAGAAAAAAAGAATAGAGATTATTCACACTTAAAAATAAAGAAAATAAAACAAAAACTAAAAATACGGAACGCACAAATATCACCACAAACAACAATAATCTAAAATTTAAATAAATTTTTTGAAAGACACATTAAAATAGCCCACAAATCGAAAAATTAAGCAAATCCTTTTTTATATAACTTAAATATCATTTGTAAAACACCTGAAGAGAAAAACAAACACACAGTATATATAAAATAAAATGCCAATATTGTGAAGGTGTATACGTAGGACAAACAGAACAATAGAGAATTTATAAACGCAAAAACGTTTTCCCAACAAAATTTAGGCAAAAGTATGCTTTAAAAAAATAGGAATTTTTCTTATACCATTTGGATGGAACATAACATTACGCCCGGCCTACTCTCCAAACCTTGCTCTGTCCGACAGTAACTTTTTCGCATCAATGGGACACGCGCTTGCAGAGCAGCACTTCGCCAATTTCTAAGAAGTTAGATAATGGCTCGATGGATGGTTTTGTTCAAAGGGCAAACAGTTTTTTTGGGATGGCATCCATAAATTACCTGAAAGATGGGCAAAAAACCGGTAATGACTTTCCGGTACGCCTGGTATACAACCAGAGCTGGACAGTCTTGACTGTTCGATAGGGGCTGGTTGTCGTGTAGCAATAATTAATACCAACGAATGCATGCTGATACACATGCACAATCACACTTACATACACTGGACACCCAAGCGTATATACGGGCGGAAAAAGGGGAAAAAATAACACAAATTAGATTTTTTTACGTAATGTAACTATTTTGTACATATAAACGCACGGAAATACTGTATAATTTAGTTAAAGTTGGAAACGTTTGTCTATTTATGACATGATAATTGTCAACAAAGAAATGAATGTACATATAGACATTTTAAAAACTCTGTGAATTATGTAAAGAAAGAAAAGAGAAACACTAACTATACAGAATGACTAAAAAGAGTGGAAAAATCCTCTGAAACATCTTTAAATATGAATTAAGTGTTCTGTTACCCCTAATGGTCGAGAAAAGTCCCAAACATAAAAGAATAAAATTTATAGTTAGCCTGAAACGACCAACATATTAAAAAGAAAGAATACATTATTATATTTGAGTCATTAAAGTTGGTACTAAAAAGGGACACACAATCAAATCAATAGAGTAATTGATACTGGCCGTGAAAGCCTATTCAGTTACGTATTCCTTTCAGTTACATATTCCTTTCAGTTAATGGTTAGACGTAATTAATAATAGCAAACAGCGTGTGTATATACAAAAAAAAATCATTAATACAGGTAGAAAAAGAAACAAGTTATTCAAAGAATTACCACTTTTATTGTGCATGTAAAATTTTAAAAAATAAAATAAAATAGTACACCTTCTATACAAATGCATCTTATTTTACATTTAGTTATTTATGTTATTTTGTGCAACTTATTTTGTAATATTTATACCTGCAAACTGGCACCGTTCTTTTCAGTGACGCGTCTTCAATTGCATTACAGAAACGTATGTATATGTAAAGTGTAATAATGTGACAGAATTATGGTAAATTTGAAATTCGAAATTCCCTAGATGTATATAAAAATGTATATAAAAAAATATATATTCTCTCTGAATAAATATGAATATAAAAATAATTTAGGCTACTATACCCGTTAATTTAAGTATATATACAACGTACATAGCTATAGAGGTTTTAATTAACTTATTTATCACAGATAAAATCGAGTAACTAATTTGGCAGTAAAATTGAAATGTGTTTTTTCAAATAATAAGGCCCTTGTTAACATTTAAAGTAGAAGTATTGAGTTTCTTATAAAAGTTTATGGATTAAAATTTAACTTTTGCAAAACATTTTTAAAAAATAAATATAATAAACACTCGGTATAGTTTCACAAAGTATATTTTTAAATATGCTTTTACACTTAGCCTTGTGGCATCATCAGAGGGATTATAAAAGTAAAACTGAACAATGTTACACTGAGATCTTATACTGTTACATAATGGAAGGGACCATTCCCGATAAACCAGGTAAGTAAGGGTATTATAATTTAGGATTTTATTAACGATATTGGAACCAGGTCAAATAAGTAAAATGTGACTATTTTTTCGTAAAAATTATTACACACGCAAATAATAGTTAAGTCTCACTTAATGATCAAATTCATTTGGTTGCAATATTCTTAATTAACCTTGAAGTTATAATACCCTTACTTATCCAGTCTGCCGGGAATTATTCCGTCCATCACTGTTAGTTCTAAGTCGTACTCTATAAAAAGTTATTTATAACGAATGTATGTACATACATATACATACCTATAGAATCTGATTGCAGCATTGTTTAATTTTACTTTTGTAGCTTCCGACGATGTCACAAGGCGAAATGAATTTAAATATATATATAGTGTTTTAATTTTAATATTTATTCATTGAAGTTTAGTTGAAGTGCTTTTAAGAAATTACAACCAAACATTTACAAGTTAAAAAGTTAATTGCATTTATTTTTAAGAACTGTAGCTTGCCTATGAAGTGAATGCAATAATTTTCGTGGAGTTTTGTAATATAATGAAATATATTGCTTTTACGGTTTTCCCTAAGGTGGTATATTTTGATCAATAAGTCGTAAACTGAAATTTTTGAGAAACTGAAGAAGATTTGGTGCAAATAATGGACGAATCAAATGAAGATGTAGACAAAGTAAACTATGGATGAATTTAACGAAGTGAAACATGTACGTAAACATTAAAAATATACCCATAAAAATATACAAAGTTAAATATACAATTGAATCATCGAAATTAAACTTCGTAAATACAACCAAAAATGCAATAGAAGAAAGCGATTGGAGTACATGACGTTTATTAGTGTAAAATACGGAAAAATCAATTAAAATAACTTCTTGTATTTTTCAAATGTGAATACGTTTTTCGACAATCAAATTGTCATCAGCGAAAGAAATATAAAACGTTACGCATTTTATTTAAAGTACCTGTTCTAGTATTACAATTATTTTTTGATTAAAAATAACCCCTTTATCAGAAATCGATTCAGCGTAGAATTTTGATATCTAAGTTATACTCGTTTGTAGTAAAAAATAATCGCACTTGGAATACCAGCACAAGAAAGTACTTTAAGTAAAGTGTTATATGTATGTTCTAAATGTTTAGTATTATTATTTTGCTATTGCTGATGGTAACAACTTAATTGCCAAAATATGTTTTTAGATTTAAAAGCTACATTGTAATAAAGAAATTATTTTCAATGCTTTTTATAGAGTTAACAAAATTTAGGCCTAAAATACATATTCAAAAACGAGTACGTTCTTTACTTAAAATATTTTATTTCAGCTAGATTTTGACAACTAAATTGTCATCATCAGCAGTAGAAGAAATAATTTCTCTCTGAATACTAACACGAGAAAGTATTGTAAGTACAGTGTTATGTTAATGTTCCACCTTTTTATTACTACTTTTCTACTGCTGATGATGACAACTTAGTTACTGAAATACGTCTTGAGATTTAAAATTTATATTGTAATAAAGAGATTATCTTATAGAGCATATAGCATAATCTCCAATTTAACCACGTTTAAACCTAAAATACATCTTCAAAAAATATTTTAGGCGTGCTAGTATTTTGGCGACTAATTTGTCGTCATCAGCAGCAGAAGAAATAATTAAGTTCTGAATACTATCACAAGAAACTACTTTAAATAAAGTGTTATATTAATGCTCCAAGTGTTTATTATTATTTTTGTACTGCTGATGATAACGACTTAAGCTTAGACTTGCACGCCTCACATTGGAGACTGCAACTAAGTACATAATAAAAAAAGGGTACAAAAATCCTTACCACATTAATATTTGTATCTTAGACACCATTTCGAGAGCTAAGTTATCACCTTCAGTACAAAAAAATAAACACAACGTCAAAACTTTAGCTCACAATAAAGTCGCATATAAAAAACATGAAGCATTCTACTTGATGTCTTCTCAAACACTGTAGCTTTACTACAAGCCAAGATTTCAACGCTGCGTTTATTTCTTCTACTAAAGATGGCAACTTAGCAGTCAAGGTACCTATCTAGGATACAAATATTAATGTGGTAAAAGCCCTCTTTGACTTTTTTGATTATTGTTATGGTATTGAAAGTGTTTGCACCAAAACACTTTAGATAATCAAAATTAATTTTGTGTTATTATGTCTTTAAGTCTTTACGCGAAGAAGAGGACGATATTTTAATCATGCATGCAAATATGAAGATAATATTTAAGCCAACAGCTGCGTATTTTGATTAATCGAAGGAGCTTGAAAACAAAATGCTGCTTTTTAATTCTCAATAATTACTTCTACAATAAAATCTACATGGAACACTTAATCGCTCTCAACATTTCAATTGCATAATAATTTAGTTAGAATCGAATTATTTTACTATCACAAAATTCGAAATGGTTTAATTTGATTATCGTTACAGTTTAAAATTTAATAATACAAGAACTTTGGTAAAATTTCGATAATAATACGCGACTCGTATCAAAATAATTGTTTAATTTGCCCAATTTCAGTCTTTAGGGTAAAAGAAATGAAAGATTGAATATATAGGAATGTAAGTATACAAACGCGTTTATGTAGATTAGTTGAAAGATTACAACCTAATTTTACCAATGGATATGCATGTGTGTATTTGTACTTTTATTATTTTAATCGAAATTAAAATTAGGTATCGGAAACCAATGTTAAAGAAGAATAAATCAATCACAGATATTTCAATAAATATTAAATAAAACTTGTCGTGCTGTTTATGTTCATGAAATGCCTATTTTACCATAACTCTGGATGATAAGCTTGTAAATGTGTAATTTAATTAATACAAAAATGACCAGTTTTTAGTATAAATATCTATTTTACAATGTGAACTTAAAAGCTAAGTTTTAAATTATGAATTATTATATATTTATATGTATATATATGTATATATAAAATACAAAAATCCTACACCATTTTCGTCGGGAAAATTTAAACCGTTTTATTCGGCATATATTTTTTTTTATTTGTAGAAAAAATGTAAGTATTGAAGCAGTGTGTGGCACAAGCAGAAGATGTACAGTAGAAGCGATTGAAGAGCTAGGATTTTCTTCAATTTATGCGATTGAAAGACCATTGTTGGTGTCCTTCTGACCAGTCATAGTCCTTCGAGAGAAAGACAAAATATTAAAATTAATTTTTGCCCACAAACTAGTCCTAAATAAGTTTAAAATACTTTACGTTCAAACTCTAAATTTTAAATAATAAATCAAAAGAAACGAGTCAAACAAATACTAGTCGAATTTTAATGGTCAGTCCAGTAAGGTCAGTAATGTCAGGTGTACTATTTTATTTTGGAAATTCAATTATTCTTAAAAAAAATTATTCGTTTTGCTAAATGTTTTAACGACTGTAGAAACGATCAAACACATTTAAAACGAATGAATTACGAAAATCCATTTCGTGGCGTCGAATTCGCTGCATTTTTCTGTTAAAACATTTATCTTTTGAAAGCGCAATTGTATTATTACAATGAACTTACAGATGGAGGCGTTATTGTCGGTACAGTTGGAATATACGCCGGAGCGTGCGTTGGTCTTGTTGACCCCGATCTACTAAAGAGGTCGCTCTTATAGCGAGAACTGTAACGGCTAGCCTTTTTAGCCCCATTACCAACCTAAAAATCAGAGCATATGTAATTATATAATTCATATTAAATCAAATATATTTTATAAACTTTATTGCAAAAATAAAAAAACAAAAAAATAACAGAAATAATTAATTCCACTGTCATATTCTAAATGAAACTTGTCGCGTCATCTGTTTGTGGGAAACTAATTTATAAAATGTTACAAATAAAAATTTTACTATATTTTTTTTATTAGATTCCAAGATACGAAACATTTAATGGCAAAGTAATTTTCACATCTTTAAAAATTGATGAAAAGCATAGAGCCAACGTTAAATTCTCTCTCAAAAACAGGAAAAATGCTCTGGAAACAATTAAAATGTTTAAAATCGCTTACGAAAACAATATTTTGTCACAATGCGGTATCGACAATCAATAGAACACAGAGAGGAAGTGGATAAAAGTAAATGTTTAAATCGATGAATTGAAACAATGATCAATGAAACTGGTGTAAAAATCAGTCAGCAAATTAGAATTTCCAACGCTTAGAATATCTGATGAAGATCGCCACCGGATAGTGGCATAGTATCTTTTTCATCAACAAGGTTTAAGTTAGCAACAAATTGCAGAAAATATATAACAGAAGATCGTGGATTGACAGGAGTTTCTATGCATTCTTCTGCCATTCGGCGCCATCTAATTAAATAAGAAATTAGAAGACGTCTTGCAAGAAGCCATTACTGCGAAGGAGTAATAAACTTAAACGGTTAGAATATACGTAAATTTATTCCCATTGGACATATGACGATTGGCGATGCGTACTTTGGACAGATGAGTCCAAATTTTAAATGTTCCAAAAGGAAGCTGTGTTTGCAAAAGGATTGGAGAAGTGTATAACCCATCGTGTACCCATTTAACAATAAAACATGGAGGTATGGTCTGTAAAAGTATGGGATTGCATATCTGCCCAAGGAGTTGGATCACTAATTAAAATAACTGGCAAATTAACGTCAGTGAAATATTTAGAGATTCTGCGGCAATGTTATACTGGTATGAGCACAATTTTAATAATTACATTTTCCAGCACGATAACGATAACGAAGCTAGAACTGTTATTATTTGAAAGAAATCGAGCAGCAAAAACTTGCACAGACTTTAGTCTGGCCACCACAAAGTCCAAATTTAAATATTATTGAATATTAGGCGGTACGAAGAAGAAAAGATTAATTTTTTATGGTGTCACTTACATATGCGTCGCTATTTGTAATGGTCTATATAAATAGTGGCATAAAGAAGGCATTCGATGCACTTTTTGAACGCGCAAATCTTTATATTTCCACTTAGGAAAAATACATCGAATAAATAAAGTAATTTTTGTCAAGATTTCTTAACTATCTTTGTTTTTCTAAAGCTATATTGTTTATTTTAAAGACGAAAAATCTACATAGTATTAATAATTATATTTAGAACCAGTAAACAAAATAAAAAATGAAATCATAAATATCAAAGAAGTTTTTAGACTGATTTATTACAACAAAGAAATAATAAATGCTTGTAGCCTTTAGCAATAGTATCTGCCATATTCTAGTGCTTCAGCAACATTTATATCCGGTACAATATTTGTTAGATCAGAACTAGAAGACGGCTACGTCACTTTCTTGTAATAAACTGCACTCGACACTCGAGTAGGATACACATGACGGCGCGGCGTTCACCGTAACACAAGTTGCAGTTAGTTTTTGCATGCCGTGCTTTGCAGTCGATATACATAGCTTCTAAAACATTCATCAAGAAGAAAATAAAGAGGTAAATCGCCCCTTGCATCAACTGCAGTTTATTCCAAGAAATTACGTAGGGTTCTCCTAGGAATTCTGGCTCGACAAATATCCTACCGGTTATACATAAAATATCTTGAAGTAATATAAAAACGTTATCAGCACTAAACCACCCACGAAGATACTAAGAAAAAATGGAACTGTGGTGTACAAAGTATTTATAAATTATTTGGAAAGGAGGATTATATATCGAGGGACCCTATGACATAATTGCCACAGCTTAAGGACTTGTTACTGGAGCAATTTCAAATTCAAAACGTCTAATGTACATATGTCCAAAACCCTGTCGCAACTGAGCTACAAGGATTTAAAGTTTTGGATAACTACTCATGTACGTATGATCCTGATCCTGTTTTTGAGACTATTCACAGAGCTACTTCTTCAATTCTAGAAAGAGCTATATTATGTATACAGCAACTGGGTGGATATTTTGAACAACTAATTCAATAAAGCGACTTTTTTTAAATGATGTTCATTGAGATTTTTTTCCGTGATACATAATACATATGTACCTGCATTAGTAGGGTTATCTAAAACTACAAATGCTTGTAGTTTAGATAGATACAGTTTTGTGTATATGTTCATTAGACATTTTTAAATTGAAATTACTCCAGTAACACATTTTTAAGTTGTAGGCAATCATGCCATGGGACACCCTATGTTATTTCATTAACAGCAGACATATAAAATGAAAATAATCTAAGATGTATCATCATAAAAACAAGATTTATATTTCCTCGATATCCTTTTGTCCAATTATTTTCTCACAGTAACTATATGTACTAAACTACTTTGTTGTGAGAGTGATCGGTTACCTGTTGAGTCGGCAGTGGTGAATCTAATTTACCAGTTCTCTTTTTATCGATACCATTCCTGCTGCTATAAATACCCCTGGGCGGTTTCCTTGAAGAACTCCTACTTTTCGGCACAGAAGTTACGACCTCAACGTCCTTTGTTGACGATTTCACAAGATTCGTTTCACCGGATTTATTCTCCTTTTTAGCCGCTGAAAATCTTGCGTGATACCTCGACTGCTTCTTAGTCTTCGACGATACCTCCGTTATCACTGAAACATGAGATGGCACTACGGTTGATCTAGTTACCTTGCGTACCGAGAAACTAGGTCGTTTCGTAGAGTGCACGTTGGCACCTTCACTTTCGGGATACTTGGCCGTCAGCGAAAATCTTGTACGTGTAGGCTTCGAGTTCGGCGTCGTAGAAGAGTTCGGTACCAGTTCATTGTCGACATTGTTCGCCTGTAAGTGAGACAGAATTTTGAGCGTTTTTATATAATGGATTGGCATTCGAAAAGAAAACAATGTGTTTCGGTTATTTTATGATAATGGACGTTATGGTGGACTGAACATAAATTTTTAGATACTTCGGCGGTGATCTAAGAAGAAAAATCAACTGGGAATTGTTGCGTAAATGAGATTACGTTAACTTTGTCCATTCATAAATAATAAAGATTGTAGGAAGCATTCGTTCTGGTTAAGTAAAGAGCAGGGTTAGGTAATTTTAATGATGTATAGAAAATTATAATTTAATCGCAAAACAGATGTAAATTTAATGTAGATAAGAGCACTATCTGGTATTATTTATTATTTATGTATTATTGGAGAAATATATACATATGTACAGGATGCTGTTGTGTGGGTGCAACAAAATAAAAACGTTGAATAATAAATAATATAATAATAATAATAGAAACATTATTGTCCAACAGACTGGAGGCTAATTATAGGAAAACTAATAATACAATAATCTAATCTCTAATATTAATATTTTAATAGAAAAACTCTTTGAAGATAACGACAAGATATTGGGTTAACAACTAAGTACTTTCGGTTTTTACTGATAGAGAGCGCTGCTTTATTTTTTGTATAACGTATGTTAGTGCTGTACTTTACCGTTTGTCGCGTGATACTAGTCACATTGACGTAACTTCAGAAGCAAGTAGTGCGTGATTTTTATTAAAGCTATTAGTTGTGGGTTAATTTTAAATGGAGTGCAGAAACGAACATTTTCGACATATTTTACTATTTTATTTCCGTAAAGGAAAGAAAGCTGCTGCGGCTCACAAAAAGATATGTGAAGTTTATGGTGCTAATTGCTTAACAGAGCGCACGTGTCAGAATTGGTATAAAAAATTCCGTTCTGGAGATTTTTCCCTCAAAGATGAGCAACGTTCTGGCCGGCCTACTGAAGTTGATGATGACCAAATCAAAGTCATAATTGAAGAGGATCGTCATATAACTGTTCGAGTGATTGCAGAGGGGCTACGTGTATCGCACACAACGATTGAAAAACATTTAAAATGTCTTGGGCTAGTTAAGAAGCTTGATATTTGGGTACCTCACGAATTGAAAGAAATTCATTTAACACAAAGAATCAACTTTTGCGATATGCACCTTAGACGAAATGAAACCGACACTTTCTTAAAAAGAATCATCACTGGTGATGAAAAATGGGTCCTGTACAGTAACATAGTTCGAAAACGATCATGGAGCAAACACGATAAACCAGCTCAAACCACATCGAAAGCTGAATTGCATTCAAAAAAGATCATGCTGTCAGTTTGGTGGGATTATAAAGGTGTTATGTTTTTTTGAGCTGCTTCCAAGGAACCAAACGATCAATTCAGATGTTTACTGTCAACAATTAATAAAACTGGAAGAAGCAATCAAAGAAAAACGGCCAGAATTGTCAAATCGGAAAGTTGTAGTTTTCCACCAAGATAATGCAAGGCCTCACACATTTTTGGCAACTCTTGGGAAACTACTGGAGCTTGGCTGGGAAGTGATGCCACATCCCCCATACAGCCCTGATCTAGCACCATCTGATTACCATTTATTTCGAAGTTTGCAGAATTCTTTGAATGGTAAAACTTTCACAAATGACGATGACCTTCACTCGCACCTGGTTCAGTTTTTTGCTGATGAGGGCCAGAAATTTTATGAGCGCGGAATCATGCAACTGAAAGAAAGATGGCAAAAGATCATTGAGCAAAATGGAAAATATATAATTGATTAAAAACTATTCTTTGTTTAAAAAAAAGTATTTTATTTTATACTACAAAACCGAAAGTATTTAGTTGCCAACCCAATATATAAAAGATTATAACCAGTGTAACTAAATATTAATACGAATTTATTATTATAGGTATTACTATCATAAAAAAAGAGTTTCCAGTTTTAAAAGCAGCAATAATTTTTATGGAATTTATTTTTCTTAAATTAACAATATTTTTGTATCTTTTCTAAAACTAGCCATCTCCGTTTTTAAATTTCCGTGGATATTCTCCAAGCAATGTCAGCATGACAGATTTATGTTCATTTTTAACCAAAATTTTATTTTTAGTTCCTATTTTTACTTTTTTTATAAAAGAATTACTTTTTTTTTAAGTTAACCTGGAAGTATTCTCGCCTATTTTTCAACCAAGCTTAGAATTTTAAGTAATTTTGCTGATTTTTTCAACTAAACTTCAAATTTAAAGTATTTTTGCTCATTTTTATCTACTAAAATTAGAATTTGAAATAATTGTCATTCGTTAAACCAATTTAGCCGCCTCCATTTTCAAGTTTGGATGGATATTCTTTAAATAATGATAGATTTTTGTTGATTTTTAACCAAAACCATATTTGCGATTTTTTAGAAAAAAAGAATTAGTTATTTTTCAGTTCAATTTGAAATTTGAAGCATTTTTATTTTGTTTTTTCAACTAAACTTGGAATTTTAAGTATTTTTTCGTTTGTTAAGCCAATTTGGCTACCTGTATTTTTAAAGTTGCTTGAATATTCTCCAAATAACGTCAGTGTGATAAATTTATTTTCAATTCGTTGGAAAGGAATTTGCTTATTTTGCAACTAAACTTGGAATTTAAAATCTTCAACAATTTCAAAAAAAAATTAAAAATAATGCTAAGGTACATTTTTACATTTTTAAATTTTCAGAACGCCCTCTATAATATTTTATAAATCGAACTGCAGTTTAATACTTCATAAAACAAACAAAAGCTTTTCTTAACATATAATAATATTTGTTTCTGACAAATCAATAATAAAAAATTCTTCCTTTTGCTATGCTTATCTGGCGACACCCTGTATATATTAAATATTCTAGCATTCTAACAAGCTGGTCCTGAATGAAGCCAAAACTGTCAAACTGGCATTCACTTCCAAAAGGATAGAAACTCCCGCGAATGCAGGGTCAGTGAAAATATTGGGAATACATTTAGATACCAGACTAACCTGGAAGGATGAAGTGGACGCCCTCTCGAAAAAACTCTCTTGTGCAATATATGCTGTGCGGAGAATCAGAGCCATTACAAATAAGGAAACTGCGAAAACAGCTTATCACGCACTTTTTCACTCGCGGATGGCATACAGTGTCCAACTATGGGGCGATTCAGTGCATGTAAATGACATTTTTAATTTACAAAAGAAGGCATTACGAATAATAGAGCAAGTTAATATAACGGCACATTGTAGATCTATATTCATAAAAAATAAAATAATGACGTTGGCCTCCACATACATATATAAGCAATTGCTGCGCGCTAAACGAGAGCTACCAACCCAGAAAAGGAAAGGAGAGGGAAGAGCAATACAACTGAGATCCAGACAACAAGTACTTCTTCCCAACCATAGGCTACGTACTACTGCTGCCCAACACAAACATTTGGATATGTTTAACAGGTTGCCATTATCGTGGACTGAAAAACCCATTTTGAAATTCAGAAATGACATAAAAACATTTCTTTTAGAAAACGGATTCTACACAGTAACGGAGTTCCAAGAGCAGATTAAATCAATCAAATATTAAACTGTATGTCCTGCTTTGTGCACACATATGTTTATACCACACTTACACACAGTACATATACACGTACATACACACACAGACCATCATAGACAATGACGTTACCTCTTTATCTGTATTATAATAGATGGTAAAATAAAGCTTATTATTATTATTATTATTATTCCATTTTTTTTATAAGTAATTTATTAAAAACTTCCATTTTTTACTTTTTACCAAGTCATAATCACTAAGGTTGATATATAACCCCTTTCCACATTAGCTTTTGTAATTCTGTATACCCATTTCGACAATTAAGTTGTCATCGTCAGCAGATAATTGCAAAGTGTCGCACCTGGTAAACCACGGCGAAAAATACCTGTACGAAAACAAACTCCCTACGCGGTACACACCGTTGAGAACCTAAACGTACACTACGTACAGAATTACAAAAGTTAATGTGGAAAGAGGTTATATATCAACCTTAGTGATTAAGTTTAATCAACCACAGGCTCCATCAAATTCAACTTTACCAAGTCACTCAATTTGTTCCAAAATGGTCAAAACTCAATTATCCTACAGTTACCAATACTTGTTCATTTTAGTTGTTTGTTACTGGAAGACTTTTGGCAGGACTTAATTTTGAAAAAAAATCAAATGTTGCCGAAATTTCAAGCAACATTAATCAATATTAGAAATAATTAATGAGTCTTTTACATTCGATTCCTCCACATTTTACAAATCCGTTACCTTCTAACGCACAATTTCTTCAGTTCCTGTCATAATTAACTCATTTCATTCTTCGTCTGACATTCAACTTGATCATTTACAACAGACAAAAATAATTATTTCCTTAAACTATGATTGCGGGCGTACTCGTATATAAGTCAGTCACCTTTTTTCCTGTTATTATATGTACCTTTCTATTCGATCAGTTGCAGCATTTTAGAAATACACATTTCTAACAGTGATTTCCTACATACGAATCTTATAATTAATAAACAATCAATATTACTGTTAATTTCCTGTTTTGTATCAATGAGATTTATAATTTATTGCATAATGTAAATAAAGTGTGCCGGATTAATGCTATTCTGTTCGGACTAGGTGAATTGGAAGGAAGAAAAGACAATTAAAGAAAGTACGTGACCTAACAAGAATGAGGAAGAAGTAGTTTATAAAAGGCGTTTGTAACAGGAATTATTAAATTATGATTTCGAAACGTTTACAGAAACAAAATGAATTCAAATTATAATGTTCTAATCAAAAGTTACATAAAATAAAAAATAAGTAATAACTGTAAGAGAAAGAAGAAAATAAATAAATGCTATCTTTTAAGCATATACAGTGCACTCGCGATAATATTAACACCCTAATAAATGAATACGACAAAATATGAACACTTTTTCTCCGCCATTGACTACTCCAAAATATGAACTTTGTACAAAAGCTTTAAAATATGAACAACTATTTCTTTTTTATTTTGAAACGGATTTCAGTTACATAATATGTATAAAAATTAGGGGAAACCCCGAGTTATTAACATTTGAATGCCAAATGTCAATGGTCAAACAAACTAGTGTACTTTTTATTTAGTTTTTACATGTACGCAGACGCAAACGCAAGTTCGGTTTTTAAGTGTTAAAATAAAAGTGAATAATTTGTAAAATAGCATACAAAAAGAACATAAATTTCTAACTTTAAAGGAAAAATATGAAATTTTGGAGAATTTACAAAAAGGTGCAAGTGTTACTAATTTAGCGAAGAAATATGGAGTGACAAACTCTACAGTATCTTGAATAAAATAGAATAAAAATGTAATTTCAAAATGTGTCAACAATGCATTCATCGGACCTGGAAAAAGAAAAACTATGCGACCGTCGGAGTACCCAAAAATGGAAAAATCATTGTATAAATGGTTTATGCGTATAAAGGATAAGAAATTCCCCATCAGTGGACTAATATTGAAAGAAAAGGCCAAGGAGCTTCATTATAATATTAAGGAAAATAACTCTGACTTCAACGCGAGTGACGGATGGCTGCAGAATTTCAAAAAGAGATTCTGTGTAAGATTACTCCAAATTTCTGGAGAGAAACTTTCTTCTCAAACCCAGTTGATTGAACCATTTAAAGTGGCACTTAAATCGAAGATTGAAAGGCTTGGATTAAGTAATGATCAACTTTATAACGCCGACGAGAATCGGGTTTATTTTGGAAAATTTCACCAACAAAAACATACGTGTCTTCTCAGGAAAAATCAGCCCCAGGTACAAAGACTGAAAAACAAAGAGTTACTTTCCTGTGCTGTGCAAATGCTACGGGATCTCATCAGCTCAAACTGCTTGTTGTCGGAAAGTCAAAAAAAAACCCGTTGTTTCCAGAATTTTGATTGCCCTGTTCACTATCGTCATTCTAAATCAGCGTGGATGACTGGTAACATTTTTAAAGACTGGTTTCATCGCTTATTTGTTCCAGAGGTAAAAGTTTTTATATTGACATTAATCGACACATACCTATTCATTTTAAAATATTTTTTACATAATTCAGGTGGAACAATTTTTTTCCGGTGAAAGCTATTCTCTTAATAGATAATGCCCAATCTCACCCACCTGAGGACGAATTAAAATCTGAAAACGGCTCTATTTTATTGATGTTTATGCCACCGAACGTGACCCCACTCATCCAGCCCATGGACCGAAATGCTATAAGGATCACAAAGCTGTATTACAGAAATAGCCTTTTGGTTTTCATTGCTGCTAAAGGGGGTGGTTTGATAGAAACTATGAAGCAGAATACATTAAAGGAAGCTATCATTATTTTGAAATCAGCTTGGAGAAGACTGGATTCATCTGTGTTATGCAAATGCTGGAACAACATTTTAAATATGGTAGTGAATCAAGATGATCCCGAAGATGAAATTCCTCTAAGTGTTGTTAGAGAAAATTTGCAAATGAATTTACGTGAATTGGAAGAAAGCGCCGCCAATGTCTTATGCGCCTTACTACCCGAGGTTTGTATTTTCTGAAATGTACTAAAAATTGTGTGTTATTCTATATTTTTTCATAGGTTGAATGTACGGCCTCGAACGTTAAAGAATGGAATGAGGATGCTATTGAATATGAAGATAATGAAGGAGAAGCCATATCCGATGAAGATGATTGTGTGGAGGAACCAAACGGGACGATTAAAGCCGGGGAGGCTGTCGATATTTTCAATAAGGCGTTGGATTGGGCTGAAGGTGAAATGGTTGAACAGCGAGTTTTAAATGTTTTAAGAGACTTACGTAAGAAGGCAGTTTTAAAAGTTCTCGATCAAAAGAAACGTCAAAAGAAGATAACCGACTGTTTTGAACATTAGCTTTATATTTCTAGCATTTATGTATACGAAGGAGCGTTTTTATATTCGCGGAATGAGCGGGTTGTAGAGGGGTGAGTAGGCGCATTGGGGGCGTGGCCTGTGCAGCGACTCATGATTAGTATAAATACGAAGTTTCATTGTTATTAGACAGTTAGTATTTGAGCTATCGTCAACCAAGTAACATAATCAGGAGTGAAAAGTGAAATATGGAAAAAATCGAATATCGTGCCGTTATAAAGTTCCTTACCAGGCAAGGAAAATCAGTCGCGACCATAATGAATGAGATGTCATTGGTTTACGGCGACTCTTGTCCAGGAAAAACCATGGTGTACAAGTGGCATAGTTTATTTAAACAAGAAAGGGAATCCATCATTATGAACCTGAGTCCAAACAAGACTCCATGCAGTGGCATAAAAAGGGCACAGCACCTCCCAAGAAATTTAAAGTGTCACAATCAGCTGGGAAACTCATGGCAACGGTATTTTGGGACTCGGAAGGAATATTGTTGATTGATTATAAAGATAAAGGTGTTTCTATAACCGGAGAATATTACGCTTCAATATTAGAGCGACTAAAAGAAGCCATTAAAGAGAAAAGACGGGGAAAATTGACAAAAGGTGTTCTGCTTTTGCACGACAACGCGCCCGTCCACAAGAGCCGCGTTGCGTTAGCTGCCCTGCATAAGGTGGGCTTCGAAATTGTGAATCACCCACCCTACAGCCCAGACCTGGCCCCGAGTGATTATTACCTGTTTCCGAAAATGAAAAAAGAGCTGCGGGGTAAAAAATTTACTGCCGATGATGAAGTCAAGGAGGCAGTTTCGGCGTATTTTGCAGATAAAGAGAAATCATTTTTTTATGAGGGTATAAATAAATTAATTGAAAGATGTGAAAAATGTATCCGTCTTGCAGGTGAATATATTGAAAAAGAAAAATAATTTGGTTTTTTTATTTCCACCCCTTGTCCCCCATTCCGCGAATATAAAAACGCTCCCTCGTATGAATATGTATAGAAATAAGTATATTTTTGTTTGCTGCAAACAAACTTAATGAAAAAGTTCCTTTTATGTTTTAAAACAAAACAAAAATTTAAACTATTTAAATGAAGCTTTCATTTATACAGGAAAGAACTTTAGGTGGTAAGTAAACGACTTGGTTTTATTAAAACTTTGTGCCATTTGTAAATATGAACAATCTCAAAAATTTGAACTGCCCTTGTTTTCATTAGTGCATATTATCGCGAGTGCACTGTATATGATCATGTAAATTCAAAACTAACCTCAATTTATTCATAAATAGCTAATTAACAAAGTGTATTATCAACTCAGAACATTTCATTTAATTTTGTCGTGGATCATTCAATAGATGCAATTATCATTGGATTTATCTTTTACATTTACATTCCAAAATGATTATTATTCTATCAATAGAATATTCAGTAACTGGTAATTAAATTAGCCTCCCCAATTTTAGAATTTGAACGAAACAAAATCAAAGTACATAAAATTTAAAACGTTTACTTCTATACTACACATGTGAGTATAGTTTAATCACTGAAGGTTGATATACAACCCCACCTTCCACAATAATTTTCGTATTTTGTATATGTATTTCGACAAAGCCAAAACGCATACTTGTGCGTTTTGGCTTTCAACGGTACAGATCGTGTGGGGAATTTGTTTTTCTACGGACGTTTTGCCGTAGTTTTCCAGGTGCGACACTATTTAATTATCTGCTAATGATGATAACTTAGTTGTCGAAATACGTATACAGAATTCGAAAATTAATGTGGAAAGGGATTATATATCAACCTTCATTGATTAAATTAATAAAATACAGGCCCCATCAAAATTACTTCCATGTCAGTATAGATCTGAACACATATCAATATTTGGCAAACCCCTCTGCTTGAATGATCGCTTGAATTCGCTTCGGTATTCTGACGATACAGGCTTCTACGTTCCATTGAATGAATTTGATGTTTAATCGTGCAGAATAATATTTAGGTTGTCAACGAAGTGTTACCACAGACAATTTTTTTACAAGTTTTTCAAGCTGCTTGCAAAAAATTACCTTTATTATCACTATTCGCAAAAGCATTATCTAAAATTGAGAAAGCTGAGACAAATGAAATCACACAGTATTCTACAAAACGTCAAAAATCGGAGAATTATTCTCTGACCTAATAAACGCAAGTCCAATAAAGAAGTTCTACTACTAAATTCAAACTGCATAAGTGCAAGAATTGAAATAAAATAAAAACGTGTGGCGGAAACAATAACATTTTATAGTAGTACCATATCATACTTGGTACTACTATATACTCGTATAGTGCTAAAGCACGCTCTTGCAAATGGCCTCTTCACGTTTTCTACAGTGACTTAGATTTAGTAGCTATCAATTATTAAGTCTTATATAAATAAACCACTTAAGTAGATATTTAAAAAATGGAGTTTATTTTCCAGTCGACTGAAGAATTGAGATGCTTACGTAGAGATGAAATCAAACACTTTTATTCCATTGTTGAAAATGTAAAATACTGAAGTACAGAAGAATTGTCAAGTTCAAGTAAAGTTCATTGGAAATCAATATAAAAAAATTTGAGCTAAATGCAATAAAAATGTCTGCGAAAAATGTATATTTTATATCTTGATGTATGAGTCAAATTGATTCATTGTATTGGAAATAGGTACATAATTAACAGTAGTAAATCTAAATTCAAGACATTAGAATTATTTTCTCTACTAGTTTAAGTGAAACAGTGAAACAATTACAATTTTAATAAAAGAAACTAACGTCTTTTTGAAAAGTTATCTCTTACTTTATCATATCATACAATGTATATCTGTGTTAGTGAATTATAAACGATTTACTACCACGATATTTTAGTAAAAATCATAAAGTAAATGAAATATTCTATGTTTCTTATTATACTTTATGAAAATATGCATCTTACAACTTAATTAATGTAGCAAAATAATACAACAAACTGACTTACTCTTGAAGATGTCTGAGTCGTTGGTGCGTTCGTGGTCGTCGTTTTAATAGAAGATGCTGCGGATGGGACGACGGAAACGATTCTCGAAGAGGTCACGATTCTCTCGGTGCTTTTCGTGATTGCGTCGTCGTTTGATGATGTCGATGATTTCTGCTGCGACCTTGAACCCTATCGAATAGTTCATTGTTAATGTCGCGCACGTAAACAGGTGGGTGAACATCACCATCCATTGTAATGGATGGAAAGTAATAGATCTAGCGATGACCTCTTTCGACAGTTATGTTTAAGTCGCCAAGAGTATTATTTCTTTTTCGATTTGTAGATTGAACGTTACTTGCGAAATGTTTTTTTATATAAGTCTTTGAGCGCGACAGTATTGACAATATGAACGGAGTCTTGGTAACTTGAAGTGAGAGATTGAAGAGATATTCTTTTAAGGGAACTATTTAACAAAGAGGACATTGTTCATTAAGACAGTACGATGGGCAAAGTATTTGTCATACAATGAAGATGATGTTATAGGAAATATGTAGAAAGGTTTGTTTATTTTAAAAACTATGAAGCGAAATCTATTTATACATTCAGCAATCATAATGGTAATTTCCCTATCATTGTATTATATTTTGAAAAAATTGATAGATGACAGGTTACCATAGATAATATAACAATTGGCTATTAAAAAAAAGAAAAGACAACAGCGACTAAGCAAAAGATCGAACAAAGGCATTATACTGACTACAAGAAGATAGGCCTTTAGCTGACGTGTTAGGGGCTATTAAAATATAGTAATACATGGGTTGTCTTTCAAGTTTTCCATATAGAACTGGAATAAAACAGTAGATAGCTTTTAATCCACTGCTCCTTCTAACGACTGGAACCTTTGACCACGCAGTCCGTTCTTGATTTTCGGAACGGTAAAGAAATCGTTGAGACTTGGGTCTGGACTGTACAGAGGATGGTCCAACAATTCGAGGTTTTGTTGCGTTAAAAATTCAATTGTCTCGCGTGCTGTGTACGCACTTGCATTGTCTTCCAATGAAGGAAAAATATCAGACGATTTGTGAAAATTGATCAGCTGTTGTACTTCTAGATGCGACAAAGTACTCAGAGAAAAGAGAAGTGATAAACTCATCAGATTATAGTAAGGCTTTGCTAAAGTGCAAACATGGATAAGAACGAAGAAAATAAGTTTGAGTAGAGAGAAGAAATGACCTAAAGGAAACATTTTTGACGACTTCGAAGTAGGTTATCAGTAAGAGAGATGGAAAACGAATGACAAAGTGGAAGAAGCGTATAGATGCACGTAATTACCTATATATCAAGAGCACAAAAGGATTACAGTAATGGTTCATATAGTAAGTAAAAGAAGATGAAGGTATAAAACAAAGAGGGCGACCTAAAAATAAATAGATACATTGCAAAAATGTTCTGAGATTGTTTAAACAACATCTCTTTGAACTACTCATGGCGAAAAAACTTCCGTGAATAATCCCGACGGTAATATTCTTTAAAATATGCACTTTATCAACGAATAAATGCACATAAACGAAAAGAAAAAAAATATTGAAGTATACGTGTACGAAAGATTTTAACGGTAGATTTGAAAATAGCCTGTTATAAATACGATTTATCAGCTATGAAATTCGAGGTACAGATAAAAGGTAAAAATTTGTAACGTTGTGTTATTAATAAATTTTATAACAAATTTTCAATTAAAAAAAATAAAAATGTATACAAATATATGCAAAATATACAAACCAGTCTAAGCAATCGAATTTAAAAACGAATTATTAAAATGCTTATATTTAATACCTACAAAATTTCGAAAAAAACAAACATTTGTTTACATAATTAACAATAAACCACTAATTACCTTGTTATTAGTTTGTTTAGCTAATTTCGCTTGTATTAGCGCTTTAAATGGTTCCGGATAATTATCGGAATCGCCTATATCCTCCTCGGAGCTAGTCAGCGCAGACAAACTTCTGTTCTTGTCTTTGAACTCGTTTTTCTTATGACCTCTGGCGGTCGGTGTTACTTTCACTGCTTTCTGTTCAGTTTCGTTTGTTTCTTTCGGTTTTCCGCCAGCGTTCTCTAAATTATTGCTCGTCTTGTTCACTTTGACTTTGCGAACGACTTGGCGACCTATTTTTCGTTTCGTCACCACTTCGGATACCTTAGTTTCAACAGATTCTTTTATTATCGGTTCCCCATTTCTACCAATTTGGATTTGCTCTGATTTTGTAGCTTTTGTGTTTACAAAAGCTTTAGGTGAATCCGACAAAATTTCATTATTCTTGCCTACTTTGATCTGATGTTCAGAAGAAGTAGCCAAATTGAGGGCCTCTCTAGACGTACCAGGTCTTCTTCTTATTGGTGCGACAGTTTTTACTTCACTTTCGAACAATGGCAAGACTTCCAATTTTTGCTCGTCTATTATCGGTGGTATGAATCTAGTTCTGGGTCTACTTCTGAAGGTTTCCTTACTTGCAGTGTTTGTATCTTTAATTAGTGGTTCGTCCGTATTGGTTTTTCTAGAAAAATTTCTTCTCCTAGACTCACTCCTAGCTGTTGTAACATCTGGAATTGTCAAGCTCTCTTGTTGAATGGGTTTAATTCGTCTGCTATCAACACGATTCCTAACGGTATTTCTTCTACTTTCCGTAGCTATAGTGTTTTGAGTAGTACTCACCAACTTCTCTTGGATTTTAGATTCTGATTGGATTTCCGGCTTATTTCTAAATAGATATTCTGCTCTTCTATTGTTTTTTATTGTCGTTGGAGACACCGTTGTAGTTGTAGTTATAATTTCGTTTTCAACTTGTTTTGGTTTGTTCCTGGACCTTGGAATTTCGGTTGTGATTGTTTCTTCGGAAGTCTCGATTTTTTCTGTACTGTATAATCTACCCCTAGCTGGTTTAGGAGGTGCTAGAACCTCATTTTTGTTGACGTTTGCTGGCTGTGTTTCAATCTTAGCTACTTCTATAGATCGACCTCTCCCAGGTTTGGCAATAAACACTTCATTTTTACTTGGGTTATCTGCTTGTTTTTCTAATTTACTTGCTTCTGTAGCTTCCACAATTCGAGAAAGTCGTTCGTAGTTCTTTTCTACTTTCCTACTGCGTCCTGGAGATCTTCTACTAGTAATTGGTGAAATCGCTGACTTTTCTTCCTCTTTTTGTATCTCAGAAACTCTTTGTTGTTTATTATTTCTGCCATTATTTCTGGGACTTCCCCTTCTAGTATTTCTAGGAATTTCCTTAACATTTTGATTTTCTACTACTTTAGTTGTGGTTTCTATGCTATTAGTCGATCTGTCTTTAACATGAGATATTCTACGCCTGAGAGATTGTTTTCTATCTTCATTTTGTACGTTTTCGTTTCCATTTGATGATGGGTAATTGACTTTACGTCCAGTTCGAGACCTCAGAGGAACTTCTTGTGTACTTTCAGCTGAAAAGAGTGAAGGAACACGACCCCTAGCTCCAGATTCAGTTACTTCGGCAATGTCAAGTCTTCTTCTAATTGCTTTCGATCTCAGCGGTCTCACAGTTGATTGTGCATCATCTTGCTTAACGCGGGTTCTTGTTCTAGAACTTGCGGAGACAGAAGATATCTCGGAACTATCAATCTCTTGTCTTCTAGCCGGACGTGTTCTAGTTCTCGTTTTCACAGTAGAACTTTGAACTTCTTCAGTCGTAGTTACACTACTTGGTACACGAGGTCTTGCTTGTAGTCTCGGTGCCTTTTTGAAGTCTGTAATTGGCGTGACGATTTGCAAAGCT
The DNA here is from genome assembly GCA_031893035.1 of Dermolepida albohirtum. Taxonomy (NCBI): domain Eukaryota; kingdom Metazoa; phylum Arthropoda; class Insecta; order Coleoptera; family Scarabaeidae; genus Dermolepida; species Dermolepida albohirtum. Next base: position 258,176 of record JAVIWB010006361.1, read on the forward strand.
TCTGTTTGTTTTTTCTTTATTTCCGGAGTGGTTGAATCTAATTTTTTAATTTCGTTTTCTGTAGAGGAGGACTGTTCATTTAATGTAGTCAGCTCAGACGATTGGCCCAGATTTGTTGTTATTGGTAGTAACTCTTCCGTGGAAACGCTTTGCGAACTGGTCTCTAAAGGAATTGTAGTTTCTCTAATTACACTTTCCTGAGCTTTTTCAGTTGTAGCTCTGGTGGTTTGAGGAGCGAAATTTGCTAATAAATCTTCGGGAAGAATTTCATCCTCCGGCAGTGGTAAGGGTACATACAAAGGCTTCTTAGGCGCGTTTGCGGCTTCGAATCTGGTTTCCGTTATAACGCGAGGCTTGTGTATTTTTCTTACATTAGTGTTCGGAATGTCATCCAGCACTTCTTTGACTTCGTACGATTTGTTCGAGGGTTTGGCAGTTTTCCTGTCGGGTTTTCGGACGGTGTCAACTCGTCTTTCTATAGGCGCTGCTGCTTCTGCTAGATCTGCTTCGGAAATGTCTGATGGTACGGTGAATTTTACGCGCCCCCTACTTCTACGCGTCCCAGGTTCTGATGTCGCTTCGGAAGACTGAAACAAAAAAGAAATGACAGTAAAAAAATTGTGCACCAAATAAATTTTGTGTAAAATTAAGTAATAAGTAAAACACTGAGAATGATAATGATTGATGATTTGTTTTGTAGGCAATTGAAGATTCGACATCTAATATAACAGTCGAACTGAAAAGTCCCCGGTCTACCATAGTAAAACACAGTTTTTTGGCAAAATTCTATTTTATTATTCAACATAGTTGCCTTCGAGGGCGATACACCGATTATAGCGTTCTTCCAACTTTTCGATACAATTTTTGTAGTACGAATTGTCTTTAGCCTCGAAATAGGCCTCAGTTTCGGCGATCACCTCCTCATCCCTGCTAAATGTCTTCCCGGCGAGCATTCTCTTGAGGTCTGCAAACAGGAAATAGTCGCTGGGGGCCACATCTGGAGAGTACGGTGGATGGGGAAGTAATTCGAAACCCAATTCACTTAATTTGGCCATTGTTTTCATTGATTTGTGACACGGTGCATTGTCTTGGTGAAACAGCACTTTCTTCTTCTTCATATGGGGCCGTTTTTTTGCGATTTCGTTCTTCAAACGGTCCAATAACGCTGTATAATAGTCGCTGTTGATGGACTGGCCCTTTTTAAGATAATCTATGAAAATTATTCCATGCGCATCCCAAAAAACTGACGCCACAACTTTTCCAGCTGACTGTTGCGTCTTTCCACGCTTTGGAGCCGGTTCATCGCGTGCAGTCCACTCGGCTGACTGTCGATTGGACTCTGAAGTATAGTGATGAATCCATGTTTCATCCATTGTCACATATCGACGCAAAAACTCGGTTTTATTACGATTTAACAGCTTCAAACACAGCTCAGAATCATCAACTCGTTGTTGTTTTTGATCGAATGTGAGCTCGCGCGGCACCCATTTTGCACAGAGCTTTCGCATGCCCAAATATTCATGCACGATTTGTCCAACACGTTCCTTTGATATCTTTAGGATGTCAGCTATCTCGATCAACTTTACTTTACGGTCATTTAAATTGATTTTGCGAACTTTTTTGATGTTTTCGTCGGTGACAGCCTCTTTTGGTCGTCCACTGCGTTCGCCGTCTTCGGTGCTCATTTCACCACGTTTAAACTTAGCATACCAATCAATTATGGTTGATTTTCCTGGCGCAGAGTCCGGAAACTCCTCATCAAGCCATGCTTTTGCTTCAACGGTATTTTTTCCCTTAAAAAAGCAGTACTTTATCAGCACACGAAATTTTTTTTCCATTTTTTTTAAATAACAAAAGTAGCTTCACTCTTAACGCAATATCTCAGTAACTAATGGTCGGATTGCTGTCAAATTTTGACATGTTTCGTTTGAAGGTTAGTACTATCTAAAAAATATATGGATTTAATAACAGTAACGCCATCTATGTGTCAGACCGGGGACTTTTCAGCCGACCTGATATAAAGGCGACATCGTTTTCCAATTCGCTCTTAATAAATGCATAGTACTCTGACGTTAAATGATAAAGAATAATGTTAGAAGCAGCGTCTTAAATATTCTTAAACGAAGTGATTTTATTGAAGAATCGGGTTTTTATGCCACGAAGTAAAGAAAGCGAAGCGAAAGAAAATGTACATGCCTTGAAATTATAGATTTAATTATACTCCAAAATTTAAATAAAAAAATTATTCGTTGGTTTTGGAATGCGGTGTATAAATATGAATTTCCATAGCTACTCTAAACTTCGTAGTTTCTTAGCCGTGGAATATCGTGAAAGTTATGTTAGGTAACATTAAGTTTTTTAAATAAAATCGCCCGCTTGTTAAGCAGACTTTCAGATAATTTGTCTCAGTTTTATGTATAATGATAAATCGTGCAAACAGTGAATGCATTAAAGTTTGAAAGGATCGCGTGCCATTGTTATAGCGTGATTGTGAAGATACACGGGTTTCTGATGCTTTAATTGAATTGTATGGTACGCCAATTATTAAAAAAATAAATACTCTGTTAACTGTATTTGATACGCTATTGTGTTTGTGAAGTATTTCGTTTTTCAATTCAGTACAATTACAAGTTAAAAACTATATTGTCTATTTGAAGATTAAATTTAAAACATTTTATTTCGATGAAAATTAAAATTTATTCGAAGAGATGTACTCGCGAAAACTGACGTTTTTACAAAAAGTTCTTGCAAATTAATGATTTGTAGTGTGCATTGATTTTTTGAAGGTGCTAATAGAGAATTAAATTTTTTCTCAAAAGTTTGAATAATTTTGCTATAAAAAGAAATAAGATTGCATTTTGCTAGTTCAGAACTACTATTTTACATATTAAATTTAAAACTCTTTATTTTGATGAAAGCCTCAATTGCTTCAAAGGGGTATACTCGAAAAAACATGTAATTTTTCAAATTGTTATTGTACAGTAACAAATACTCTCGGCTTAATCCTGGGAGAAGAAGAAAGTTGAAAAACCATGCCAAAATTTCAACTTTTGAAACTGTAAATGAAATTTCTCCAAAGTTTGAATGATTTTGCCATAAAACGGAGTGAGTTTGCATTTTTCTATTTCGAGACCACAATTTTACATATTAAATTTAAAATTTTTCAATTTGATGAAAACCTCAATTTTTTCAAAGGAGTATACTCGAAAAAAAATAGAATTTTTCAAAAGTTATTGCGCAAATGCTCGTGTGCTTACATTTTCAAAGTCACTAAAAAAGATTTTGAAGTCGAAACTTATCTAACTCTCTCGGTTTAATCCTCGGAGAAGAAGAAACTTGAAAAACTACGCCAAAATTTCAACCTTTGAAACTGTAAATGAAATTTCTCCAAAGTTTGAATGATATTGCCATAAAAAAGAAGTCAGTTTGCATTCTGCTAGTTCAGGGTTACTGTTTTACCCACTAAATTCAAAACTTCTTATTTTGACGAAAGCCGTAAATGTAAATTTGTACATGAAAAATTAAAAACTTAAGAAATACCATGAACTTATAGAGAACTCTGATTTCGTATTCTGTTTTTTTCACGCAGATATTTTTGCAGGTAGGAAAATGTTTAATACACGTATACAGTTGATTTTCTAAAGTTCGCTTTGCTCTTAATAACAGTAACGGTCAATCCTTTTCCCAAACCTTTTAACACTAATTTAAAAAAAAATAAAGTACTGCGTTACATAAGATCATAGTCTTAAAACACATAAAAACACGTATGTCACGTTCTAAATTTTTTATTTTGCCTATTTTGAAATATTATCGAAAGTCTGTACGGTCATAAAAGTACAATATTCAGTTCATGTCAATTCCTGGGTTGCAACAACTAATTTCTGTATTGCTCGACTATGTTTGCATCACCACTAGTTCGTTATTTAATATAAAAAATTCATTATAGTTGCTTAACTTACCCCGAAATTTATTAATAATACTAATTATTTTACTTTCTAAAGATCTAAAACAATATTTTTGATATAACAGTCTCCATTCCACTCTCATATGGTTCAACTCGAATCTACGAAAAATCATAACAATATCGGCAAGAATAAACCCACGCCCTCTTAAAAAATAATCGGATATAACACACTCACGACGTCGGTGCATTTAATACTTTCTCTTATCGTGTGTTAGTTCAGAACCAACGCCCCAGACAAATAATCGTGTAAAACTAGAATTTAAATCCCGCATATTAAAAACTGGTGCGATGTTAATATTGACGGTGTTCTGAATATTTTTTTCTCCTCATGTGGAGTGTAAGGGAATGGATATCCTTGCATAAGAAGTACTCGTGAAGTGGTCCGGTGATTGTAATTATGTGGCTATTGTTATGTATTATACATATATATATATATATATATATATATATATATATATATATATATATATGTATGTATGTATGCGTGTACATACAGATATATCTGTGTATTCGGATGTATTGTAATACTCAATGACTTTCACGTTTATTTGCAAATTCGCAAATAAATCTAATCGTAATTGCACACGCGTTGTAATATTTTATAAACACTCATTCTTAAACGAGTTTACGTTCTGGACACGCATATACGAGGTATGCCGTTTATATTTTGGGAATAGCAAACAAAAAAAAATTTTATTATCGAAAATTTTTTTGCTTTCCAAAATATTTTCCTTGAAATTCAATGCACTTTCGCATTCGTTTAAACCAATCCGAAAAGCATTGCTGCCACTGTGAAGGCGATATCTCCAAAATATGAGTTTTCAATGACTCAACTGCTTCTTCCGGCGTAGAAAACCGTTGACCACGAAGTTTATTCTTCACGTGTGGAAACAAAATGAAATCACAGGGTGTTAGATCGGGGCTGTACGGCGGCTGGCTCATCAATTCAATGTTTTGCCCGGTTAAATATTGAGTTGTTTGAACCAACCTGTGAGAGCTCGTATTGTCCTGGTGGAGAATGATCTGTCGTTTTCGGTTTGTTTTCCTTATTTCTTCAAAAATGTTTGGCAAACAAATAGTTGTGTACCATTCGGAATTGACCGTTCTACAACTCTCTAAAGGCACGGTTGCAAAGTAACCGGTTTGTTTTGATGTGCTTCGAGCGCGAACAACTTTTGTTGGTTTTGGCTCATCTTGGAATACCCATACAGTCGGCTGTTGTTTACTATCGGGCTCATACGTATCGATCCAAGATTCATCACCTATGACGACTTTATAAATGTTCTTTGAAGCGTCGCCATTGTATTTTTTGTGCATATCTTGGCACCAATCGACGCGAGTCCTCTTTTGAGCGGTTGTCAAATTATGTGGTACCCAACTTGAACATAGATACTTAACGGCTAAATGTTCATGCAGGATCTTATGTACGCTGGTGTTACTAATGCCTAGAGATGCCTCGATCTCCCGGTATATCACATGATGGTCTTCCACTATCAATTCAGACACTGCATTAATGTTTTCCGACACAACAACCTTTGTGGGACGACCTCACGAAATTCATTGTCCAAAAAACGCCGTCCAAGTTTGAATTCACTATACCAACGATATACTGTAGTTTTCGATGGTGCTTCATCACCATATAAAGAACTCAGCTCGTCGATGCATTCTTGTTGAGATAATCCCAGCCGAAAGTTATAAAAAATAATTGCACGGAAATGTTCGCGAGTTAATTCCATTTTTCCGTTGACATAAAATTTTCAATTTTCAACAATAGAAATTGCGACCTGATAATAAAACTGTCAAGGTAAATATATTGTCAAAAATGACAAACTTCACGATACAATCATCGGATCGGAGGCAACACTAACAATGTTGCCAGTTCCCGAAATATAAACGGCTATCCTGGTATCGTAATTATATATAAATATATAAATTAGTTTCACGATGGGAAATTTAATGAAAATTATATTATTTTCTGCTACTCCATTGTTAATTAAATACACAGAAATTAATTAAAAATTTCTGCGCTGGAGAAGGGACTCGAACCTCTATCTGCCGTTTTCTAGACGACTGCTTTACCAATTAAGCCACCAGGCAGTGTAACTTCGAGTCCTTTAACACGCCATAAATCGTATTATGGAACAGATATAATATTTATTTGAAAGTTTTCAAATAAATATTAGATCTGTTCCATAATACGATTTATGGCGTGTTAAAGGACTCGAAGTTAATTAATTTCTGTGTATTTAATTAACGATGGAGTAGCAGAAAATAATATAATTTTCATTAAATTTCCCATCGTGAAACTAATTTATATATTTATATATAATTACGATATCATAACCGAACTGCGGGTTTTCAAATAAATATTAGATCTGTTCCATAATACGATTTATGGCGTGTTAAAGGACTCGAAGTTACACTGCCTGGTGGCTTAATTGGTAAAGCAGTCGTCTAGAAAACGGCAGATAGAGGTTCGAGTCCTTCTCCAGCGCAGAAATTTTTAATTAATTTCTGTGTATTTAATTAACGATGGAGTAGCAGAAAATAATATAATTTTCGGCTATCCTGGTATTTATTTATTTAAACAATAATCAATATCCAGCGACTGCTAAGCAACAGATACTAAGTTGTTGAAAAAAATTGATTTTGATATCCTAGGATTTAATTATAGACATCAATGGTAAAGTGAATATATTGGAGAAATCATCCACGTGTAATTGTAAATTTGTTAGTTTCTCGGATTCATAGATTCGTTAGTATTATTAACAATCTTCCCTAATATTTTTTCCCTTGCAGTGCTTACAAGATGACTAAAAGTAAAAGTAAAGCGCTTGAATTGTATTAGCTAATACAAAGACTTGCTTTTTTCATAACACTATCAACACTTTATATCCGTGCGCTTATCATTACTACTATGAATTGTTACTTTTTTGTTTTCCTATATTACTTAATGGAGTAATTACATAAGAAATCTATTTCTTAGAAAAAAAAAAAGAAAACAAATTAAAAAAGAAACTAAAAACATTAATCTTACCGCACCAAATACATTTCCTCAAAAAAGTGTACTTTTTCAACTGTTTCTTTTAAGGCGGTCACCGCAAGCTTGTGATACAACAATTTTTCAAGGTTATATTAAAAATTCACCATGCTGACCTTCATGTTAAGTACTGAATGTATAAGGCATTTCGAAATGCACTAAATTACGAAAAACAATAAAGTCGACAATAATTCATCTTCGGGGCATACATTAATAAATGTTCATAAATATACGTATATACTTCTATACGTATGTAAGCAGACACATACATACATCAATTGCAGATAAAGATCGAAATCTTACTACTCCCAATTTTAATTTGATAGATATAAATATCAAGCGATCATTGTGTGGGAACCCTGACCTTTGTGGTTTTAAATCTGTATAGACATTGGTTTTTTTTAAGTTTAATAATATGAACGTGAATTAAACCAGTAAATCAAAGGACTTGATATTTACATTATGAACCAGTTTTTCGACACATATTGGGCGTGGACTACTTTACTTATTCTAAAGGTATTTATGTATGTGTGTAGCCAAAGTATCAAATTAAATATCACTGAAAAGAAATGCAGTAGATAGCTCCGTCGCATTGTGGGTCGCTAAAGATTACACTGGCAGTATTCCGTACACGACTTTAAACTAATTTCTGTTTATTTATTCGGTCTAGCGTTCGATCGCCTATCTCACACATTGGTATTGTTGTATTACGTTAACATGAATAATACTTGTTTTTTTTTAAATATTTCGACATCGGCAGAGAATTAATCACAGTGTCGCACCTGAATCTATAGTAAAACTAAAACTGCTAAACTATAATACTCCTACCGAAGTGGTAATTGCAAGTATTGACAGCTGAATTGAGGATTTAGAACCAGGTTCAAAAAACTTCGTTAGAGAGATAAAGTTAATTTCAGGATTACATTTTAAAATTAAGAAAAATAATGATTAGCGCTACTAATGACGTTAAAATTGTCCAAGATTCATAACTACTACAGGAGAAATAAAATTTCCATGAAAACCCTCAAAGTTTGTCGGTTGCCAATTTAGTAGATTTTATTTAAATAACCAAAGACCATATATTGGAAGATGGGGAAATTTTAGTGTCATTCGAAGTACGTAGCATCATTGTTTTCTCCGATACCTATTCCAAAAACTTTAAAATATTTAGATTTTCTTTATAAACATAAGATTGAATTGGAATAAATGAATATTTGCAATTGACAACCCTATGTACGTCTCAAAATAGTTTCCAATTCAAACGTAAGTTCTATGAACAGAAACATGGAATAGCAATGGGCAATTTCTTTTTTCCATTTACAGCGGATTTATCTATGAATCATTTTGAAATGGAATTTAAACATAATGCTAAATATTTTATTTGTCAAGAGTATGGATTAACGACAACGTTGGAAGAGCTCAGAGCCGACATTGAACGTGAAATAGCAGCCGTTTCGGCCACACAATTCGGCCGAAACGGCTGCTATTTCACGTTCAATGTCGGCTCTGAGCTCTTCCAACGTTGTCGGCTTGTTGGCATAGACCAATGACTTGACGTATCCCCAAAGAAAAAAGTCTAGAGGCGTTAAATCGCACGAACGAGGCGGCCAATCGACTGGTCCATTTCTTGAGATAACGCGCTCATCAAACTTACTATTCAAGAAATCGATTGTAACGTGTGCTGTGTGGCTTGTGGCAGCGTCCTGCTGAAACCACATGTTGTCCAAGTCCATATCTTCCAATTCGGGCCAAAAATAATCGGTAATCATGGCGCGATAACGATTACCATTCACAGTAACGTGACGATCATTATCGTCGACGAAAAAATATGGCCCTATGACGCCGCCGGCATGCAAACCGCACCAGACAGTTATTTTTTGTGGATGCAGTGGTGTTTCATGAAGCACATGTGGATTTTCACCGGACCAATAACGCATATTTTGCTTATTGACGAACCCATTGAGCCAAAAATGAGCTTCGTCACTGAAAATGATTTTGCGATGAAATTGATCATCTTGGCGCATTTTTTCCAGAGCCCAATCGGAGAACGTACGTCGCTTCAAATGGTCCATCGGCTTTAGTTTTTGAGTCAGCTTGATCTTGTATGGGTGTAAACTAAGATCCTTACGCAAAATTCGCCATAAAGTGGTCTGGACGATGCCCAACTCTTGAGAACGCCGTGGAATTGACTGATTTGGATCATTTGCTACGGACGTTTCAACGGCAGCGATATTTTCTACACTTCGACCAACCCGTTGTCTCACTGGTACGGCAACAACACACAACGAATATGTAGACTCAAATTTTTGCACTAAACTTGTTACTGCCTGTCTACTAGGGCGAGAAATACGACCGAAAATCGGAATTAACGCTCTTAAAGTAGCGGTCACCGACTCCGAATTTCTGTAGTAAATTTTTATAATTTGCAGATGTTGTTCGTTCGTGTACTTTACCTTGATGAAAATGTTAAGTTTACTGAATAAATTGACAGTGACAGTTCGATGATTAGTGAAAGGGTGCGTTCACAAATTGAATTAAAAGTCGTCAAGTCCCTATTGGAAAACCCTTTATTTGGTGGTCGTGCGATATTAATCTGTACGAGTTTTACTGTGGATCCAAGTCCGACACTCTAAATAATTATCTGTTGATGATGACAGCTTTGTAGTCGAAATACGTTTATAGAATACAAACATTGATGTGGCAAGGGGTTTTATTTACTTTTTGATTAATTCAATCAACATCGATCTTCAAAAAAATTTATCTGCCCTATAGTTAGATTACTAGTGCGCTGATTTCATACTTCATATTTTTGTAACAAACTTATGCGCCAGTGACGCGACGAAAGATATAAAGAAACAGTGAAAAAATTCGAGTAGAAACTGGTTTGTATTCTCAAAGCGCTGGCTAGAAAGAGCAAAAGCTTCACACTGACCAGTGGAAAAAATTACAACAGTTGTCAAAGAAAATTTGCTTTCAAGATCAAGTGGTCGATAATATTGTCGATATCTTCCCAAATTTATCTTGCAAAACTACTGCTTCTTCAATACTTTCAACCCCTTGGTAACTCCATACATTTGACTAAATACATTCGACTTTTCAATTAATTTCAAATGAAAAATTTGCAAAATACGAAGCAAACTCAATATTTTCTTTTTAATTTAAAAATGTGCTTCCTCATTATGATTGACAGTAGTTGGTGAAAATACCGTCTACCAATTGTAAAAATTGCCATGGTTATTCACATTTTAAACGCGATATATTGATACGTACATTGTCTTAAAAGAACAATAATGTGGAAACGAATTATGTGTTAGTGAACACCTTGTGTCTAACGGACGGAAAAATACTTAACAAGGACGAACGTTTACTTGGTTATATGGAACGGAGCACTCCCGCTTGCTTTTCCTTTCTTTGCGCGCCTCAACGATAAAACAACTCCACCAACACAACGAAAAGAAGTCAACCACGGTAGAGTTAATCATTGCATAAGGTATGTGAGGTTCTTTTATTTCTCTTGCAGGATATTACAACTTACGCTACAGTTTCTATAATGAGTGCATGAGGTATTATTAATGCTCATACTTGTGGTTAAATGTATATCGTATCGTACATATAACATGGATATGAATAAGATTAATTGAAATATCGAATAAATGAAATACGTTTATCAAACGCACAATGGAAATGTAATTTAACAATGACATATGTGTATATAAGAAGATTTATTTTCTCGGATTCTAAGCCGAGTGTGAGTTGTGTCCCAAAGCTGAAGATCGCCTCAGCCAATCTAGAGCTTCGGTAAGTAACACATCAACTCCAGAAGATGACGACTGAAATCTCGTTGAAAGGTCGAGAGAACAGTCTTTATCAGAACACAACTCACACACGAAAACGTCAAATATAAGACATGCGACTATTTTCATTGCTAAATTTATATCCGTTTTAAATTTATATACAATTTAATAACAAAAATAGTCGTTACCACTAAAAGTTAATTTGCCAGTATGTTCTGCATATATAAATATCAAGGTAATCTGCATTCGATTTTACTATATGACTATGATATATAGTAGTTGTTTTAAAGAAACATTTAATATGATATACTCCTATGTTTAAAATGGAATGATTGATAGTGACTTCTGGCTAACCGGAAGTGCAGTCATCACTAAAATATTTTCTTTAAATGGAACATGATCCTTAACGCTTACCGTAAAATTTTAGGGTATTTTTTGTTTTCCATTATAATAATGAATGATTGCAATAAATCATGTGTGTGTATATATTATATATATATATATATATATATATATATATATAAGGTCTAGTAAAAAGAAATCCATTATTTTTGCATTAAATTGAAGGTTTTATTTAGCATAGTTAGAATGATCCGACTTAGGTCAAATATGCACCGTTTTGTTCGATAACTTGTTGCCATTTTGAAGGTAATTTCATAATGCCTCTCTCATAGAAACCCTCGTCCCTATTGGCAAAAAACTGGGACAGTCGATTTTCACAAGCTTCTCTTGAGGCGAATTTTTCACCAGCAAAATCATTCGCCAGACAGGAACAGGTAGTAATCACTTGGTGCTAGGTCCGGACTATAAGGTGGATGCATAAGAACCTCCCAACCAAACTCCCGGAGCTTCTGGCGAGTCACTATCGATGTGTGTGACCTGGCGTTGTCCTGATGGAACACAATTCCTCTCCTATTGGCCAAAGCTGGCCGCTTCTGGGCGATTGCTTCCTTCAGACGGTCCAATTGTTGACAGTACAGGTCCGAATTAAGAGTTTGGCCGTAGGAAAGCAGCTCATAGTAGATAATTCCTTGCCAATCCCACCAAACACACAGCAAAACCTTCCTGACCGTCAAGCCTGGCTTGGCCACCGTTTGCGCCGGCTTACTACGATTCGACCACGACCGTTTTCGCTTGACGTTGTCGTAAGTGATCCACTTTTCGTCACCAGTAACAATCTGCTTCAGAAACGGATCGATTTTGTTGCGATTCAGCAGCGATTCGCAGATGTAAATTCGGTCCATGAGGTTCTTTTGCGTTAACTCGTGTGGCACCCATACATCAAGCTTATTTTTGTATCCAACCTTATTTAAATGGTTCCAAACGGGTTTTTGTGCAATGTTTGGCTCCTGAGCAATCGAAACAGTGCTTACATGACGGTCGGACTCGACGATTTCCATTATTTTATCGACATTGTCGACAATTGGCCTTCAAGAGCGTGGTGCATCTTTGACATCAAGATTACCGGCACGGAATCGACGAAACCAAAATTGCGCATGATTGACTGTTACAGTATCAGGACCATAAACACTATTCACATTTTTAGCCGCCTGGCTTGCGTTTTCGCCTTTATCGAAGAAAAACTGTAAAATATGGCGTATTTTAACTTTGCTGGTGTCCATCTTTGACGCGCGCTCAAACAATATTACTAATGGCAGTTGTACTGATGTTTCGAAATTGAAAAAAAAAACGAAAGTCACAAACATTATGCGGATATTATGAAAAATTCCTTAAAAATTAGTTCGCTAATAGATTGTCAACTGTTAGAGTTATTTGGGTCAGTTTTAAGGTAGATTTATTACATTTAGACATTAAGGATGTTCTTGACGTTCTCTTGGTGCTGTAAAATGTCAATATACATAAAAAAATTAATATGTATATCAATTTGATATTTATGCAAATGTTTTATCCTAAATATGCTTTTTTTCTCAAAAAAATTAAGCGATTATTTATTTCGAAGAAATATAACGGACTGACTTTTTGCCTTGTTTTAATTAGTGTAACAGTGATGATCTATTGTAGAATATAAAAGTGTAGACTGTATTAATTACTGATCATGATCTATTAATAACAGCGATACATAACATAGCTGCATCTATATGGTAATATTCATTAAAAGAACTACTAATGAAAGAATCAACATCAGTAGTTGTTTAACAAAGGAATTGGCAAGGAATCAATGTAGCAAGATATTTCGAGTATCGTTTGGTGGATAATAACATTACGCAATACTACACAATTTTGCTAGCGAATTATACGAGGGTAGCCGTTTATATTTCGGGAATAGCAAACAAACAAACATTTTTTATTATCGACAATAGTTTTATTACTTTTCGAAATATTCTCCTTGAAAATCAATGCACTTTTGCATTCGTTTAAACCAATCCAAAAAGCATTGCTGGTATTGACAGTTTTATTATCCGGTCGCTATTTCTATTATTGACAGTAACTTGAATATTTTATGTCAGCGACAAAATGGAATTAACTCGCGAACATTTGCGTACAATTATTTTTCGGCGTGGATTATCTCAACAAGAATGCATCGACGAGCTGAGCTCTTTATATGGTGATGAAGCACCATCGAATACTACAATATCTCGTTGATATAGTGAAAACTTGGACGGCGTTCTTTGGACGATGAATTTCGCGAAGGTCGTCCCACAAATGTTGTTGTGTCGGAAAACATTAATGCAGTGTCTGAATTGATAATGCAAGACCGTCATGTGACATACCGTGAGATCGAGGCATCTCTAGGTATTAGTAACACCAGCGTACACAAGATCCAGCATGTACATTTAGTCTTTAAGAAGCTATATTCACGTTGGGTACCACATAATTTGACAACGGCTCAAAAAAAGACTCGCGCCGATTAATGCCAAGAAATGCACAAAAAATACAATGGCGGTGCTTCGAAGAACATTTATAAAGTCACCACAGGTGATGAATCTTGGATGTATACGTATGAGCCCGATAGTAAAGAACAGTCAACTGTGTGGGTATTCCAAGATAAGACAAAACCATCGCCGTCGCCTGTTTTTTCGGAAAAACCGGTCACGTTGCAACCGTGCCTTTAGAGAGTTGTAGAACGATTAATTCCGAATGGCACATAACTATTTGTTTGTCAAAAATTTTTGAAGAAATACGGAAAACAAACCGAACACTACAGATCATTTTCCACCATGACAATGCACACTCTTACAGGTCGGTACAAACAATTGAATATTTGACCGGGCAAAACACTGAATTGATGAGCCATCCGTAGTACAGCCCTGATCTAGCACCCTGTGATTTCTTTTTGTTCCCACACGTGAAGAATAAACTTCGTGGTCAACGGTTTTCTACGCCGGAAGAGGCAGTTGAGGCATTCAAAACTCATATTTTGGAGATACCGCCTTCACAGTAATGCTTTTCGGATTGGTTTAAGCGAATGCAAAAGCGCATTGATTTTTAAGGAGAATATTTTAAAAAGCAATAAAGGGTTTCTTAAAATTTCAGGCTAATTAATATGTTAGGGTTTGACTAAATATTATTTATTGTGGGGAAGGTTGAGTTTTCATCCCTTTTGCTAAAACTATTTTCGATAATAAAAATTTTACTATTCCCGAAATATAAACGGCTACCCTCGTATTATAATTTCAATACATGTACGGCTTTATTCCTGGTGCTTGTTCAATAAATAGAAAATATCTTTTACTGTCTCCAATAACAGGATTCTAAACAATATATTACACGGGTTGTTAATTTGGTCTAATAATCTTTGATGAATTCAACGATGCATAAAAATTATTCACCGTACACATACGCATTGGGATCAGACATTTTAAATTTACAATCTCCAATAATGTCTTACGTATACATACAAGAAATCTAATATTCGTTATATAAAGTACACATATTTGTAAATGTTAAAATATACATATTACAACACTGCAATAAAATATATATAAATAGGCGAGCAGCCAAAATACTACTTTTCACTACATTAAATGCTAATGAAAAATTGAACATATGTATATAGCACATGCATTTACGTATATATAAGTATACATACAACGTTTGTCCAAATATATGCAAGCTTACACAGAGCAATGGCCAACTTTTACTTTCTTTAAAATTAAAGTAACTTTGTGGTGCATTCCTGTATAATTTATCATATTAACCGGTTAGATTCGAATGATTTTGCCTACATGTATATGTGTACTTGTGTTGAACCAGCTATAATGTTATAATTCAAGCAACGACTCTATTTACTTGTAAACGTGCAGGTATTTATTTAATTTGTGTCGGTTTATGCCATTCTCTTTTCTGTTATGAGATACCAGTGGGTGACTAAATCTTATGACACTTATGTAAATGAGCAGTACCTTCGAGAAAGTATAAGTGAATAATATAAATTATGTCGCTTTATTTATTTCGTTTTATATAGGGTGTTAATGAAATGAAGCTTTCAAGTTTAAAAATCAGATCGAAATTATGAAGGTGACGAGAAAAATATGTTTTTATTTGAAACTCATTTAATATCTCACAATGTTGCAGTGTAATGTAATTTAGATTAGTTTGTTGTTAGTATTTTTTTTAATCAAGCATGAACCATTGACCGCTTTGACCTAAATAACGATGATCTTGTATAATTGCAATTATAAATAAATAACGTATTTAATTAGATGTCTTTTTATTTTTTACGTGCTTACGTATCCTGATGTGAAAATGCAGTGTAGCATCTGTAGGCTTGTCATTTATTCTAATGATAGCTACATGAAATACATATCTGTACCTGCATACTTAGCAAAATCTAAGCCAGTGAATCGAATATTTCCCTCGATACTTGGCTTGGCGATGTTATTTGTTTTGCATTTTTATAATTATATAATTAATACAGAGTTACATATGGCATAGAACTATGGACCGTAAAAAGGAGCATGCGAAACCGAATAAATGCAATAGAAAGAGTTAGTGGTGAAGCTGTAGGCTCACATTACAAGATCAAACGAACAGAATTAAGCAAATGACGAATAAAAAAACACTTACAAATAAGAAAAAACAGCTCTTCTGGTATGGATGGCCATATGAGACGAAGGACTGACGATAGATTACTGACTCAAGCCTGACAATAGATAGAGATAGATGAGAAGAAGGGAAAAGGTAGAGAGAACTACATACATACAAAGGGTACTAGGAAAGTTTTGCAATATGACGCAACAATGAATCGTAGGAAGCTGCTGGTTGCTGCATGTTGAAACATGTTCATACGTGCACAGTAGCCGCCGCGCCATGTCGATGGGCTCAGTTATTCATTAGCAGTGAGAGTGTAAAGTGCTTGCGATGGCATCGTGGTCACGAAATGAGATAAGGGCAGTTTTGCCTTATAATTTCGTGCATGGTTTAAACATAAACCAGTGCTTCGAAGAAATGACTCTTGCACTAGGTGATGTTTGTCCACATCGGGAAAGCTGAAAAATTCGGTTTCTACAGAACAATTTGAAAACATAGAACAAGTTGTTGCTAGAACGAATTCCGCAGAAACTATTCGTGCTAGTCACGAGACTGTTAGCAGAGCTACCTCTTCAATTCTGAGAAGAGCTAGACTATGTATACAGCAAACTGCACAGAATTAATCAAATATAGAAGTTAAATGTACGCATTTCCAAAGATTCAAAACTGTCGTGGAAGTCGGGTGAGGTAATAAACTATGTTTAATAAGCTTGACACTAAATTTGTCACGTAATTAACAAAGGTGGGCAAACAATACTAAATTAAATTTATTTTGGCTGCGGACAAACCATTTTACGTGTCTAAACTGAAACATTAAACAAATTAATTCCAATATCTGTACACTTCTTTTCCGTCTCAGGTCTTGAACAAGTTTCCTTTTCTTTTGCTCAGTGTTGTATATTAAATATGTAAATGGAATAGGTAGTTAGTTACGAAAGTGCTGGAGGGCTCTGTTAATAATTATGTAATTCCTAACTACTTCTGGACCTATTAATTATTCTGATAAAAAAGCACGTCAAACGCGATTAATTGATCGAAGTGAAAGTTTTGATGAAATAATTATATTTACCTACATACATATACATCAGAGCTAAAACTGCTTCTAATTAGCAAACATGCTCACTCAATAGATAACTAGCATTATTTCGATTTATAATCAGCACCACGAGGAATACATTAGAAAACTTATTTAAAACGTTATTTCTACTTGAAAAGGTTTTCCAATTACAATGTCTACTTTGTAATTGCGCTTTATTACATAAGCTAGAGTCGAATGTAATTGATAATAGTGGTTAATTATATTTAACTTTTCCAGAAGCATACATTATGCACACGCAGAAATGATTATCATAGCCAAGGAAAATTTAATGTTTAATGAATTCCAGTCATAAAACAGGAAGTTGTTTTTTATATCCAAAGAAATAGAATAACTCGCGACACGATAATAAATAATAAATATGTTAGATGTGGTATGCATTCAGGTTAACATAAAACAGTTACATCAATTAAAACGCGTACAATAATCTATTGGGTTGGCAACTAAGTACTTTCCGTTTTTAATGATAGAGAGTGTTGCTTTATTTTTTGTATAACGTATGTTAGTGCTGTACTTTACCGTTTGTCGCGTGATACTAGTCACATTGACGTAACTTCAGAAGCAAGTAGTGCGTGATTTTTATTAAAGCTATTAGTTGTGGGTTAATTTTAAATGGAGTGCAGAAACGAACATTTTCGACATATTTTACTATTTTATTTCCGTAAAGGAAAGAAAGCTGCTGCGGCTCACAAAAAGATATGTGAAGTTTATGGTGCTAATTGCTTAACAGAGCGCACGTATCAGAATTGGTATAAAAAATTCCGTTCTGCAGATTTTTCCCTCAAAGGTGAGCAACGTTCTGGTCGGCCTACTGAAGTTGATGATGACCAAATCAAAGTCATAATTGAAGAATATCGTCATATAACTGTTCGAGAGGTGGCGGAGAGGCTTCATGTATCGCACACAACAATTGAAAAACATTTAAAATGTCTTGGGCTAGTTAAGAAGCTTGATATTTGGGTACCTCACGAATTAGTTGAATTTGATGGAGCCTGTGGTTGATTGACTTGATCAATCCACACCGTTCAAAACCAAGATGTACACACTGTACATCTTGGTTTTGAACGGTGTGGATCGCGTACGGAGTTTGATTTTCGTGCGGTTGTTTTTCGCCGTGGTTTACCAGGTGCGACACTTTGAAATTATCTGCTGATGATGACAACTTGGTTGTCGAAATGCGTATACAGAATTTACAAAGTTAATGTGGAAAGGGGTTATATATCAACCTTATTGATCAACCTCACGAATTGAAAGAAATTCATTTAACACAAAGAATCAACTTTTGCAATATGCACCTTAGACGAAATGAAACCGACCCTTTCTTAAAAAGAATCATCACTGGTGATGAAAAATGGGTCCTGTACAGTAACATAGTTCGAAAACGATCATGGAGCAAACACGATAAACCAGCTCAAACCACATCGAAAGCTGAATTGCATCCAAAAAAGATCATGCTGTCAGTTTGGTGGGATTACAAAGGTGTTGTGTTTTTTGAGCTGCTTCCAAGAAACAAAACGATCAATTTTGATGTTTACGGTCAACAATTAATAAAACTGGATGAAGAAAACAAAGAAAAACGGCCAGAATTGTCAAATCGGAAAGTGTAGTTTTCCACCAAGATAATGCAAGGCCTCACACATTTTTGGCAACTCGTGGGAAACTATTAGAGCTTGGCTGGGAAGTGATGCCACATCCCCCATACAGCCCTGATCTAGCACCATCTGATTACCATTTATTCCGAAGTTTGCAGAATTCTTTGAATGGTAAAACTTTCACAAATGACGATGACCTTCACTCGCACCTGGTTCACTTTTTTGCTGATAAGGACCAGAAATTTTATGAGCGCGGAATCATGCAGCTGAAAGAAAGATGGCAAAAGGTCATTGAGCAAAATGAAAAATATATAATTGATTAAAAACTATTCTTTGTTTAAAAAAAAAGTGTTTTATTTTATACTACAAAACCGAAAGTACTTAGTTGCCAACCCAATAGTATATCGCGACACGATAATAAATAATAAACATGTTAGATGTGGTATGCATTCAGGTTAACATAAAACAGTTACATCAATTAAAACACGTACAATAATCTATTATAACGAAGATTAATACTTTGCTATTAAGCTTTTTGCTTCCTTTCGAAATATCACTAAATACAAATCTTTCTTTTGCAAGCGAAAATCGTTTCTGCATACAAATAAATTAAATTAAAGATCTATCATATAACCTTTGTCCATTGTTGCATATAACAATTTATAATTGGCATTATTTTAAACGTAAACAGCAAATTTCCGAAATATTCGTTACGTAATTATTAATTGTTCTTCTTTTCGAAAATTCTTATTAAAACTTTCCTGTTTTTTTGTTTGTAATACTCTTACATATGGATGTGTTATATTGCTTATCGCTCGTAATTCACGGTCTAAAAATTTTTATGGTTAATTTAAAATTCTATACAGACAGATTAACCTTTTGAAGATATTTTTATCGATCCTTATAAAGTTTTTTTTGCAGAGGAATTTCCATGCATTCAAATGATGTAACCGAATTGTGTGGCATACATTTTCACCCGGTTAAGATTTATAATAGTTTTGTTTTGCCATCGTTGCAGGCAAAATTAAAGATTCACGAAGTTTCGCTCGTAACTTACATTTATCAATCTCCGGGTTTACCTTCAATTATGACAGCCGTTGTTTATGTACGCGAACGTATATCACATTTATGCATAGAAGATTCGCATACAATTGGGTTCATTGTCCTGAATAATTATACAAATTCATAATAACATAGAATGCCTCGGGTTATGGTGTTGCAATTTATTTTGGAATTTACCTATTTTTATTTATAGTTACATTATACAATATGCGAATAATATTTAAGACGTCATAATGATTAAAACATAAATTAAGGTGCATAAGTATGACACATTTAATTCAGAATTTTGGACAGTAAAATCACTAATGATAGATATAGTAATACTCGCAATTAGTGGATATACAAAAGGTACTAGGAAAGTTTTGCAATATGACGCAACAATGAATCGTAGGAAGCTGCTGGTTGCTGCATGTTGAAACATGTTCATACGTGCACAGTAGCCGCCGCGCCATGTCGATGGGCTCAGTTATTCATTAGCAGTGAGAGTGTAAAGTGCTTGCGATGGCATCGTGGTCACGAAATGAGATAAGGGCAGTTTTGCCTTATAATTTCGTGCGTGGTTAAACATTGACCAGTGCTTCGAAGAAATGACTCTTGCACTAGATGATGTGCGTCCACATCGCACAACGATATTCAGGTGGTATAGAGAATTCTAAAGGGGAAATTTAACTGTGGAAGATGCTGAGAGGCCGGGAAGGCCACGAACGTCAGTTACGGGGAAAAACGTTACTACTGCGAGGAAAATGCGAGAACAGGCGAGTGACCTACCAACACAGAGAGGGTACTTCAGGCCTAAATGCACCAGCAATTCGTTCGATTCTACATAATCATTTGCACGTGAAGAAACTTTGTTCTCTCTGTGTGCCGCACCGACTGATTGAAGAGCAGACGACACGACGTGTGACTTGGTGCCGGGAGATGCTAAAAAAGTTTAATAAGGGACAATCTCGGTTATGTGAACAACATCGCGACAGGTGACGAGACTTGGCTGTACTATTACGACGTGCCGACCAAAGCTCAAAACCAAGTTTGGGTCTTTGATGATAAGAATACACTCGTAGTTGTCAGAAAATCCCGATCTGTAAAGAACAAAATGATAGCTGTGTTTTTCAAATCGAATGGAATTGTAGAACGCGTCGTTTTGGACACAGAGAAGACAGTCACAGCTAAGTGGTATACTGAACAGTACCTGCCTAAAATCATTGGATCTATGAAGAACCCGCGGCCAAAGTCAAGAATGGACACCTGGTTCCTCCATCACGATAATATTCCGGTTCACCGCGCCAAAGCCTGCACCGAATATTTGACCACGACAGGATTGAAACTTCTCGAGCACCCTCCCTACAATCTAGATCCTGCTCCTTGCGACTTATGTTATGTGACTATTTTTATGGTTTCGCCATTAACTGATAATGATTGGCATTGCTGCCAAAAATTGTTTTATTCCCTCATGTCTTTTAGTTTTATTGCAAACAGGCATATTTTTCGATTTTTTCATTTTCTTTTGATATTATAATGTTGTCACTGGATATGACAATATCTATGATGTGTGTGTCCCTGCGTTTTCTCTATTAGTGTGATATCAGACCAGTTACATGTTATTATTTGGTCAGAGCATATTGTTCTATCTCAATTATTATTATAAGTATTATAAAAAAAAATAAATACTTTACTGTACACTAATATAAAAGTAAAGTTCAAAGAATCAGAGACAGCAGAAAAAACAGCTCTCCAATTTACATAAGATTTAGTCTACTAACTTTTATGACTTTCTTTGCCTTTTCTCATATTCACTTTTGCATATTACTTAATTTATGAGCAATAAAATTAAAATAAAAAAAAATTAGAAAGCAGTTCATATTTTCTGAAGCTTTGATAATATTCCAGTGCATAAAATACTTTTTATTTCTAAATATTCAAATTAGGTTCATAACACAACATTATTAATTGCCGAATTAACATATTTGGATAAGAAAATATAGTTTTAATATCATTGCAGTTTGTCCCTGAGAAAACGGAACGTTTTTAAAATAAAAACAAAAGCTTACTATTTTTGGTAAAATTCATTTATTTTATTCAAAGTAGGCGCCCTCGACTTCAATACAACGTTTTACACAGTCAATTAACATGTCGAATGAATTTATAAGTTCACCTTTAGAGATGTCCTTCAAGATCGCTGTCCCTCTTAATGGCTTCAACGTCGGCATAACGCTGTCCTTTCATCGGCAAATGTAGTTTGAAGAGTAGATAGAAATCACAGCACGCCAAATCCGATGAATACAGTGAATGATTGATGGTTAAGATGCCATTTGTAGTTAGAAAATCAATGATAAGCGTCAAGCGATGAGATGGTACATTTGGAACATAATAACGGACGTCAGCTACCACTTTCACGATATTGAAGGCGTACAAGACGAATACGCACCAAAAGACGCTAAATAACACCAAGATAGTATACAGCATTGACTGATTAACTAGATGATACAAACTCTTTGTGCACTATGCCTTTCGTAAAAACAAATCAACATCGTCTTCATTTTGACTTCTCCAAACGGCTTTCTTTGGGTCTTTCTTTGCTTGGATGCTTCCATTCAGAGCTTTGACGCTTGGTCTCTGGATCATATTAAAAACACCACGTCTCATCGCCAATTACAATAAAATACCTGAAGATTTCGTCCTTTTTGAGTCTTTACTTAAGTCTGTACAACGTTGAATTCAGTTAGTTTGTGTGGTACAAACCTTGCACAAATCTATCTCGGTCCCAAATGCTGTGTCAAAATGCGATGGATTGAATCTTTGAAAATATTAATTCCATTCTCACGTATCGCAACGAGAATTTCGGCTCATTTCTGATCAATTCAGGCACGCGTTTGATATTACTTTCCGTAACCACAGATTTTTTTGCACTAGGATGTTTGTCGTTATTTATGTCGGTACGACCGCCTTTAAATCGCTTTATGCCAGTCGTACACACTCATACGTGATGAACATGCATCACCATACACTTGTATTAAACGTTTCAATAAACGATTTACCAAATTTTAAACAGAACTTGATATTTGCTCTTCATTCAAAATTCATTTTTCGACCAATGCCAAATACACACTGTTATTTTATATGCAATTTCTCAGCTTCTGTGATGCAAATGTCATGATATTTTAACATAACATTGGTGAAAAAGGTACCTTACCGACCCATATTTTCTTTAATAGATTGAGCCACTAAGAATTACTATTTTAAAAAAGTTTGGTTTTTTTGGCGACTAGCTGTACGAGAGAGCGTTTTTATATTCGCGGAATGAGCGGGTTGTAGAGGGGTGAGTAGGCGCATTGGGCGCGTGGCCTGTGCAGCGACTCATGATTAGTATAAATACGAAGTTTCATTGTTATTAGACAGTTAGTCTTTGAGCTATCGTCAACCAAGTAACATAATCAGGAGTGAAAAGTGAAATATGGAAAAAATCGAATATCGTGCCGTTATAAAGTTCCTTACCAGGCAAGGAAAATCAGTCGCGACCATAATGAATGAGATGTCATTGGTTTACGGCGACTCTTGTCCAGGAAAAACCATGGTGTACAAGTGGCATAGTTTATTTAAACAAGGAAGGGAATCCTTTGAAGACGACCCGAGGCCGGGCAGGAGCATTGAGGTGACCACGCCAGCACTTATCCAAAAAGTTGAACAAATTGTACTCGAAGATGCTCGACTAAAGAAGAAACAACTCGCAGAAATGGTTGGAGTATCCGATACAACAATTTTTAAAATCCTACACGATCATCTCGGCATGTCTAAGGTCAGCGCAAGATGGGTGCCGAGAATACTCACGCCGCCGCAAAAATAACAGCGCGTAGAGTGTTCGCGTGCATTTTTGGACCTCTGTAATGAAGACAAGGATGGTGTATTGAGTGGAATTGTTACTGGAGACGAAACTTGGGTTCATCATTATGAACCTGAGTCCAAACAAGACTCCATGCAGTGGCATAAAAAGGGCACAGCACCTCCCAAGAAATTTAAAGTGTCACAATCAGCTGGAAAACTCATGGCAACGGTATTTTGGGACTCGGAAGGAATATTGTTGATTGATTATAAAGATAAAGGTGTTTCTATAACCGGAGAATATTACGCTTCAATATTAGAGCGACTAAAAGAAGCCATTAAAGAGAAAAGACGGGGAAAATTGACAAAAGGTGTTCTGCTTTTGCACGACAACGCGCCCGTCCACAAGAGCCGCGTTGCGTTAGCTGCCCTGCATAAGGTGGGCTTCGAAATTGTGAATCACCCACCCTACAGCCCTGACCTGGCCCCGAGTGATTATTACCTGTTTCCGAAAATGAAAAAAGAGCTGCGGGGTAAAAAATTTACTGCCGATGATGAAGTCAAGGAGGCAGTTTCGGCGTATTTTGCAGATAAATAGAAATCATTTTTTTATGAGGGTATAAATAAATTAATTGAAAGATGTGAAAAATGTATCCGTCTTGCATGTGAATATATTGAAAAAGAAAAATAATTTGGTTTTTTTATTTCCACCCCTTGTCCCCCATTCCGCGAATATAAAAACGCTCCCTCGTATTTCACTTAATTCCTCGAAACGTGTATTTAATGAACTACTCGTACGTGAATGAATTTTTTTGAATTGTAAAGACAATATAACACACACTGTTATTTTGTCAAATTCACCATGAAGAGTATTTCCGTTTTATATCGCATGTGCATATAACTTTCATACTTTCTCTTTCTATTATTCCAAACAAAAAGAAAATAATTAGTACCATTTTCAATTGCATACATAATTTTATGTTACTATAGTGTAATTGCTAATGCAATCTTTTCATTGCATGTACATATATCGTGATATTCATTGCGATTCATGTCGATTTTCAACTGTCATTACTATTGAATTTTCCTTTTAATTCAAAGGAAAATTAGTTACGTCGTTGGTGAAGAAAACGCTTCTTTAAAGTGGGGAATAACTAACAAAATAACCCAGTTCGTCTCTATATAATAGATATAAAAGAATCATCAGAGTTTGAATGTGTTTCTTAGTGCGGAGATTTAAATCTTATTTAATTAACTTGTCAACTGAATAAAGATAAAATAAAGAAATTTATAAATAATTAACTGAGGTTGCCTTTACTTGATGAAAGTTCGTAACAAAACTAAACGCAAAAACTCAGTTGTGTGAGTAAATAAATTCGCCAGCCCTGTTGCTAAACTAACTACTAAAAGATAAATCTAACACAAACGGAATAAATTCTAGTCAACTAAACTATTTGAATGATGGAGGTGACATACAATTACAATGAAATAAGTTTAACAGTCGAGAATTATTCAAATCTACTTGGTCGTTTAATAAATTATTACATTTTTATGCTCTTTTATTTCCAAGTAATGATAACTTCGTCCTTTATTTTCCGAATATGGAATTGTGAACTCTGAATTAAAAGAATGATTACAAATATTTAAATGTACTGCAGTTAGATTCACTTTTGTTTATTTAAGTCTGATGAAAATAACAATAATAATTAACGTAAATGTTGAAACTGGCAGCCATTGGCTTGTATCCTTTGTGGAATTTAATTTAGGACACGTTGCAACATATTTGGGGTAATTAATTGTATTGTGGAGTTCGTTCTGTTTACTACTTCCTGTTTATTGGCCGGAAGCATCTTATAAACTTTTTCCTTCAAAGAAACCCAAACAAAGAAGTCAAGAAGTCTAACTTTTAATGGAACATTATCCAATACTTCATCCTAGATGTATTCATTTGCATTCAGTCTATCCGGAAGTAATAATGGTTCTACAATTTGAAGGTTTAACATGCCTAGCCAAACATTCACAGAAAACTTTCTTTAGTGTCAAATTCTCGAATAGCTCTGGAACTTGTATCCGCTTAGAAATGGAAATTGTCACTGGTGAAAGCATCATATCTCGTGAACATATGCATTCGTAACTCTATAAAACATTATCCTTTTCAAATTGTAGTTTTTTAACATGAAGTAGCTTTAAAAGATTTTCTGTCTTAATTGGAATGTTAACTTCCTGGGCCATTTGTCTTGGTCTGGCTCCATTACGTTGACTGAAACTAATGTGCCTCTTTCACGAAGTCTCCGATTCAATCTTCGAAATGTATTGGTAGATGAGTGCTGCTAGCCTGGATACCGTACTGCATATTCATCTGCTAAGCGCGCATTTCCATTGCAAAACTCAAACACCATATACGTATCAGCGTATTCGTAGAAAGTGTACGTTACAAATTGCTTGGGATATCACGTAAATTAAGTGAGTAATGGAAGGAAAAATGAACTGACAAACGCCAAATGTTGACAAACAATTGTTTTTAAATTCAACCATTATTTCCGGGCCACAATTTCCATATGTACTTTAACGTAAAAAGCAGATAAAAATGTTTAATAAGGCAAAACGTTGGCAAAAAACAATTAATTACACCGACGTAGTATTGCATAATTATTTTAGACAGCATGGTTTTCATCAGAAAATTTCGAAATTTCGAAATATTTTTTGCCCTACACATCCAGCATTAATGGTCTTGTGTGCCTTAACAACTGACAATACAACATTTCTGTATTAGGACTGTCGACTCAGAATTAAGTACAGAATTATCCTCCCTGACAATTATCCTTGAATTTCTAACCATTGTATAATATACTTGAACATGTTTGAAAAAGTATGCATCGATCTGTGATGTATTAAGTAATACTTTGGTATGGGAATTTTTATATTACCAATTTTTAATGATTTTCTATCGTGTAAATACGACACATGTATCGCTTGCTAATATTTACTTTACTCTTAAAATAGTCTTAAGAATCTTTGCCAGTCTATGCTTTACTAAAGAATACTATCTTCAATTTAATAATGTATACACGAAATATCAAAGACCCATTTCTTTATACGAGTGAAAGCATTTACAACGGATGATATTAACAGTATTGCAACATGAATAATATTGTATAAGATACAAACGATCACTCGTATAGGAGATACATCTCTACAGACATATGTGTGTGTACATGTCTTTATATATATATATATGATCCGACTTAAAAAAAACACAAATACTGATCCTCTCACTTCCTTGTCTATAAATTTATATTGTATTTTTTCATTCCGTGTCTTATAACGTGTTTAAAAAGTTTCTAAATGTTAGCACGTTACGTCCACATACTCCTTTATAAGCTATTAATAGATACATAATCTACACTAATGAATTTCTATTTAACTCAAAATATCCTTTTGTCTTTATTCGTAATAGCGAATGTGAAATACTATACGTATTGAACAATGTGCAACTGTAGGAGTAGTAATATTATTATTATTATTAACCTTGATCTGTCATTTTCAACTTTATAAAATTCAAAATACACAACCAAATCGCACAATTTTTTTTTCAAAATGATTATAGAGCTGTTACATGAACTAACATATACAGTACCTGGCAATTGAATTGGAACCACTCTAGCGTATCGAGAATTTTTTAATACAAGCCTATTATATTTAGATATATTTCAAATTTTTTATTGAAAACGAGTATCTATTACAAAAGAAAACGATATTATATTATTGGTAAGATCTCATTATCGGCTTTGGGTCAGATACCTGCTACTAGGGTCTAAACACAAATAATAAAATATGTGAAAGCACTACGAATAATATTAAATTTTACTTGAAATTTGCACGCTCTTATGTTAAAAAGTGCATTAAAGCGTTTTAATAATATATGATGGATTTTATTATTAATTTAAGTAGCTTTTTTGTGAACTTTTTAGCGTAATTTATTCGGAATGGAAAAAGCGAAGGATATTAGTACAGATAAAGTTCAAGTAGACAGGCATATATTCGAACCGACGAATTGCAATAATGCAAAAAGTTTCTCCCCAGACAATCCACTGAATAGGCGCTTTTTTTCGAAAAAAATATTTCATTAACATCGAATAGTCGCAGTTATTGCCATTGTCTCCGTAAAACCACCGAGAAAGGCGATCGTTAAATTATAAAAGCAGCACTTGAAAATAGACAATCTACTTCTAGATAAATTAAAAGTACGTAATATGAAGATATCTAAACATACAATGCGATCATGATTGTACGCTGCCGGAATCGAATGTCGCAGACTAATCGAGAAGCCTTGGTTGACACTAGAAGTGAAGAAAACACACTTGCAATGGCGAAAAGTGCATCGAATTCTACGCTTAAAGATTGAAAAAAAGGGTCAATGAATACAAATTTTGTTATTAACAAATTACTTCTTGAAAGTAAATATCATATTGAAAGGTTACATCGTCTTTGCAATAGGCAATCTTCAGCGATGAATCTCGATTTGAAACAATGATGGAGAGCATTAGCTTCATTAGATGATAACGTAGGGATTGTTGTGTAACTGTGTGCTGTCTAGGAAAAAATTAAACATCCACCATCAGGCATCTGTATTTTATGGAGTGCACCATGAATCAAGTGCAACATAAAAAGGTTGTTGAAACGGAGCATCGTGACATAGAGCAAAATCGAAAAAATCTGTTTCGAAAGCATAGCATACCCCTTTTGACTTGAACCAGACGATCGCCCGATCTAAATCCCATAGAAAATGTATGCAGCATCTTGAAAAAGTTTACGAACTCATCAAGAACTCAACAATGGCAATTCTAAAAGATTATATTCACAGATATTGCCAAGATAACGCCAAACTGCAAGAAGTGGTAAAAACTTGTATTTCCAGTAGCACCAAGGTTGATATATAACCCCTTTCCACATTAACTTTTGTAATTCTGTATACGCATTTCGACAATTAAGTTGTCACCATCAGCAGATAATTGCAAAGTGTCGCACCTGGTAAAACACGGCGAAAAACACCTGTACGAAAAACAAACTCCGTACGCGACCTACACCGCTCAGAACCAAGATGTACATCTTGGTTCTGAGCGGTGTTTTACCAGGTGCGACACTGAAATTGTCTGCTGATGATGACAACTTAGTTGTCGAAATGCGTATACAGAATTACAAAAGTTACTGTGAAAAGGGGTTATATATCAACCTTAGTGATTAAGTTAATCAACCACAGGCTCCATCAAATTCAACTATTTCCAATACGTTAGAAACAATTAGTGGAGTCACCAAAGCCAATGGAGAATTAAAATTAACATTAAAATACCAAAATTTGCTTTAATTTTATTATCGAATGCAATAGATGCGAATAATTGTATAATAATACGTGCAAAATATAACAAGCGCCATCTATTGCATAATTAAATCATAACTTCCCGGCAACGCAACATATTTAACCTATATACAAAGCGAAATTGTTTCACTTTCTCATAAAAGCCATTAGTTGATTTTGGAAAATAAATAATACTTTAACAGACTTCGTATATAAATTTCAGATAGAAATCATACACAGGTCACCAACAATTTATAACCTGATGCGCGTATTTCGTTTAATTTCAAAATCGCATAAAGCTTTCTCTAACCAGACTAAAAATACTTTTACCGACATTTAGACGTATGTATGTACATGTAGATGTAACATTAAAAACTGGGCGTGCCGTGCAGGGTAATTATTTTATTTATTTGAAGGACAGATATTTATAATCTATAACATATTCGATTAGCATATAATATCAACATATTGTGTTCGCGTTCTGATCTGGGTAATTTAAGTAACGGATATTGGGTTTTGCCGGACAACAAAAACTTGTTTTAAGATCACTGCATGCTTTTTAATGTAGACTTCTTTGTGTTACGTTAAAAATTGAAACTGCTAATAATATGTAGTACTTCTGCGTGCGCAAACGACTCATTTTATATCTACTCCATTCGATGTGCTATTTACCTTTTAATATCTTATTTGTATTTATAATAGCATATGTTACTTGATTTCACCTGATAAAATAATTATTTAATTACACAGATTTGCGATGGAAAGTTGTTTAAAGTATAATCAGTTATTTTTATAGTTTTTATACGCTGATTACAACTAGGTATTAATAAATAAAATTAGGCTTGGATTGGCCGTGGGTAATATTAACGGTTGGCAACACTGAATAGCTGTCAAACCTTTGTTTGTTTTCCAGCGATCCTACAGCTAAAGAAGCACGAAACTAAGTTTTGATGGGAAGCGAAAACGATACTAGAAGGATTATTAAACAAGAAGATCATTCAGTTTTACTAATTTTGTACTGTTTTTATGAAAAGTGCTTGATTACTTATGATTTTAATAAAACATAAAATAAAATGTACATTCCATAATTTTTTGTATTTGGCTTACTATTCCTAAAATACATCGTTTTTTGTGAGACAACCGTACGTGATAAAAGAACCGTTTTGATTCTTGAGTCTAGCATTGAAAAATACACAAAGAAACTGTTCTATGTTTAACACATGGTTTTTCTTTTTCACAATAAATATGCTCTCTTCACTGTACAATACACGGTAATTATTTATATTTTTGTTTAAATGTAGACGATTCGAAGTTATGCTATGATTATTTTCTAGCACGTGTTTCGCTAAACTGGATTTCCCAGGCCCATTAAAATTGTGCTCGTAACTCGACTTTATCTTTTGCATTTCTTAAGAAATTTACAATAGTACAAAAGTTCTTAGACAGAAATGTAACTTGAAATCCGTGTTCTTTCAAAACCCTATTTAAATTTTTTAACTGGATGAAACAGTAAGCGAATAAAGTATAATACTTGTCTCGATTGTTTTGAGGTGACAAACAAGTCCTATCCCTGATTGTCTTTTTTAAATTAGTTTTCCTAATTAAACTAATGATTGTTTCCGGATCAAAATCATTGTATCTCGCAATGCGTAGTTGCATTGTCGTATGCTGTGATTTGATATACATATAAGCAACTGAGTATCAACAGATACTTAGGAACACGACTTCGAAAGCCGTTTCGTCTGTATTAAAGCTCGTCAGATAGCCTCCGTTCTCGTTCAACAGATATTGTTATCACTACCATACATGGTGACGTATGTAATAAATAACTAATTGAGAAGATTGGAGCGCCCATCTCAGTTTGAAATATTAAAGCACTTTTGTCTGATTTTACGGTTAGGACAGAATACTGTCTATAATAACTACAACTCAACTAGTGCGTTAAATCGGCTTATTCGGAAAGCTATTCAAATACAAACAAGTAAGTAAATGTTGACTGAGAACATGATTATGACGGCCGTTTCGTTTGTTTTAAGTCTCGTCAAGTAGCCTCAAGTAATACAGAAGAAACGGCTACAGTACTTTTCAAATGTTTGGAAAACTTAATACTAAACATTTAGTACACGATACTTTATTTCGACGACAATAATAATATATAAGAAAAAGAATACAGTAGTATTGAAGTTTTTTGTTATTAGATTGAAAATATAAACAAACTGGTATTATAGACGACGTGCGCCACTGTACGTTTTTTTTTTCAATGAAACATGCAAGAGCTCTCTTTCTAGTTTGTTATCATTACGGCTCTACTTAAAAATATAAACCAAAGCTTTTGATTTAGATCGTAAACCTTTCCGTAGTAGCAACTGTATCGTTCTTTAAGTCTGGAAGTTTCTGTTCTTTACTTTTTCAATTAATTATAGCACTTCATCCTTCTAACATTATTACATTATATACGGAAACAACATTGT
Source organism: Dermolepida albohirtum (assembly GCA_031893035.1). Lineage (NCBI taxonomy): Eukaryota > Metazoa > Arthropoda > Insecta > Coleoptera > Scarabaeidae > Dermolepida > Dermolepida albohirtum. The sequence goes on from JAVIWB010006361.1 coordinate 289,359, forward strand.
AACAAACGTTACAACTGTACTCACCGAGCTGATGCGATGTACTAAATTTACTGATTGAATTAACTAAGGGCGCAAGTCTCGACTCCCGATGATTTTGATGCATCACCAAGAATTGGCAACTCTAGGAACACCTTCTTAATCGTAATCTTTGCTTCTAGCTATTAAACGCCTGTGGAATTCTTGCTTGAAGGTTAATGTCTAATAACAATTTCCAAAAAAAAAAATATTGCTAATTAACTTGTTCAGATAAATAACATCATTACTTTCAACGATAATATGCCGCATATATATTCCTTTAAACAAAGAAATAAACACAATTTTTGACATTTAAAGGCCGCAGTTGTATAAGATGGATGATCCGGCGGTATACACAGTTGTTACAACATAATCTTTCAGAAGTGAATCTGTATCTTTTCGGTCATCGATTATACAACATGATTTGATGCTAATTGAAAGTATTTACGCCCCGCAAACAAAAGTTTATATAATTGCCCAGACATGTGTTCTTATTATTCGAATGACGTTTTTACATTACGAAAGATGAGTTGTGACTGGCAGACTGTTCAAATTAATAATGTTGTTATGTTGTAATAGTACTTCGATCGCGAAATTCTTTTATATAATTATTTGAGATGAGATGTGTTTATCGGCTTGATATACTTTTCATTTACGCCTCTTAGTGTCTTATTCTTTTATATTTCTTTTTATACACAAAAATCTGATACAAGTATATGAGGGGTATCAAAAAGGTTGCTGTAGATTTGAAATTAATTGTAACATATACCAGGTCGGCTGAAAAGTCCCCCGTCTGACGCACAGATGGCGTTACTGTTATTAAATCCATATGTTTTTTAGATAGTACTAACCTTCAAACGAAACGTGTCAAAATTTGACAGCAATCCGACCATTAGTTACTGAGATATTGCGTTAAGAGTGAAGCTACTTTTGTTATTTAAAAAAATGGAAAAAAAAAGAATTTCGTGTGCTGATAAAGTACTGCTTTTTGAAGGGAAAAAATACCGTTGAAGCAAAAGCATGGCTTGATGAGGAGTTTCCGGACTCTGCGCCAGGAAAATAAACCATAATTGATTGGTATGCTAAGTTTAAACGTGGTGAAATGAGCACCGAAGACGACGAACGCAACAACATCAAAAAAGTTCGCAAAATCATTTTAAATGACCGTAAAGTAAAGTTGATCGAGATAGCTGACATCCTAAAGATATCAAAGGAACGTGTTGGACACATCGTGCATGAATATTTGAGCATGCGGAAGCTCTGTGCAAAATGGGTGCCGCGCGAGCTCACATTCGATCAAAAACAACAACGAGTTGATGATTCTGAGCTGTGTTTGAAGCTGTTAAATCGTAATAAAACCGAGTTTTTGCGACGATATGTGACAATGGATGAAACATGGATTCATCACTACACTCTAGAGTCCAATCGACAGTCAGCCGAGTGGACTGCACGCGATGAACCGGCTCCAAAGCGTGGAAAGACGCAACAGTCAGCTGGAAAAGTTATGGCGTCAGTTTTTTGGGATGCGCATGGAATAATTTTCATAGATTATCTTAAAAAGGGCCAGTCCGTCAACAGCGACTATTATACAGCGTTATTGGACCGTTTGAAGAACGAAATCGCAAAAAAAAGCGGCCCCATATGAAGAAGAGGAAAGTGCTGTTTCACCAAGACAATACACCGTATCACAAATCAATGAAAACAATGGCCAAATTAAGTGAATTGGGTTTCGAATTACTTCCCCATCCACTGTACTCTCCAGATGTGGCCCCCCAGTGACTATTTCCTGCTTGCAGACCTCAAGAGAATGCTCGTCGGGAAGAAATTTAGCAGGGACGAGGAGGTGATCGCCGAAACTGAGGCCTATTTCGAGGCTAAAGACAATTCGTACTACAAAAATGGTATCGAAAAGTTGGAAGAACGCTATAATCGGTGTATCGCCCTCGAAGGCAACTATGTTGAATAATAAAATCGAATTTTGCCAAAAAACTGTGTTTTACTATGGTAGACCGGGGACTTTTCAGTTCGACTGTTACATATGTATATTCGCTAAAATGTATAAATTCGCACAGATATTGACGTTGCATGTCTCACCATTTAAAATCAATTAAATTTTATCCTTCGTTCGGAAAGAACCTTTCAAGTACTGATTGTTTTACTACATCGATATCTACTAAGTAGAATACAGTATAATTAATTATAGTCGTTAAGTGGGAAACTCTGTTATTACCTCAACATGTGTTTTAAAAAGATAAAGTCGAATATCATTACTTACGAAACGTATCATTATCATTTACGTAAAAAGAAAATGCTAAGATGCAGAAACAACAAAGAAGACGATCAATTTCTATTTACACACACAATTTAAATATCGAAAAATTCAAAACATGATAATAATAGTAACCATCATAATTTATTTACCAAAATATATGCTTATGTAATGTACATATATTATATAATAGAAAGTAAAAAAGAAAAGTAATTTCATGTAGGATATACAAAGTGATCAGAAATTTACGGATAATCATTAGGTATGATACTGTGATTAATTCCGAGTCGACAATCCTAATACAGAAATGTTATATTGTCATTAGTTAAGCCATACAAATTGCTTAAAAAAAGTGTAGATTTGGCAACATGGTATAAAACCATCAATAAATCTGTAGGAATGAGACTAAAAAAAAGGATTTTTATTTAAATCTTATGAAAATAACAATAACAATGATAAATAATGTAATGGCTAAAATTGGTAACTAATGATTTGATGACAAATCTGTAGCCTTTGTGGAATTGAATTTAGGACACGTTGCAACATGTATGGCATAATTAATTGTATTTTATAGTTCCTGTTCGTCATATAAACTTTTTCCCTTAAAAAACCCTAAACAAAAATGTCAAGGGAATTCATGTCTGATGACCTTGCAGGCTATGATTTTGGTCCATTTCTCCCAATATATCTATTCTGTAAAACGTTCGCCCAACCAAGTTAACAGGCATTCGTCACTCCATAAAATAAGTGACAAAATGTTTGAATCTTGAAATTTGTTTCAAATTGTGTTATTTTCATACAATGATTACACTTTTGTAACATGAAACGGTCTTAAAAGTCTTTCCGCAAGCACTGTAGGAACTATTGTCTTATTTGTGATGAACAATATCTAAAATTCCTTCTTCTACTTGGATCGTACCACTATGTCTTGCTCGATCTGCATTACATTAACTGTGAACAAATGTGCCTGCGGAGTTTTCTTTACCCAAAATACAGTCCACTAAACCCACAAGATTCTCAGCCCTACACACCACCACCAAATAGTAAGAATGTCACGTAAAAAAACCTTTCATTAGCGATGTTAATACTTATCTATATAGTCTATGCTTTAGAAAAGCTATCTATTAAGAATGCTTTTTACACCTGTAACCAGTTTCTCTAGAAATTTTCTTTGTGTATCGTTCTTCTGAATGAACTTATACATAAATTTAAACTCATTGCACTTGTAACAGTTCTCTAATCGCACTCATTTAGAATCTTTGGGCGTCATACCTGACTATTTAGGTCTCGAATAAGTTGTAAAACCTTCGGATGCCTATTTCTCGGTACAATTTCAACGATTCAGGATATTTTGAATATTTTTTTCAAATCTGCACTGCAGTACACGTTTTTTCGATAAATTTGGCTATTTGGGCTGAGGGTTTTTTGCTTTATGTAGTTTATATGTTTACTATTACGAGTTCTTTCTAAATTTATTCCTTGCAATAAAGAAGTATCCTATGAAAGTGTGCAAAAACTCTTGAAACATTCAATATTGGAATATTTAGCATTTTTCTGTTGTAATTGTAAATAATAACAATTTTCATATTGTTATTACAGGTGTTCATAGTTTTTTAACGTTGTTACAGTCGTTCGCGATTTATGGTATTCAACATTCACGAAGCGCACGAAAATTTTCGCAAGCGACTGAATATATTGGGTTGGCAACTAAGTACTTTCGGTTTTTACTGATAGAGAGCGTTGCTTTATTTTTTGTATAACGTATGTTAGTGCTGTACTTTACCGTTTGTCGCGTGATACTAGTCACATTGACGTAACTTCAGAAGCAAGTAGTGCGTGATTTTTATTAAAGCTATTAGTTGTGGATTAAATGTAAATGGAGTGCAGAAACGAACATTTTCGACATATTTTACTATTTTATTTCCGTAAAGGAAAGAAAGCTGCGGCTCACAAAAAGATATGTGAAGTTTATGGTGCTAATTGCTTAACAGAGCGCACGTGTCAGAATTGGTATAAAAAATTCTGTTCTGGAGATTTTTCCCTCAAAGATGAGCAACGTTCTCGTCGGTCTACTGAAGTTGATGATGACCAAATCAAAGTCATAATTGAAGAGGATCGTCATATAACTGTTCGAGAGGTTGCGGAGAGGCTACATGTATCGCACACAACATTTGAAAAACATTTAAAATGTCTTGGGCTAGTTAAGAAGCTTGATATTTGGGTACCTCACGAACTGAAAGAAATTCATTTAACACAAAGAATCGACTTTTGCGATATGAACCTTAGACGAAATGAAACCGACCCTTTCTTAAAAAAAATCATCACTGGTGATGAAAAATGGGTCCTGGACAGTAACATAGTACGAAAACGATCATAGAGCAAACACGATAAACTAGCTCAAACCACATCGAAAGCTGAATTGCATCCAATAAAGATCATGCTGTCAGTTTGGTAGGATTACAAAGGTGTTGTGTTTTTTGAGCTGCTTCCAAGGAACCAAACGATCAATTCTGATGTTTACTGTCAACAATTAATGAAACTGGATGAAGCAATCAAAGAAAAACGGCCAGAATTGTCAAATCGGAAAGGTGCAGTTTTCCACCAAGATAATGCAAGGCCTCACACATCTTTGGCAACTCGTGGGAAACTATTGGAGCTTGGCTGGGAAGGGATGCCACATCCCCCATACAGCCCTGATCTAGCACCATCTGATTACCATTTATTTCGAAGTTTGCAGAATTCTTTGAATGGTAAAACTTTCACAAATGACGACGACCTTCACTCACACCTGGTTCAGTTTTTTGCTGATAAGGACCAGAAATTTTATAAGCGCGGAATCATCCAGCTGAAAGAAAGATGGCAAAAGGTCATTGAGCAAAATGGAAAATATATAATTGATTAAAAACTATTCTTTGTTTAAAAAAAAGTGTTTTTTTTTATACTACAAAACCGAAAGTACTTAGTTGCCAACCCAATAAATTAAGTCATTAAGCTTCGCATTTGGTAATACTGCAATATTATAAGTATTCTGTGTTAAGTGGGTAATCTGGTGATCTATACGAAAGAGTATTATTCATAAAATTAAGAGTCTGCAAAATATTATGCTTCTATTATTTATAACTTAAATATTTATAACCAATGCGCACCTACTAATATCATTAATTTTCATTTCAATGCACTAAAGTGCTTTGAAATCGGGGACATTTCGTAAACGCTTTTAAATATTGTAATTTCCGAAATGCACCTTATTTTAAATTAAAAAAGTCTGCCCACGAATTTAAATAAAATGCCTAACGTAAATGTCACAAGAGAAGAATGTGCACACACAACTGGTTTCTTCAAACAAAAGCATTTCAGAATCTTGCGTGTCAGTTCACCTCTCATATTTACACATCGAACTTGATCATGTTTCTAAAAGAAACTGGGTCTCGAATAAATTGCAAGACCAGTCAGACTCATTACAGATGTTCCTGTAAACGCGTAGTTACCAAACATGAAAACTTCTAACTAATTATGAATAAGTTTTACGATGAGAATTATTAAAACCGCTTGAATCTTTCGAATCTTCATGAAGCGTTTACGCAAGAGCCTGTACGAGTAGTTACAAATTACAATACGGAAATCGTTACTTAAGAATATTTTGTTAACATCGTTTTGATTTCAATGCATACATTTATAGCGCAGTCTAATCGTTTTAAAGTTATTGTTGTTTGTTTAAGAAATAATTTATTAAGAAATCAATTCATCCTTGTTTGGAGTTGCCCTTTACAATTAATAACGCAACATTACTATGAGCTTTTATAGAAATAAAAATTAATAATAATATTTTGTAATCTAAAAATAATTAATTTATTGCCGATATTTATTCCGTTATAAAATCTCTAGAATCGCTTTTGAGCAAATTATCCATGAGTGCAAAAAATGATGAGGTCATGAAGTGGTAATAATTTTGAACGTGTATTATGTGTAATTTAAACACAGGCGAGGGGGTCCTTTCTGACTTTCATTTTAGTTACTTTTACATAAAATTAATATTTTGGTAATTATTTCTTATCGTTTTAGATTAGGAAATGTATTTAGAATTCGTGTTTCTAATTTAATATGCACTTCAGCTAAATACGAGGTTAGCCGTTTATGTTTCGGGAATAGTATACAAAAAAAATTTTATTATCGAAAATAGTTTTAATACCTTTCAAAATATTCTCCTTGAAAATCAATGCACTTTTGCATTTGTTTAAACCAATCCGAAAAGCATTGATGCCACTGTGAAGGCGATATTTCCAAATATGAGTTTCGAATGATTCAACTGCCTCTTCCGGCGTAGGAAACAAAATGAAGTCACAGGGTGCTAGATCAGGGCTATACGGTGGATGGCTCACCAATTCAATGTTTTACCGAGTTAAATATTCAATTGCTTGAGAGCTCGCATTGTCTTCAAAAACTCTTCACAAACAAATAGTTGTGTACCATTCGGAATTGACCATTCTACAACTCTGTAAAGGCATGGTTTTTCCGAAAAAACAGGCGACCATTTGTTTTGATGTGCTTCGAGAGTGCGAACAATTTTTATTAGTTTTGGCTCATCTTGGAATACCCACACAGTCGATTGCTGCTTACTATCGGGCTCATACGTATAGATCCAAGATTCATCACCTGTGACGACTTTATAAATGTTCTTTGAAGCACCGCGATTGTGTTTTTTGTGCATTTCTTGGCACCAATCGACGCGAGTCCTTTTTTGAGCGGTTGTCAAATTATGTGGTACCCAACATAAACATAGCTTCTTAACGGCTGAATGTTCATTCAGGATCTTAAGCACGCTGGTGTTACTAATACCTAGAGATGCCTCGATCTCACAGTATGTCACATGACGGTCTTGCATTATCACTTCAGACACTGCATTAATGTTTTCCGACACAACAACATTTGTGGGACGACCTTCGCGAAATTCATCGTCCAAAGAACGCCGTCCAAGTTTGAATTCGCTATACCAACGATATACTGTAGTTTTCGATGGTGCTTCATCACCATATAAAAAGTTCAGCTCGTCGATGCTTTCTTGTTGAGATAATCCACGCCGAAAAATAATTGTTTGCAAATGTTCGCGAGTTAATTCCATTTTGTCGCTGACATAAAATTTTCAAATTACTGTCAACAATAGAAATAGCGACCGGATAATAAAACTGTCAATACCAGCAATATTTTTTAGATTGGTTTAAACGAATGCAAAAGTACATTGATTTTCAAGGAGAATATTTCGAAAAGTAATAAAACTATTGTCGATAATAAAAAATGTTTGTTTGTTTGCTATTCCCGAAATATAAACGGCTACCCTCGTATAATTCGCTAGCAAAATTTTGTAACCGAAAAGTACTGCGTAATGTTATCCACCAAACGATACTCGAAATATCTTACTATATTGATTCCTTACCAATTCCTTTGTTACACAACTGCGTATGTTGATTCTTTCATTATAGATGCAGCTATGTTATGTATCGCTGTTATTAATAGATCATGATCAGTAATTAAGACAGTCTACACTTTTATATTCTACAATATTCTACGAATTAAAACAAGGTAAAAAGTCAGTCCGTTATATTTCTTCGAAATAAATAATCGCTTAATTTTTTTGAGAAGAAAAGCATATTTAGGATAAAACATTTGCATAAATATCAAATTGATATACATATTAATTTTTTTATGTATATTGACATTTTACAGCACCAAGAGAACGTCAAGAACATCCTTAATGTCTAAATGTAATAAATCTACCTTAAAACTGACCCAAATAACTCTAACAGTTGACAATCTATTAGCGAACTAATTTTTAAGGAATTTTTCATAATATCCGCATAATGTTTGTGACTATCGTTTTTTTTTTCCAATTTCGAAACATCAGTGCAACTGCCATTAGTATTTTTGACAGTCCATTTGGTGACATTTGCTAGTCGCGTAATAAATATTAATTTTACTTGTTGCCAATCACAAAAAATATATAGCAGGACACCAACACGAATGGGCGAGCGATAAATTTGTGTGCAACTTAAATGCCAAAGACTTCATAAAAATATAATAAATTGCACATAGCTGGTTATATTAATTACTAAGCGCAGAAGCGCACAGTGACCTTAATATCGAATAAAAGATAATCGGAGCAATTAAACGGAATCTATAAACGAGCCCATGTGTGGTGAAATAATTCGAATAGTTTGCAGTAGTAGAGGAGCCTTCAGAATAACCAAAATCGTATTATGTAAGTCATCCTACTTGACATTTAGAATACTAATACATCTTGTAAAGTGGAACATTTACACTGCAGTCAGTTATTCTATAGGTTTTTTTTTTTAGTTTCAACTGGTACTACTAATAAAATGTATTGGAAGCATATATTAATAAAAAACATTGACGCACACGAAAAAAAATGTTCATAAACAAACAAGGTCGATTATTTATTTATAGTGTGCAATGTGAAATATGATTAAATTATTCCAAAACATTTTTCACTTATCACGAGGATTTTTTTGCACAAAAAAAATAGATCAAGTGCATTTAAACAATTAAAGATAATTTTGCACGATAGTAAGCCCTGAATTTTTCGTAAATGTATTGATCGTGTGCCTGCAAACAAGGATCTCTAGAAGTTTTATGTCTAACTTTCATAACTATTAAAACTACAAGTCAACTTTATCTATTCTGCAACCTGTTTTCTGTTTGATTTTATACAAATGAACTTGATAAGCTTTTAAGTGACTGCGCACTTATTATTTATGCAGTAGGTGATAACTTCCTTATAGTTTAACGCAATAAACAATAGACTTCTTTATCTTTCTGAATAGAAATTATTTCCTATATTTAAAAACAAGTAAAACACCACTGATAAGCCAATAGATTGATGGCTATAAATATTGTAACAGATTCAGTATCAACACTATCAACTCTTTTGGAAACATGGACAGTGTCAGATTCTCCTAAGTGCTACCTATTTGAAAAGCCCCCAGCGAAAATCAGAAAACGATCCAAAAAATAAAAACAATAGTATGCAAGTATATTCGCGGCCTGGTTCTACCCAACAATTTTTACTTTACCCGTACTATGTAACGATTTTCCTAAATTTTAATTGAATTTTGAAATTCCCCCTACAAGAATATTTTACCTGGTCACTTCTATGTTACCTGCTTGTAAAATCAACTAAATATAACGCGATTAGAAAGGAAAAGATCTATAAATGGTGTTACGTACTATTTGACCTTAGATATCCGAGAGTGTTACAATTTCAATGAATGTAAAGAGTCGGTAGTCGTGTCCGATACAGTTACAGAATGGCTTATTTCCATGTAGCAGAGCGGTGTGAGTTCCTAGCGGTGATAATGGGGATTAGCACTTCACGGTGTACTTTTCTCTGCTAGATGATATATTTCTTTTATAAGGAAACCATTTAAAATAACGATCTAGATATTGCTATATGCCTGTGCATTCATTGCAACAGGAAAAAGTGTAGCAAAGTATAGTATACTAGTGTACATTAAAATTAAACAATAATTCTTTTCCTTTCTTTATTTTATTGTAATAATCTTCATAAACTTTAACGTTTTCTATTGAATTATCACCTGGTTTGAATTATGTTTTACTAATTAATCCAATTTATTACTTGTTAATCGTGTCTACTATGCTTCTTGAAAAGTAATATTGAAAAACATATAAGCAACAAACCAGGTTATTATTCAGAACATTTTGTAGGAATTAATTGCTGTTGCATAGCTTTACATCATATCTAAACAAAAAATCTTATTCATAAAGGAAAAGCTTAGTATATCCTGGCAGTTCTGAATGTTCACGCAATAACGAGTACATTTCCTGTACTACGACTTGAGTTTTCCACAATTTTCTTTAACATGTGTTTTCCATCTGAGTTTAGCGTCAAGGGTCATGCAAAGATATTTGGTTACATTCTCATACGAGACTTCTTGTTGATTAATGTCTTCCAACTTGTGTTCGATTCGTCTGTTAGTATAGTCAATATGCACTTATTTGTTTCCAATCGTTTTAATACGCCATTTTACTGTCCAGCATTGTATTTCGGCAATAGCTGTTCGTAATTTTTCGGTTGAATCAATGTTGCTGTTTCTAGTGACTGGAATTGCAGTGTCATCTGCAAATGTAGCAACATTTTCGTTGAATGTAGACAAGTCTCTAGTGTACAGTTCATGAAGGATAGGTCCTAGACTTTCCTGCAGCACACCTGCTTGAATTTTCGTCAGATCAGAACAGTCATCTTCTTGTTTGATTCAGAAGTAACGTTCGGATATATAGGATTCTAAGTTTCTTTAGTATTGGGGAGGGAGAAGCATTTTGAGTTTATGGTTCAAGCCTTCATGCCAAACTTTATAAAAGGCTTGTGCAATATCCAAAAATATTGCTGAACATACTTTCTTTCCTTCTAATGATTTGTCGATGACACCGGTGATTCTGTGAATCTGATCAATCGTGGAATGCCGATTCCGGAAACCAAATTGAGGATCCAGATTAAAATGTTTTTCTTCAATGATTGGTTTTAATCTCTTCAGTAGAAGTTTCTCAAACAATTTAGACATGATCGTCAATACCGATATTGACCAATATGTTGTTGTTTCGTGAGGTGGTTTTCGTGATTTAGGAACCATTATTACTCCGGCCACTTTCCACTGTTGCGGTACATATTTTAGTCTGAACGAAGCACTGACTAGGTTCACGATTTAATTTAATGCTTTTCTCGGAAGTTCTCTTCAAATTTGTCCAGTAATAATTTTTCTGAGCCAATATTGTTTAATTTTAGTCAGAGACAAATGAGATTATTACTCTTTCTTGTCCGATAATATGAGTCAATGTTTTGTCGTCGTCTACTGAGTTGGGTTGAAGTATCTTTTCGAGATGGTCTTCAAATTTTTCAGCTTTTCGCTCGTTATTTCTGGCCCAGCTCCCTTACTCATTTTTGATCGAAGGTGTTTGTACAAGAGACTTGTTTAAATTCTTGGTAGTTTTCCATAGCGAATGTTCAATATTAGAATCATTAGCAAGTTCCTGCAAATATTTACTGATGGTGTCATTTTCAAGCTGTTTAATTTCACTTCTCAATTTGAATGTAAGATTATTCCACCTAATTTTATCTTGCTGAGATCTGGAATGGTGCCGTTTCTACCTCGCACTCCTTTCTTCCAATATCAATCCCCAAATTTCGTTAGGGTACTTGTTACCTTCCAGTTTTCTTTTGATATCTTGGGTATTTTTCCACGTCAAGTGCTGAATATCTTTGATCTATTTCTCCACCTTGAAATTCAGTTGTTCTTTAGCTTGTAGTGGAATCGTCAGATTGATATAGCTGCAAACGTGTGTTCAATGTCTATACCAGCATGTGCAATATAGATATATACGTTTTAAATTTCACGTGCTTGGATTTTATTTCGTTAAAACTCTAAAATTCTAGGATAGACGAATTTAATTTTCATGTACGGCATGGTCCAATATTTTTACACAACTCTTTAACGTATTACGAATATGAAAGTTAGTTAAAAGATGTATACGAACAATTGCAATGTTTGAGCCGGAATTCCTAAGCAACGCTGCTTACGAATTCTGGCTTAAACATTATATCTAAGATATCAAAAGGAAGCTTTAAATAAGTTAGATAGTAACGTATTTAAACAGTGACAATAAAATCTTTCCATACATCTTAATTTATAACTTTGAAACAGTGCTTGTTGTTTCTTAGTAAATAGGGTTCTGGTAAGAGTTGTCGATGAAAAAAAAACACAGACCTATACAAAATAGAAAAAATACGTCATTATGTTTCTGACTACTTAACGTAAAAAATATTCGACCATCACAAACCAAAGTTTAAAGTATACTATTATTTCATTTTTTTTAAAAAAAGAGAAAGCATTTAATATCAATTATTTTTTTATTATTTAACAAATGCCAACAATATGTGAAAATTAGGTTTTGTTAACATTATGTTTACTTGACTATTTTATTAATTGCTTTATTTTTTTACTTCGATTTCATATAATATTAAATTTCTAACACGTTGTATGTATTGGTTACAATTTGATATATACAATCTTTAATTCATTAGAACTAAATAAACTTAAAGAAATAAAAATTATTAATGTTACTAGTTCAATTTGCCTTTCGAAGGATAAATGTACTTTTAAATTTTTCACTTACTAGAACGCACAAGCAATTTTCAAACTATACATTGTACATTGTAGCTTCTCATCGGAGTACTTTTCGATAATGGATATTCGCGTCTTTGAAATTGTTCTGCGGACTGTTTAAATTCATTCAACCGATTGACTGTTTCATTCGCGTTGCGTAACGCAGCATTTTGTAGTGTGTATCTATCGTAGCCGTTACCCCTTTGGTAAGTATTTGGTTTAAGAGAGAAAGTAGGTTTTAATTAAGCGGTAATTTGTAGTTTTTGCAATGGGACACTTCGTCGTGAACGAGGTCTACATACAACACGTAAATTACAATTTTAATATCGAATTCGATTCAAGGCAGGAAGTATACGGTAGTATTAGACACCTGTTGTCGTAATTAATACTTGTAAAGCGACAAATTTTGTTTTAAATTACTTCAAATCGTGTTAAAATAGAGAAACGTTCAGTTATTAAAGTGTAATAAGGACTCGTAAGGAATTTAAAACATTCGAATGTTTTCTCCTCAAATGAAACATAGTTAAGGCATTAAATAACTTGGTGAGAGGAAAGTGTAAAAAGTATAATACCCTCTGGTAGACATATCAAACGATTTAGTTTGAGGAAGCTTGTTTCACGATATCAAAAGTGTTTGGAACAACATAGTGATTATGCAGAAAAATAATATAATATTTTTTCTCCACAGCCAGCTATATGTTCTAAAAAACAGCATTAATACAAAATCTTATTTGTTTTTCAACTTGACAATCTTTCAAAATATGATTGTCAAAATTTGCGTACGTTCTGGTCGTAAGGATGCTTATTATTTCAATAGATTAATACAATCCCTTTCCATGATAATTGTCGTATTCTGTATACGTATATCGATAACTAAGTTATCATCATCAGCAGATAGTTAAGTATAGAGTCGCACCTGGAACCACGCCAAAATCAGCAGAAAGGCAAAATCTGAACTAGACTTGCTTTCGACACCGTCGAAAGCGCACACTTAATGATGACAATTTAGTTGTCGAAATACGTATACAAAATACGAACATTATTGCAGAAAGGTGTTATATTAATCTTAATTGTTTAATTTAATCAACTACAGTCATCAAATTTACCATCAAGGATAACATCATGCACTTCAATCTAAAGACTTATTTTGCATATTCACCATCGTTTGTGCATAAAAAAGTCGTTTTTATTTTATAATACATCGTGTGTATGCTATGTATATTTCTATTGTGTAATGTAATAAGAAAATAATTGTGAATTTTCCTAAAACAAAAACTAATGCATTAACAAAGAAACTCTGGAATCTTCCTGAAGTTACTTGACCTGTCACGTTTCTAACAATAATAGCAACAATAAATTCGTCACACTCTTATTATTGCCGGCATAACTAATTGTTAATATATTTATAGTAGATATAAGTATATTATTAGGTAGTTGTGAAACTGCAAAAGTCGAAGAATGTCGAAGGAAATCCGTTTCGATCGTTTGGACTGATTCGTTACGCACGAGATGTCTTTTTCATATTTAAACTCAATAAATTGTTTGGAAAACTTATTATTAACCCGGACGCTAATTATATAATAAAAGACTTTATTAAAGTAAATCAAGTTGGCGTCGCGTTTACTAAATAATTTGTTAGTAAATATATACAGTGTGCTAAAATGATTGAAGGTGTGCTTTCGGTCCAATTTTCACATCGGTTGGTAGTACTGTTATCACTTCTGGTGACTTTTTAAAATATTGTCTTATACCTTATCTATTGAATATTCGCACAAAACCTGCATGGCAAATCTAAATGTTTTTTAACATAAATAGGAAGGACTCTTTTTATATTTTATATCAAGAACATAAGCAACTTATCGTAATTTATAATAAATGTAGGAATTGTCTGTCGTTCTACTGCAAACATAAATTAAGTCTTCAATTAATTTTCTCAAAAACACTGTGAAGTCTTTCTTGTGCAGTTGTTTTAGTCTCGTGTTGAAAACTTACTTAAAATCGTTAATTTATTTAAATATTACTTCTCAATTGGACAAAATAAATAATAGTTTAGAAATTTTAAGATAATCGGAAGAAACTACAAACTGTGGCCTTTAATTCATAAATATTACAATACGTCTATCAAGAAATAGCAAACTACATTTTTACGACGCGTTTCGAGTATATTAGCTCTCATCGTACATTTTTCGGGACGAAAAACTTCGTTCTTTCGGACAATTGCGCGTTCGGACGATAGAGGGAGGAATTGTTTCTTATTCTTTGCGATACGATACACAGAGAATAAGTTCGTTACTAACACCACAATTTGCCTGAAGAGAGTTGAGCTGTGTATACTAATCCATAATGACCTAAAAGTTTCGTTAATGGATAATAAAATCACAATGTTAAACCGCAGAGGTATCTCGACGATTTAACAATCACACTGATAAGAAAATGAAGGGGAATTCAAACTACTAACAGATTCAAACCATCTTTAAAGGTCTTGCATATCGTAAATATTCCTTTCATCTTTATAAACAATAATTCAAACAAATCTGGTACGTAGATTTCCGCGGTCGTGGTCCAAGCTATCTACTTTTGGACTTCTGGGCTGGAACCGCGTTTCTGCCGACGTTTCGTACCCATTTGTATGGGACATCTTCAGTTTCAGTGCAGTAGTTGAGCCCTAAAGCCCCATACAAATGGGTACGAAACGTCGGTAGGTATACAAGTGACGCTATTCACCTTTATTGATAAGTAATTATTTAAAAAAATGTTTTACTTTATAGCATTTATATTTCGTATTACATTTCGTTCTACGTTTTTCCATAAATTAACTTATCAAACTACGCTTAATAATTTATTTTCCTTTAATTAACCTATTTACAAGTTTCTTTTATGTTCAAATAGCGTTTAATTTTAAATAAAACATCTACACCCGACATATTACACTCTATACTACATGATATTTCATACGTACATTCTTCTTACTCTTTCTCAATTTCATACAAAAACTTGCATTTGTTGGAGCGTTACCTTGAACGACCCATAATATTTACGAATAACTTTTTTCGTGATGGTTACAAAAAATGAAATTAGGCAAATGTCAAGTACACGAATTGTAATGTAAAGTACTTATATAAACTAGCTATAGTGACTTTATTATTAGCGCTGTTTGGAATAATACACATAATTTGTTTTTTAAGTCCATTAAATATATTAGGAATATTTATTTAATAGCTGTTTCTGGACATTAAAATGTTGAAATTAATTGCAATCGACTGCAGACAAGGATTAGGTGTAATAATTTGTTTAAGAAGCTAACTTGTAAACCAGTTGCTTTATATTTGTATATAGTTGCAAAGAAATTTTGACCTCGTAAAAATTGGTATTTTTCAAAACTTACTGTAAATTAACGAAAGCGTGTGTGTTGACAATTTCGAAGGTACTAAAAATGATCTTGCGATCAAAATTCATCTACCTTCGACTTAATCCGAGAGAGAGAAAAAATTGAAAAAGTCGTATCAAAATACGAACCTTTTATTTGTAAATGGAATTATCTCTAAAGTTAGAACGATTTGACTACGAAGAGTAGAAAAATCGTATTCTACTAGTTTAAAATAAGTATCTTACGCATTGCCAAGTTTGAATTAAAAACTTTTTATTTTGACCAAAAAAAAATTGAAACTTTTTATTTGTAAATGGATTATCTACAAAGTTCTAATGATTTTGCTATATAGAACAGAAAATATTGTATTCTATTAGTTGAGAACTGCCATCTTGCACAATTTGTAGAGCATCATGTCCTACACAGGGCTCCATATACCATCTTAATAGAAAATATGCCCGAACGAACAGCAGATTTAGATGGAGCAACAATTCGCTATTAAATTTTTTTCTGTAAAGGATAAGGCAAAATTACATATTTTTGTTAATAATTGAGCATATACGTAATCAATAAATGTGCATATTTGGTCCTACGAATTCAATTCGAAATAGCAGGACAAAGATTTTGAAATGTCAAGTACATTAAAAAAAAGATTGCCTTATGTAAAAAGTTAATTTCGATCGAAATGCAATTAATTATGCAACAAACGACGATTAGATTGCAAGATAAATTTAGAGGCCAACGTCTGGATTAGTCAATTATCAAATTTCAACCAAATTGTAATTAAGTCGACAATTTTGGTATTTGCGGAATTTATGGAATAGTCCACGTAAGGGCGTGTTTTATTGAAAATTATCGCAATTAATCGTTGGTCCTATCGAAAGGTTATATCTAATGGCTTGAATAGTATCCGTTATTTTGAAATCGATTCAAATCAAAATCATAATTCGCAAAACCGTAAAATTTTGTTAATTATGTTAAATTAGATTAAATTATTTTTTTAATGTGGCAACCTTACTAACATCGCATATACGTATATTCAATTTCACACATAATTGTAGGTGAAGTTAAAAAGCAAGCTGTTAAATGCAACAGCGTGATTATACTATAATTTCATCAAACAAGATTTTATTAGTTACTAATTTCATTTGTGTGTTTGGTGGATAGAGGAGAAAGTCGTACAAAAGTATACTGTGTGAGTTTTACTGCGAATCTAGATGTGACACTCTGATTAATTATCTACAGATGACGACAATTTAATTGTCTAATGTATAATACGAACAACAATGATGTATTCTACAGAAACAACCATAATGACAAAAAAATACAAAGACGAATTGAGAACATGGAGAAAACAAAATAATAACAACAATATTGGAACCAATAAATACAGCAAATAAAAAATATAGAAGTAAAACTAAAAAATACTTAATTGAGAAAGTCAAAAAATTATAAAATAAATCAGCGAAATTTTGATTCTAATATAATAGAAGAAAACAAAAAAGAACTATTTTGAGGATGTTAAAAGAAGTGAATGAGAACTTACAACTAATTTAAAAACTGACTTTTTAATTTCATTTTATTATAGTGAAGCATACTCCCGGGTCTTATACGGAATCATTTTTTGGAGAGGCTGCGGAGACGTGTTAATGGGGCAGAAGCGCATCGTTCGTTGCGGAAACCTTGCCGATCCATTTTTAAGAAATTTAATATATTAGCAGTTTCTGGTGTATACATTTTCGAGATACTTTGTAATTTTTTTTTGAGATTAGAAGTGAGTTTTTTAAAAATTATGATATTTATGATCATGGGAACGACTTCATTGTACCATATATCAGGTTAAATATAATTAAAACACTCTTCTCGAATTGGGAATTAAGTTTTCAAGTTATTACCCTCGCACTTAAAAACCGAAACTAGTCCCAAAATATTTAAAAATAATCTTCACTCCTAGATAAATGATTTAATATGGATTACTGTAAAGAAATGCATCTCACAACTTAAAATTATTACATAAGTTAAAGAAACATACACAAACAAGTGGATTATAATTTTGGTTGAGTTTTGCATATGAACGTTGTATGTAGAGAGATTAAATTCCGATTGTTTTGCAATATGCGATTTAAAATTTAATAACTTTTTAGATAGAAAGTTTCTTTTAACCGTTTACTATTCCCTTGCCTATTCTGTGCTAAATTACAAAATAATTGTAATCCGTCGAATGGAAAAGAGTATTATCCAAAATGAATACTGCGGGTAATCTTTAATCTGAGGCCAATGGATACTTGCCGTCGAATCTTCGTAATAGCGTATTAGTTACATTTACATGTATTTATATATTTATGATGCTACAGTACGTATTTCACAATAAAAATTTATTTAAAATTGCAAGCGACTTGCATGGTTATAGTACCAGAACCAAGGACAACTTAATTATTGCAGCACACACATTTACGGATTACAAAAGTTCGCTTATACGTATGGGTAGTCGTTTATACAACTTCGTTCCAGATGCTGTAAGGAATGTCAATAATTACCAAATTTTGTGAAAAAAGTAAAGCGTTACTTTCAAAAGCTTGTTTAATGATGGGAGAATTTTTCCGAACCATTAATGACCGTTTTTTGTTGTTTTTGCTTATATGATTTCATGTTTGACAATTTTGCACTTTTACAATATTTTTATCTACGAGGGTGGTCTCATAAGTACCCGGCCTGACCTAAAGATGGCGGTAGTTGTTTGAAAAATATTAGCCATCAATAGTGAATTTGTAAAAATGGAGAAAATTGGTCATCGTTACGTGATACATACTTCTACTTGAAAGGCCCCAGCCCAACCGATATAAAAGCTGAACTGGATTCTATTCTGGGTAAGTCTGCTCCTTCGTTTGCAACAGTGAAATATTTAGTAGCAAAGTTTAAACGAGGCCGTACGAGCTGCCAAGACAAGCATCGCAGTACTACCTGAATGATAATGAGTAACCAAAAAGATAAAAATATTTGTTGCTTACGAGTTGCATATTTCAACAACTACGTTATCATCTTCAGTAATGGGTGATTTAAAATCTAAGACACAGGGTTTTACATGGATTTACAGTGAGTGAAGCTACAGAGGAAAAAACCTGGAAACGATCACATAAACAATAGTATTTTTGTGTGTACTTTACTGTGAGTCCATGTTCAATGATCAAAATACGTACTTAGATTACTACACTGTAATAAAGGGGTTGTTTTTAATGAACTTTTCTAGAGTTACAGTATCCAATTTAATTACGAATACAAAAATAATTAAAATTACATCTAATTTCTAAGCATTATTCTTAGAAAAATCCTTGAAACGAACCTGAAATCCTCTGAAAAGATGTGTGCACTTCCTCTTTCGCAGTGCTTAAGTAATTAATGTTGACAATGAGTTTGATGATGAAATAAATGTGAAAGAATGTAAACTTGACAATGAATTAATATACAAAATACAAAGCTATGAGAAAATATTATGTAAACATTACACGTGCCTCTTCTATCCGTTACAGATTTGTTCCCAGATTTAAGAATGTATGGTAATTATGAGAAATCTTT
The DNA here is from genome assembly GCA_031893035.1 of Dermolepida albohirtum. Lineage (NCBI taxonomy): Eukaryota > Metazoa > Arthropoda > Insecta > Coleoptera > Scarabaeidae > Dermolepida > Dermolepida albohirtum. Next base: position 308,773 of record JAVIWB010006361.1, read on the forward strand.
AATGCAAATACGTAATAGTAGTTGAAGTCTATATCATAACAAATAATGCATACATCCAAGTTCTTTTTTAGTCTAAATAAACGCATCAAAATTCTAAATAAAAACCGCTTGGCTTTCTATTATGCAAAGTATTTGTTACGACATAAGATGCGTGTATTTTTTATAATTTCATTGAACGAATTTGTCATACGCATAAGTAAGTATACATCAGGAGGTGTTTTCAATATTGTTACGTTGTTTTACCCATGTGGGTATGTACTCGTACGGGAACAAAAGCGCGGGTGTCTGAACTTTCCATAAACTAAGCCTACACTACATCTGCCTTCCCCCATCACTAATGCTTCAGATCTCTCTTCTAATTGTCATCGTATGCTTAACGGGCGGAAAACAAGGTCGATGAGAAAGATTTATTGCCCATCACGTAAATACTTAATACACTAATTGACATTTACTTTTTAAGGATGTTCCGTTATAAATAATTCAGTAAATTATATTATTATGCATAGCTATATAACACACATATGATTCAGCAATAGTGCTAATTGTTCGCAAACAAAAAGGTTGGTATAAATTTAGCTCGCATGCTATAAGTACGTTTCCTTGAATCACGGTGTTTTATTTTTATGCCAAAATTAAAAAAAGAAGTGATTTACACAATTAACAATTACATAAACTGATTATAATAGTTGGATAATAGTGTAATAAATGATGCAATAAAATGTTTGTTTCAAAATAAATTTAGTGCTTGGACTGAATTTAAACATTTCAGCAGTATTTATTAGCAGCAATCATGAAGGTGTTAGGAAACAATTTAAATATTAGAATTATAGTTCTTTTGTTTTTTTTAATAATTTTTTTTTATTTTGTTATATAATTATAAAATTTGCCAATTTTGCGAAAAAATTAGATTTTCTTCAAAACAAAAACTTGAATTTGGCCTTCGCGATACGTAAAATAAGTGCTCTGATTTAGTATAATATAAACTAATTTTTATACCAAAATCGTTTCAATTTTAGGGATAATTCAACTACATATTCAAAAATTAACATTTTGACGTAATTTTGCAAGACTTTTATTCTCTAATGATTAAAGCCAAAGAGATATTTTGATAACTGAAGAATAATGAACAATAGTGCTCAAAAATTTTAAAAATTGAACAAATCGCAACGATATATCGCTAATATTTCAATTATACCATATGTCTCAAATGCGGCGTTTTCGATTTTATACCTCGTTTGTTGGCTTGTTCGTATACTAAACTTCATTGTAGTATTAATCAATTAAAGTTAACCCATTTCCACAATAATTGTCGTATTCTGTATACGTATTTCAGCAGCTAAGTTGTTACCATCAGCAGATAATGAATGACAGTGTAGCATATAAAGTCTCAGCAAGATCCGCACAAAGACAAAGTCTGCACTAGATTTATACCGTCGGGCGGTGTAAGTCTAGTACGCGATTAATTATCTGTTGATGATGACAACTTACTTATCGAAATACGTATATAGAATATGGAAATTATTATGGAAAGGACTTTACCTTAATTGACTAATTCAATCAACAGTCTCCATTAAAATTTACCTGCATTATAGTAGTTTAAATATCAAAATATCATCAGAGAAAATATGCTATATTTTATCAATTAATTATTAAACTTTATCGTTTTAATATTTATATAATTCGGAATATAACCACTACAAATATTCCTCGACCTGTTTCGCGTATTCTAACATTCTTCCCTGCTTGCATACTCAACTGTTGGTATGTTCACGAAACACTATCGCGTTCAGAGTGTTTCCAAGCGACATCAATTTCCTAAGCAAATTGAGAAAAATATAGCCGAATACACTCAGTGCTCTTGGGATATTATTTATAGGCAGGCACCTTCGAAAAAATTAATTTTCGCAAAAATAAAGTATTTTGAATACAAAACGTGAAACAAACTAACAGAATAAAAACAGATTTCTTTTGCTAGCAAAATCATTAGAATTTTACAGATAATCAATTCAAAAGATCACATTTCGACATGTTTTAATAAGTTTATCATTCTCCGAGGAATACGCCAAAGAAGCTATATAAATATTGACATTAAAATCGTTTTTATCACCTTCGAAAATGTTAGCATTCGAGTATTTACCGTTTTGTAATAACTTTTAAAAAATACCAATTACTTTCATCAATATAAAAAGCTTCGAATTTAGCCTTTGTTGTATGTAAAGCAGTAGTTCTAATTTCGTACAATATAAACTCACTACTTTTAATAGCAAAATCATTCAAACTTTACACGTAATCCATTACAATATTTGAAATATAATTTAATTACCGTTACATGTAAAGTACGCTTTCGTGTTTCCTCTAAATGCCTTTTTATTATTTACGAGGGAGCGTTTTTATATTCGCGGAATGGGGGACAAGGGGTAGAAATAAAAAAAACAAATTATTTTTCTTTTTCAATATATTCACCTGCAAGACGGATACATTTTTCACATCTTTCAATTAATTTATTTATACCCTCATAAAAAAATTATTTCTCTTTATCTGCAAAATACGCCGAAACTGCCTCCTTGACTTCATCATCGGCAGTAAATTTTTTACCCCGCAGCTCTTTTTTCATTTTCGGAAACAGGTAATAATCACTCGGGGCCAGGTCTGGGCTGTAGGGTGAGTGATTCACAATTTCGAAGCCCACCTTATGCAGGGCAGCTAACGCAACGCGGTTCTTGTGGACGGGCGCGTTGTCGTGCAAAAGCAGAACACCTTTTGTCAATTTTCCCCGTCTTTTCTCTTTAATGGCTTCTTTTAGTAATTAAAGTTAATATTGAAGCGTAATATTCTCCGGTTATAGAAACACCTTTATCTTTATAATCAATCAACAATATTCCTTCCGAGTCCCAAAATACCGTTGCCATGAGTTTCCCAGCTGATTGTGACACTTTAAATTTCTTGGGAGGTGCTGTGCCCTTTTTATGCCACTGCATGGAGTCTTGTTTGGACTCAGGTTCATAATGATGAACCCAAGTTTCGTCTCCAGTAACAATTCCACTCAATACACCATCCTTGTCTTCATTACAGAGGTCCAAAAATGCACGCGAACACTCTACGCGCTGTTGTTTTTGCGGCGGCGTGAGCATTCTCGGCACCCATCTTGCGCTGACCTTAGACATGCCGAGATGATCGTGTAGGATTTTAAAAATTGTTGTATCGGATACTCCAACCATTTCTGCGAGTTGCTTCTTCTTTAGTCGAGCATCTTCGAGTACAATTTGTTCAACTTTTTGGATAAGTGCTGGCGTGGTCACCTCAATGCTCCTGCCCGGCCTCGGGTCGTCTTCAAGGGATTCCCTTCCTTGTTTAAATAAACTATGCCACTTGTACACCATGGTTTTTCCTGGACAAGAGTCGCCGTAAACCAATGACATCTCATTCATTATGGTCGCGACTGATTTTCCTTGCCTGGTAGTGAACTTTATAACGGCACGATATTCGATTTTTTCCATATTTCACTTTTCACTCCTGATTATGTTACTTGGTTGACGATACCTCAAAGACTAACTGTCTAATAACAATGAAACTTCGTATTTATACTAATCATGAGTCGCTGCACAGGCCACGCCCCCAATGCGCCTACTCACCCCTCTACAACCCGCTCATTCCGCGAATATAAAAACGCTCCCTCGTATATGTATGCATATGATCTTCGTGAATTCCTTTCCCAATTATCTGGACCTGCTGTTGATAGGTGAAAAAATTTGAAACAATTCTAAACGAAAATCCAAGGTGTAACTTGGTAAGCACTTGTTATTTTGTTTCGCGTGTGAAAAATATCAAATTCATGATGTTTTTTCTCCGTTTCCGACACTGACGTCATTTACATAGCTCTGACTTCCGATCTCTGCTTATAACTAACATTAACAAGGCGATATATGTACATACTTTATAATACTTTTTTGAGTGTATACAAAAGTTTTTAAAAAAAAATTACACAACATTATTTAATAATCAAATCATACCAGCAAAGAATGTTAATAGAAAAATTCCTTTAACTCCGTCAATCTTTTTTCGTCCTGCATTGTATTCCCTTCATAACGGTAATATACATTTGTATTAAATACAAGCTCAAGTCTGACTGCGACAAATAATAGCCAATGTAGTAAAGGTGCGCCTTAAGAATTACCGGTACTTAATTACAATCTAATAGGCGCATATGAATTGGGAACACTTCAACGCGATACTATAATTGCTCAAAAACTGTTACGTTATTCGATTATAAAGCAAAACATTAATAGAAATATGATTTGGTGAAAGTGAAATTGTGTCAAAGTTTAACCACATTCACACACAAACTTTGTTATTATATTGAAGAGAAAATATATTTCCTTAGATACACATGCATAGACATATTGCAGCTCATGATTTTACCTAAAGGCAACAACAAAACTGTCGAAATATTATTCAATCATCAATCGAGTTTCTTTTTTATTATTTCTCAAAAATTTCAACACGTACGTATGAGTCATTGAAAATTAAATGAATTCTAAGTTATTCCAATAAATATGGAGAAACTCGTCGTGTCATTTACCTCATATTTCTAGAGAAAAGAAACAAGTTGATCGAACTTCCCGATTACACGAATATTACAAAATGCACCCTTGCGCATCTAAGGTCCAGGGTACCTGAATCTTATTTATATTATTACTTAAAGCTTATCGCACTTTTACACTAGACGATGCCATAAAACTACATGCTTTCTATTTAGTCAAATTAAAATAAATCTTTTGCAGTTTTTGTGAACTATCTGATAATATTTTCTCTATACTACTTTCTATTTTTACCACATTATAGGGAACATATGGAACTGCATGTACAGGGTGGTGAGAAAATCACGGATAATCGTCAGGTAGGGCGATTCTTTGTTTAATTCTGAGTCGACAATCCTAATACAGAAATGTTGTATTGTCGTTAAATAAGCCATACGATCTGCTTAAAAGAAGTGTAGATTTGGCAACATGGAATAAAACCATCAATAAATCAGTAGCAATGATATCACAAAATATCTTATGTATATATAAACTTGCGTGCATAGAAATCGGCCCACTGTAAACTTTTGACCTAAACTATATATTTTTTCAAAATTATTCATCAGATTAAAAAAAAAGAAATATGCTGTTTTAATGACAATTTAATATGCTTTAATGTGAGTATAAATTTATGAAAACTTATTTCGACTTCCTATGTTTACCATAGTGAAATTAATGCATTAAGCAAATTAAGCTTTTTTACTATTAATATAAATAGGGTTATTGGCAATTTAAAACTTAACACTTAATTTTTTAATAATGGGTGTGACGTCCTCTTGCCCTAATAACATCTCTCATACGATTAGGCATTGATCTAATCAAGTTTGCTATTGTTTCTTGAGGGATGTTAAACCATTCTTCTTCTACTGCAACAATAAGCTCTGGGATCGAGTTTGGGGTATGAAGTCTAGCTCGAATTCTTCGTTTTAGCTCATCCCATAAATGTTCGATGGCATTTAGGTCAGGACTGCATGCTGCCCACTCCATAACCCGAAAACCGACTTCTGCAATGTAATCTTGCACAATTCTTGCGGTGTGCGGCCTTACATTGTCATGCATAAAGGTAAATTCGTCTCCAATGTAGTCGACGTAAGATACCACATGAATTGCTAAAATCTCCTCGATATATCTAGCAGCCGTTAAACCTCTTCTTCCGTGAACACGGTCGCCCCTACGAATGAACTCAAGGTCGGTTCGTGCTCCTATAGAAATTGCACCCCAGATCATACAGGAACCACCTCCATAAGCACTCCGTTCTTCAAGGCAGCAATCTGCAAATCGCTCTCTTGGTCTTCGGTACACTTTCCTTCTTCGGTCGCTACCATGGAGGCATATTCTGGTCTCATCTGAGAACAGAACAGATCCTCATTGTTCCAACGTCCAATTCAAATGATCCCGTGCAAAACGCAGGCGTGCTTGCCGATGAGCTAGAGTAAGTTTTAGGCCAATCGCAGGTATTTTAGGGGTCAGGTTATTTTCCTGCAGTCTTCGTCTTACTGTCCACTGACTAATAACCACTCATCGCACTTCACGGAGCTGTCGTTGCACTTGAACGGCATTAAGGTGACGATTTCTTAATGTTGTTGACACAATAAAGCGGTCTCATCACGAGCGGTAGTAAATCGCCTTCTGCCTGTTCCAGGTCGCCTATGAAAGGATCCAGTCTCCTCATAACGGTTGCACACTCTTCGAACCGCTGCGTGTGTCATATCCAATTGTCTAGCAACAGCTCGCTGCCCAAGCCCATTTTCGATTAAAGCAATAACTTGGGCGGCTTTTTCTGGTGTAGTATGCATTAAACTAACACACTTGAACACTATTGAGATTAAGAAAAACGAATAATATGCAAATATCAGTTGCAAACGCAATAATTTTAATATTGACAAATTTGTTATTTTCGTTGGAATCATCCACGTTTTATTTGTTTACCGGTTGCTACGCTATAAACGATAAGCCTTCTTGATAAATTTATACTCACATTAAAGCATATTAAATTGTCGTTAAAACAGCATATTTCTTTTTTGATCTATGCACGCAAGTTATATATATATATATATATATATATATACATATATATACATATACATATATATATATATATGTATATGTATATAATGTGCTATTATAAATGGAAGCAAACTATGAATAAATATCTATTATTCTTAACCTTATTTTGTAAACAAAAACGTAAATTCTTTTATGTTTTGCAATATATAATGGTCAAATCCACATTCATGATACAATTCTAATTAAGAGTTTCTCTATAATTACCCATTTATAATAACTGCATTCATACATAATAATTGGTAATGTTAATAATAATCCGATATTAATGAAGTACTTGGCATAAACTGTTTGAAATGACGTAAGACAAATATAACTGTTAAGAAAACACTTTGTCACATACTTTGAACATCTTCAAAGTCAGTGCTCTCTAAATCACTTTCATTTACATTAATTATACATTCTCGATGAATATTGACATTTTCTAAATATACATTTCCTACTTCAATTATATGTCTAATGCAATTCTACCATTTTCTGGCGTTATATTGGCGATCGCTTCTCGAATATGACTTAAAGTTACTTCATTAAAATAGAGACGATCGTTAGTGCGACGAACATATTTCAGTTAACTTCAATATAACTCAATCAAATTAAACACACATTAATATGACGGCAAAGTTAAAACAGTGCGCCTTGCGGTCATGACAACGTATTCGTTTTCGAAAGCCTTTGTTTTAAAGACTTCGAATAATTGACTTTTTGTGTGGCTCTCACAATACCCAAGCATTTTTAAATTACAATAATAATAATGTAGCAGAGGCTCTACATATTTCATATGAATCAGTGGTTTCGATTTTACATAGTAAATTGAGTATGGAAAAATTATATGCAGGATGGATGCTGCATGATGAATTGACTGTGGTTTAATTTTGTCAATTAAAAAGTAAATCTACAATATTGAATGTCAAAATAATTTTCGTATTCCTTATACGATTTCGACAACTAAGTTATCATCATCAGCAGATAATTAATCACAGTGTTGTACCTGGAACCACTTTAAAATCCACACAAAAGCAAAATCGGTATTAGACTTATACCGTCGAAAGCTAAACACACACTGTATGCTTGATTTTAGACAGTTTACATTAAAATCCACCTTCAAGACTAAGAATAATTAATACACTTATAATTTACAATAATATTACGGAGTTACGGAAAGGTAGGTTCAAATTAAGTAAAAATTAATGCTTTTTATGTTTCGAAAACTCATTCACACTTTTGTGGAAAAAATAATCAGCTTCTCCTTGTATAGTAGAACAATATAAATAACAAGTGAATAAAACTTCAGACATACACACAACTCACGAAATTAGAGTTCACAGAGAACACAGAAAATGTGAAAATCGTATATGTTGTTTGCACCTTTTACGTTTACAAATCGATCGAGTTTCATTTCGACCTGAAAATTTCTCTTCGTCATTAAATCTGATCATCTCGATTAAATTATTCTAAATGACAAAATTAAAGATATAACGAGGATAATATGTTGTAAAATAATTAGCGAGTGAAAGTATCTGGAAAGACATACAAAATCACCATAAAACGAATTATTATTTTCTCCTTTGGAGACTATCAATTTGTATATAAATGGTTTTCCAATAGGGACATAACAAATTTGTTTTTTAATACGAACGCGCCCCTGAACGTTTTCTATAATCTGTCAACGTCAAAACGTCAGTCAAGGTTAACATTTTTATCATGGTGAAGTTCACGAACGTGCAACGTTTGGAACTTAATTAATAACAATTTTGAATCGATGATCGCAACTTTAAGAGCACTTACTCCAATTTTCGCTCGCAATAATCGATAAATTCGAGTCAAAATATTCATATACGATTATATTAAGCCATAAATCGAGTAGCAAAAGGTGGAGTATTTGTATAAAATTCTATTTTTCATTCAATTTTCGAAGTGTATAGAGTTCTTGTCGTAGTGTTTGTATTGGGATGGCAACTAAGTACTTTCGGTTTTTACTGATAGAGAGCGGTGCTTTATTTTTTGTATAACGTATGTTAGTTCTGTACTTTACCGTTTGTCGCGTGATACTAGTCACATTGACGAAACTTCAGAAGCAAGTAGTGCGTGATTTTTATTAAAGCTATTAGTTGTGGGTTAATTTTAAATGGAGTGCAGAAACGAACATTTTCGACATATTTTACTATTTTATTTCCGTAAAGGAAAGAAAGCTGCTGCGGCTCACAAAAAGATATGTGAAGTTTATGGTGCTAATTGCTTAACAGAGCGCACGTGTCAGAATTGGTATAAAAAATTCCGTTCTGGAGATTTGTCCTTCAAAGATGAGCAACGTTCTGGTCGGCCTACTGAAGTTGATGATCAAAGTCATAATTGAAGAGGATCGTCATATAACTGTTCGAGATGTTGCGGAGAGGCTACATGTATCGCACACAACAATTGAAAAACATTTAAAATGTCTTGGGCTAGTTAAAAAGCTTGATATTTGGGTACCTCACGAACTGAAAGAAATTCATTTAACACAAAGAATCAACTTTTGCGATATGCACCTTAGACGAAATGAAACCGACCCTTTTTAAAAAGAATCATCACTGGTGATGAAAAATGGGTCCTGTACAGTAACATAGTTCGAAAACGGTCATGGATCAAACACGATAAACCAGCTCAAACCACATCGAAAGCTGAATTGCATCCAAAAAAGATCATGCTGTCAGTTTGGTGGGATTACAAAAGTGCTGTGTTTTTTGAGCTGCTTCCAAGGAACCAAACGATCAATTTTGATGCTTACTGTCAACAATTAATAAAACTGGATGAAGCAATCAAAGAAAAACGGCCAGAATTGTCAAATCGGAAAGGTGTAGTTTTCCACCAAGATAATGCAAGGCCTCACACATCTTTGGCAACTCGTGGGAAACTATTGGAGCTTAGCCGGGAAGTGATACCACATCCTCCATACAGCCCTGGTTTAGCACCATCTGATTACCATTTATTTCGAAGTTTGCAGAATTCTTTGAATGGTAAAACTTTCACAAATGACGATGACCTTCACTCGCACCTGCTTCAGTTTTTTGCTGATAAGGACCAAAAATTTTATGAGCGCGGAATCATGCAGCTGAAAGAAAGATTGCAAAAGGTCATTGAGCAAAATGGAAAATAAATAATTGATTAACAACTATTCTTTGTTTAAAAAAAAGTGTTTTATTTTATACTACAAAACCAAAAGTACTTAGTTGCCAACCCAATATATTATTTTAAAATAAAATCTATATTTCGAATAACGCCTCGTAGAAAAGAAGCACTTTTTTAAGATTTGAAATCATCTTGTATATAAAAAAATTTTAATTTCGCAGTAAGTATTACACTTTTATTATTTTCTGGATGGGCAAACACGTACGGCTGGTATTGTAAGGAATTACCTATTAACAATTAATAGTACAATGTATGCATATATCTAAGCAATAAATATCCAATGTCTTTGAACCATATATTAAGTGAAAGTTGTTTCATTTTAGTTTTTTTTTTTTTGGTTTCAGTATATTTCATTACTTGACCTCCTTATTTCGTCCAAAGGAGTAGTTCATACGATTCTTTTGAACCTGTTCTCTTTGTACTTGCAATTTGCAATCTAAATCGTTGCATCTGACATTAATAAATTATCAGCCGACTATTGCGCGTATACTATACGCAAATATAACTGCACATTCTATCCGTCAAGGACAAGCTATAACCATCCGAATATTTCACTTCGTGACACGGTAATTGTCTTGCATATTGTTTTTTTAATAGAAGTGCCGGTAGAAATTTAATGGTTCTCCGTTTATAGATAAAATAGAAACATGAATGGAAAACGAAATGTAATTTTAATTTGACGATATTCTGCGATATACTTTTAAGCGAATTCTGAACATCTAGCGGAAGAGAAATCAACTTTATCATACTTTTCTATCTTAACTATGTTCAAACATGTAATTGAAAATACTATTTGTGTACCGTATATATGTATTATGAAAAAAAGAAAGTAATTTTTTTAGAATTACGATGGAAACTATGAAGCTTTCTTTGAAACTCAATAGATTTCTTTCAATTTTATCTTAGACTTTGTTATTTAAACAAATTTATAATAAATTGGGAATTACGCAGGTGTCATTTAAAAAAAAAAGTTGGTCGCTCCAGCAATAAAACCAATACAAATTAAACAAAAAAAAAAGTACATTAAAATATGCGTCACAAGAAGCTAAAACATTTTCAAAACAACTCTTTTTTTGTTAAAGTGTAAATTAAAAAATTAGATCAATTATTCGATACATGTTTACATACTATACCGTGAATATATTTTATAATGCAACATACACATACATACATAACGTAATAATGAAATGACAGCAATGTATTTTAGCGTGTATTTTATTTTGCAACATAGGATGTGAAATACAGTAGTTGAACAAAATTTAAAAACTAATTTAACAAATTTTCAAAAATGTCACCATTGACGGCCAGACAGTATCCTAAGCGATTGTAGAATTCATTTATTGTATTTTGTATCTGCTCTGGAGTTATTTCTCTTGCAGCAACTCGTATTCTATTTTTTAATTGGTTAATATTGTTTAGAGGTTCTCCATGAAAAACTTTATTTCTGATACATGACCAAAGAAAGAAATCGTTTGAAGACAGGTTTGGTGACCTTGCGGACCATTCTACTTCTCCTCCACGGCCTATCCAACGATTTGGAAATCTTTGGTTGAAAAATGTTCTAACCATATGAGAATTATGTGCCGGCGCGCCGTCATGCTGGTACCAAATCTCACCATCAATATTTAAAGCGTGGAGGGCTGTCATAACTCTGTACTCAAGCAATTCTAAATATTTTTCTCCTGTAAGAGTACCCTCAATAAAAAACGGTCCTCGCAATTAGTTCCTGGTGGTTTTGAAAATGATACGACTTAAAATGTTCTCGTTTTAGTAGTTTATCAACTTACATTTGTAGTTTGTGCTAAAGCTCTTGTGGAGAACAAACATTGACTTTATCTTGGCCTATTCTGTGGCCATTATTTTTATACTTCTGAGTCTTGGAAGGTCAGGATATGTAATTTGAAACAAATCTGCTACTCTCCTCAAACTCATATTCGAGTTATACCAGTTCACTAATAACAGTTTTTCTTCTACACTATACATACCTCAAAAATAGAGTAACTTATTTTGACATCCTATGTTGCAAAATAAAATACACGCTAAAATACATTGCTGTCATTTCATTATTACGTTACTCTAACAACTAGTGTATGTATGTATGTGCATGTTGCATTATAAAATATATTCACGGTATATTTACATACACATATACTGAGTGTTCCATGACATGATTGCCACAGCTTAAGGATGTATTACTGAACCAATTTCAAGTTAAAAATGTGTAATTAACATATGTTCAAAACTCTTAACTCGTAACTGAGCTACAAGCATTTGAAGTGTTCGATAACACTACTAATACAGGTATTACGTACACACACTAGAAAGCTTAGGAATAAGTGATCGTCAGCAGTATGTACGCTTACTGGTAACTCAACATAGATTTAAACAATTAATTCAGAGAAATCAAAGGCGTGATGAAAGACGGAAAATTTGTAAAAGATTCAGAATAGTTTGTCTTTTTTCAAGTATACATTAGAAGAGCAAAAGCATCAACCATAGCTTTATTATATAGGCTGGTCAGAAAATCGTGGATAATCGTCAGGTAGGGCGATTCTATAATTAACTCTGAGTCGACAATTCTAATACAGAAATGTTGTATTGTTATTAGTTAAGCTATACCAATTGGTTGAAGAAATGTAGATTTGGCAACATGGTTGAATTTAAGTCTAATGAATATAACAATAATAATGATAATTAACGTCAATGCTGAAACTGGTAACCACTGGTTTGAAGATAAAACTTTAGCCTTCGTGAAATTGAATTCAGGAGGCGTTGCAGTATAGCTAGCGTAATTAGTTAAATCGTGGCGTTTCTTCTACTTATTATTTTCTGTTCGTTGGCTGGAGGTAATTTTTCTTTCGAAAAAAATTCAAACAAAGGAATCAAAGGAACTGATATCTGGTGGTATTGCAGGCCATGATGTTGATCTATTTCGCCCGATCTAGCCGTCTGTAAAACGTTCTTTCAGCCATGCTCTTGTAGTTCTTACATTATGAGCTTGTGCCCCATTATGCATGTATTCACTTTTATTTAGTCTATTCGGAAGAAATATTGATCCTAAAATTTAAAGCTTAAAATGCCTAGCCAAACATTCGCGGGTTTCTTTAGTGTCCAAATTCTCGAATAGCTCTGGGACTTGCATCCGCTTAAAAATAGAAATCGCGACTGTTAAAGACACCATCTCTTGTGAATATGCATTTGTCACTCCATAAAATAAGTAATAAACTGTTTGGTTCTTCTTGAATTTTGTTTATAATTGTGTTGCAAAACATTATTCCTTGCAAATTTTCGAATAATTTTTGTGCATGTATAATATGAAACTGTCTTAAAAGGCTTTACATAAGCACCGAAAGAAACTGTTGTCTTATTTGAAGTGTTCATTTCCTTGGCTGTTTGTCTAGTACTGCAAGTTGTATGCCGTTAAACAATATCGAAAGTTCCTTCAATTTGGATCGTACGACCCCGTTTTAGTCTACCTGTATTACGTTGACTGGGCGCAATGTGCCTCTTTACACGTAGTTTCCGATCCAATCTTCGGAATGTATTGGTAGATGGGTACTGTTCATATGAATACCGTATTGCGTACTTGTCCTTCGTCAAGTGCACATTTCCATTACTAGACCCAAATACTATCCATATACATTCGGTATATTCGTTGATATTACATATAAATTGCTTGGTAGTATCACAAAAGTTACCTAAATTTTTGTGGTACTCCATGCAATTTGTAACGGAAGTGAAAATAAAGAATGTTAAACTGCCAAACGTCAAAAATTGACCAATAATTATTTATAAATTGCAGACATTATTCTGGGCCAAGGTTGCCATATGTAGTTCAATGTAAAAAATACTTAAAGAAATACTTAATAAGACAAAAAATAGGCACAAAACGGTTCATTACACCCGCGTAGTGTTGCATAATTTTATCTGATAGCAAAAAGCATGGTTTTGTACAGAAAATTTGCAAAAAACCAAATATTTTTTATCGAACATTTTCCACATTGATGGTCTTGTGTGCCTTAAGAACTGACAATACATCATTTCTGTATTAAAATTGTCTTTATTTATAATTTAATTATAGAATTATCTTACCTGTTTTTTGACCAGCGTATATAATAATAACTCCTTTAAAAATATACACATATTAGCCGGAATCGCTATTTGAACATGCTGAAAAGCAGCAATTTAAAATAGTAAAACTAAAACTAAAAATTGCAAATTTATAAATTAATCGAAAAATTTTCTATTCATTTCACTTCAAGGATCAAATCTCGGACCTCTTTTATTTTTTATTTTTATAAACGACCTTGCTGAAGTTCTAGACTTTGAGAAATTATTATTCGCAGATGATCTGAAAATATATCACGCAGTAAATAATATCGATGACTGCGCTCACCTTCAGGAACAGTTGGATGTAATCCAGACATGGTGCACCGATAATGGGCTTCACTTGAATATTTCTAAGTGTAGATATGTCTCATTCACTCGTAGAGGTTCCTCTATCGAATTCAATTACACTTTGAACAATGCTTGCCTAGAAAACTGCCAAGTTGTTAGGGATTTGGATATTACATTTGACTCCAAATTATTGTTCAATATCCATATAAATAATATATCCAATGCTGCATTAAAAACTTTGGGTTTCATAATTAGAACCACCAAGTCCTTCTCGTCAATCGACAGCATAATACCACTTTATTTTGCCTTTGTTAGGTTGAAACTCGAATATGCGTCATTGGTGTGGTCACCTCTTTATAGAACACATATCCATGTGCTGGAATTAGTGCAAAGGCGCTTTCTGAAGTACCTCTACTTTCGCCAGTTTGGGAACTATCCTCCTCGGGGCTACAGCCACATTAATCTACTAACTACATTTAACATAGAATCATTAGAGCTCCGTAGACACCGCGATGAAATAAAGTTTCTTTACCATCTTCTACATAATGGAATAGACGCACCTGAAATTCTAGCAAACATAAACTTTTTGGTTCCCAGGCAAGCGATTAGAATAACGAACACCTTTCGTCTGCCTATTCCAAGGACAAATGTAATGATTGGATCGCCGGTCTACCGAATATGTAATAACTTTAATAATTTAACAGCCGTGGATATAAACTATAGTCGTTTACCAACGATTTTACGTCAGTGTTTGTAGTGTATAGGTGTGTTTATACTTCTTGTGGTGGTGGGTCTTACAAATAAGTATTTAATGTTAATTAGTATTTAAAGTATTTAGAAAATTTAGTGTTCACTGTAAGTCAACGCAGAAGTAATTAGAATTAAAAGTTGTCCTGTAATAGGATTGTAAAGATCTGTTGGGCAAATATATACATCATTATTATTATTATTATTAAAAAAAGATAAAAAAGAAGTACCAATAGATTTTGAGAGGATATTCAATATTATTAAATAATAAAATGCAAAATTACATTAATCATAGGAGCTCTGCAATCAAATTATTCTAATAATAATTTACAAATGACATTAAAATGTATTTTTATTCTGTTCGCACATCTAGACACAAATAACTTGTTTTCTCCTTGAGTGTGTAATACATTTTTTTAACTTTTATTTCTTCTAAAATCACCTCTAATTAAATACTTCGCATTTCATTCAATGCTACTGAATTAGTTGCGAAGACACCTAATTGGATATAAACGAGATTGACATTTTATGGTGATTAATTTGTACATAAAAGTAACAAAAATAATTTACTGTAACGGTACACAACTATTTCTCAGATAGCGAAGGTTGTAAAGTGAATTGATCTAGCTTCAGTGTGTCTACAGGTAAGAGAATTTAATTGCTATGAAGGCTACTCAATGGAAATTATTCAAGTATCTAAATAGCTTGGATATACATATATACATCTAATGATATCTTTTTTTAAAATAGCCGGATATGGTAAACATCAAGTAGTTATTATAACCCTATAATTTTCTCAGAATATTCTTATTAAGTTAATGTAAATGAACAGGATTTTAAGCAAGGTAATTTTATTTTCTTTCTTGACTTTCTCTCCAATATTTTAAGTTATTGAATTGTTATGAATGTTTGCGTTTCGATATAACTTTTCGAGTTTTCGGTTCCCTCAGATTAAGCTAAAAGAGTTACAAAAATTTCGACTTCAAAATCGTTTTTAGCACCTCCGAAAATGTCAGCACACAAGCGTTTATTAATTTCTAATTAATCCTTCGTAGTACGTAAAACTATTTTGATTTAGTGAAATATGATTTTTGTGCATTCTTCATTACAGATCTATTGGAAATCTAGAGACATTCTATTTTGCAAATTTAAAAGTTTGCTTTTTGATACGACTTTTAAAGTTTTCGGCTCTTTTAGAACTAAGCCAGAAGAGTTACATAAATGTCAAGTTCCAAATCGTTTTTAGCACTTTGGAAAATGTCAGCACACGAGCATTTATTAATTTACGATAATTTTTCAAAAATACCTATTTTTGCGAGTATACCACACCTCTTCGAAAAAGGAGATTTTCGTAAAAATAAAAAATTTGGAATTTAGCCTTCCTAATACGTAAAATTGTAGTACTGATCTAAAAGAATATGTTTTTTTCACTCTTCATAGCAGATCCACTAAAACTCTAGAGGCAATCTATTTACAAATTTGAAAGTGTACATTTTGATATGACTTTTAAAGTTTTCAGTTCTCTCATAATTAAGCTGGAAGACTTGCATAAATTCCGACTTCAAAATTGTTTTTTGCACCTCCAAAAATATCAGCACACGAGCATTTAAACTTTGAAATTATCATTTTGAAAGTTATATGTGAATAATTTTACTGCAAAAAGTAGTAATTTTGGACTCTATAAATTTAGAACTACTACTTTACTGTTTTACGTAATACGAAGGTTAAATTTCAATTTTATTATTAATGAAACTTTCCAAAATTCGTATTTTGGAAGATTTTATAATAATTTTAAGGATACCTAATTCCTTTATCTAATAATAGTGGATGTCAAAATTTATTTAATTTTTTAGCTTAATCCTGACATAGTAAAGAACTCAAAAAATACGTCGAAATTAATTTTAACTTATGTGTATCACACAAGTTCAAATTAATTTTGATCAGTATAAACATAAATCTCGATGTATATCCGTATTATATGGCCGATTTATACAATTTTTTAAAATTCTTGAAAACTATGGCTCGATTTATTTATTCATCAAATATATAATCAGTAATAATATCCGAAAAGAACCAACTATATTATTCCTGACTTTATTCCAAAGATGATGTTGCTTGGAACACTCTGAACGCGTTCGCAAGAGGTATTTTCTAAAAGCATCAGCAGTTGTATGCAAAGAGGAAAAATATATTCAAATTTTATTGATTGTACCCTTAATCGATGAAATTCTAATATCAGCTAGTGAAATACAATATTAAATCTATTAAAATGATGGATATTATAACTTCATTTAGTAATTTGGCATCCAATCCATCTTATATGTATACCATGGTTAAAATTTTGATCGTTACCTTCGAAGTTGATCCCTTCCAAAGTAAGAGGCATGAAAATTTTAAAAACAATTTGATTTTCATCGGCTTATTCTATATTACCACACTTATTTCTAATAATAAACTGCTGAACAACACAAATTCACTTATATTGTACTTAAACGATTTTTACTTGTTTCCACAACAACGCCTTCGCTCAATGCCGCAAATGACCATCCCTATTGTTATACATACAATTCAAATTATATAGTATTTAAGTCATTTTATAATTGTTTCGTATCTTTCCCGACATATTCTCGCTATAAATAACAATTTCACGCCTTATAAAATCGTAACTTTTAGCACAACGCTATTTTAGTTTTTCAGAGGTTCTCTTGCGTTGAAGCAACCTTGCAATCGAAACAAATTTAAAAAGCGTTTAAATCTTGGGTAATTATTCGTTCGGCAGTTCGTTTCCAGATTAGAAGAAAAAGAACAATTCATTTGGAAATACCATACGTTATTCCTTTAGTCTTAGAATAAATGTTAATTTAATTTTTCTAAATTACGATAATAAAAATAGTTATTTCCTAAATAAGTTTATATAAAATAGATACAGCGATACTTTATGCGTGTACAAAATGCTAAGAAATATAAAGAAATGTGTACGAAATATAATAGTTAATCAGACACAATATAATAACGTTTTAAGACGATGTAACGATAATAAGGATATGCAAGAAAAGAGCTTGTTACAGCTATAGTACGTCTAGATAGAGAGGCTCAAGAGATTTAGTAACAAAACATACCTCAGGTCTTGAGCGGGTTTATTTAGTGTTAAGTGCGAGTGGTTGTATATATATTGTTGTATATTGTTCAAAAGACAAACAACAAGTTGAGATAATATTCGTACGAATACATGACTTCTTTCCTTAAAATACTCCACTGAGAAAATTCCAAAAAATTATAGAAAAAATCATACCGCAACCACACCATTCGCTCATTGGAGAAACAATGAATAAGTGAGTGACGCTAAACTTTTTAAGTCAGAAGATAAAAGAATGGAAAGAAGACCGACGCTTATAGAAATAAGCCCATTCGTCACACAGATAAGACATGGACACTAAGACGAACACGCACAGTCACACTGATCCTGGGTGTGAGCAGGATAGCCAAATCATATCAACACAAGTGTGATATTACATAAAAACAATGCGATAAGAAGTGGATTTTCCCACTGTTTTAGGAACACATGAACAACTCTTCAATTTGAAGACTAACTATCAAGTAAATGAAATGATTTATAAAGAAATACACAAATGTATATGAAACGATTAATTGAAATACGATTAATCGGGAATCGAAATAAATGTCAAGATAAAGATATGCGAATATTTTATATTCGGGGAATGAGCGGGTTGTAGAGGGGTGAGTAGACGCATTAGGGGCGTGGCCTGTGCAGCAACTCATGATTAGTATAAATACGAAGTTTCATTGTTATTAGACAGTTAGTCTTTGAGCTATCGTCAACCAAGTAACATAATCAGGAGTGAAAAGTGAAATATGGAAAAAATCGAATATCGTGCCGTTATAAAGTTCCTTACGAGGCAAGGAAAATCAGTGGCGACCATAATGAATGAGATGTCATTGGTTTACGGCGACTCTTGTCCAGGAAAAACCATGGTGTACAAGTGGCATAGTTTATTTAAACAAGGAAGGGAATCCCTTGAAGACGACCCGAGGCCGGGCAGGAGCATTGAGGTGACCACGCCAGCACTTATCCAAAAAGCTGAACAAATTGTACTCGAAGATGCTCGACTAAAGAAGAAACAACTCGCAGAAATGGTTGGAGTATCCGATACAACAATTTTTAAAATCCTACACGATAATCTCGGCATGTTTAAGGTCAGCGCAAAACGGGTGTCGAGAATGCTCACGCCGCCGCAAAAACAACAGCGCGTAGAGTGTTCGTGTGCATTTTTGGACCTCTGTAATGAAGACAAGGATGGTGTATTGAGTGGAATTGTTACTGGAGACGAAACTTGGGTTCATCATTATGAACCTGAGTCCAAACAAGACTCCATGCAGTGGCATAAAAAGGGCACAGCACCTTCCAAGAAATTTAAAGTGTCACAATCAGCTGGGAAACTCATGGCAACGGTATTTTGGGACTCAGAAGGAATATTGTTGATTGATTATAAAGATAAAGGTGTTTCTATAACCGGAGAATATTACGCTTCAATATTAGAGCGACTAAAAGAAGCCATTAAAGAGAAAAGACGGGGAAAATTGACATAAAGTGTTCTGCTTTTGCACGACAACGCGCCCGTCCACAAGAGCCGCGTTGCGTTAGCTGCCCTGCATAAGGTGGGCTTCGAAATTGTGAATCACCCACCCTACAGCCCAGACCTGGTCCCGAGTGATTATTACCTGTTTCCGAAAATGAAAAAAGAGCTGCGGGGTAAAAAATTTACTGCCGATGATGAAGTCAAGGAGGCAGTTTCGGCGTATTTTGCAGATAAAGAGAAATCATTTTTTTATGAGGGTATAAATAAATTAATTGAAAGATTTGAAAGATGTGAAAAATGTATCCGTCTTGCAGGTGAATATATTGAAAAAGAAAAATAATTTGGTTTTTTTATTTCCACCCCTTGTCCCCCATTCCGCGAATATAAAAACGCTCCCTCGTATATGCATAAACTAAATACATATAATATACAGAGTTTTCGGAATTAAAAGGTTCGATGAAATAAAATATACGAACTTAAAGTTATTTTTACTGTACGCTATGATTATTTTTTTCTTTCCAATGATATATGTGTTTTAAGAATCCACTTTTATATGCATAACAACCATGAATAAATCAACACTAAGCAATTATACAACCACTACTCAAAATTCGTATTTTTATGTCACCGTCCTTCGAATTAACATAATGATACATGCACATATCATTGTGTAGACAGTTTTCTTTTCTTAAATTCAATACGATCATATAAACCGGTCATTTGTTCCATTGCCCTTAATTAAATAACAATGGAAGAAATCCGCGCTTTGATATTTACAAGATTTAACCATTTACAAACAAACACTATGTTATTTTCGTTACAATTATTCTGGTTAAATGTCAACCACTTCTTGCACAACGGACTTCGCGCGGTCGACTTCATTTAAGATTAACAAAGATTAGTTGTACTTTCCAGGTGAATGATGGACAGGTAATAGATATAATTGAAAGACTGACCGGATATCGAAAAAAAAACTTAAGCCGGAGAGAAAGGTGTCCGAATACGGACTCGTCGCCTCCTTGATTTTTATTAATTCGTAATTCGTATCAATTTAAATCGTTACATAAAGGTTATTGCTAGGATTTAGTGATTTATTGCTTATTTTCTGCATAAATAGGCCGAAAAATATCTGAACTTTCCTACAACGACGTCGCCAATAAATCTAATAGCTGGCAGTGAATTAACATAAAGATGATCTCTCTAAAATTGTGAAAGAGTGTGCTTTTACTGTTGTAAAATTTTCGATTTTACGCATTTGCATGAAATAAACTTTATTAAATCTCTTGGAAAGACTAGTTTTCCTTTAAGAATTTCGAGGAAAGTTCATAAAGCGATAAGAGTGAAAGTAAACTAAATTAAGGTAGGGAAGATGTTACGAAATTATTTTCATTAAAATGTGAAGTAAATTTCACGAAATTTATCTATATACGAGGTTCGTCTCAAAAGTTATACTATACTCAATATGTGACTGCATTGCATCAATGTTGTAGGGACCAATTTTTAAATAATACGCCAAGTAAAAATAGGGAATGAGTCATTTAAAGTTATTTGTAAACAATCAAGTAGATTAATAGAAAAATATTTCAGCAGATAACAATTCAAGCATTTTTGTGACGCAAGTGTACATACTTTAAAGTATACATACTATATATACCTTTTACTTTTGTATTACTTTAAAAATTAAATATCATCTACATAATTATTCAGTAAAACCTCGTTAATCAACATCACTAAAAACCGAGGCGCTTCAGAATAATGAAGAGTTCGTGTTACTAGATCGGATTTATTAAATTATGTTTAACAGAAGTAAACAAATTTGTAGTTTTCTGGTATTGTTCAGAATACATTTTTTTCACATTTGCATACCCGAACCACATTTTCATTTTTAAAAAGTTGTTCCTTGCTCTTTCTAACTGACTGAAAACAGTAACAAACAGCTTGCTATCTGCTTCTGGGTTTCCGGGCTGGAACCGCGTCACTAGTATATCTGCCGACGTTTCGTACCCATTTGTATGGGACATCTTCAGGGCTGAACTACTGCACTGAAACTGAAACTAGAACCGGTACCGAAGGAAACAATGACGTTACGTCGAATAATACTAAAATTTCCCCGTCTTCTAATTTACAATCTTTAATTCTTTGCATAAATTCTATTGAATTAGTAACTGATAGGCTTTCAAGTTTTTCGGGCAAATTTTTGCATTCATTCACTAACCACTTTGAAATTAAGTAAGTAGGGTAGTTGATCCCTGAGACAATTGGTCTCACTGACTTGCCTGGTTTATGTATTTTAGGTAAACAGTACAGTCTAGAGATCAACGGATTACTTACACTTAATCTATAATTCTTGTTCGAGGTTATTAACTTTGGACAATTTTTTAACGCATTTTTTGTGTTCCTAATCATTTTTGATAATGGATTTTTCGCGTATTCAACATATGGATCTTCTAAAATTAAGTTTTCGATCTGGTACGTAGACTTCCGCGGTCGTGGTCCATATTATCTTCTTCTGGGCTTCCGGGCTGGAACCGCGTCACTGCTATAACTGCCAAGTTATACCAGTGACGCAGTTCCAGCCCGGAAGCCCAGAAGAAGATATTACGTTTTTCATTTTTCGAAAGTAATTGCTTTTGTTCAAAATTACCAACTTATTACTTTATCTACTTTTAACTAAAATCTAAGACTTTTAATCGAGTTCCATTCATGACTAACTGAATTTCGTTTCTGTTGCTGTAAATTTCCCTTAATTTGGATTTTACAAATATCCCTAGTGAAGTTTTTTGAATCTGATTCTAAATTCTTAATTGACCTTTAAATGTTTACAACCACCTGCACCCGCACACAGCAATATTTAGTTATTACTTTTATTAATAATGCTATTGCCTAAAAACGTGCATGCCACTTCAACAGCTTTATATTCGTTTTCATCAAACAATTACAAAATATCAACATGACGAAATATTTTCTTGACATGAAAATAAAACAAAATCAAGTCCCTCGTTAAAACTGAATAAGCATCATTTGTGTCCACATCTCCATATTTGTCAATATCAACACTATTCAGTGCCACGCGAAAAGTTGACCACTTTTTAAGTATCGTCTCGAGTACCGCGAAAGAATTCAGTACATTGTATATACATACAAACATGCATACGTTCAAAATAACTTCGTGAGGTTTTATTCGCTGCAATATTAAAAAAGTTCTTATCCTTGGAATTCTCAGAACAAGTACCACCCATGCATCTGTATTTGCATACAGTTTCACGAAGCGAATACTTAAGAAATATGCAGGAGGACTCATTTCGCATGACAATAAACAATTCAATTTTAAAAGTAAAATTTCGTAAAGACAAGATATCCACGAATGCTAAAATACAAATGCAGTGTTTCTTGAGAACTTGTTCGAAGTTTTATTCACATTCTATCGTGATTTAAATATTGAAATGACGTTTATTTAGTAACACACTTACATATGTGCAATCGAATTGAAATGATTAAAGGAAATTATTAAACTAAAATATATTTTTAGTAATATCTACGTACAAGCAGTAGTAATGATATTTTACATGTTGATAGATTGATAATATCATCATCATTATGAAGCTATTAATGCACTTTACATTGCATCAAGATTGACTGCTGTATATAACGACCACTAAAACTTATTAACTAGTGGCGTTTGATTGAATGTAATTAGATATTTTAACAATCAAAAAGTTAAAAACCCATGTCATCATCAGTAGAAATTAAGCATTTTGATGATAACAACTTAATTGTCGAAGTACATATCCATGCATGCAAATATTATTGTGGTGAGGGTTTCTTTTTACTTTTTCGTTTATTCGTATAGACGCGGTTTCCAACAAAAGTTACTTTTCAGATATTTTAATGAAAAATCACGAAAACTGATGGGGTAAAGATAATATGAGATACTCTGTATATATATATATATGAAATTCATAGTAACCAAACTCAAATCAATCAAAAGTTTAGTGAAGAAAAAATAGAAAACCACTGACTATATTAATATTTGTATCCTAGACACATATTTCAATAGCTAAGTTGTCATCTTTAGTACAAAAACCAAATAGAATATTAAAATATGAGTTCGTAATAAACTGCACAGAAAAACCACGAGACAATACATTCGAAGTCCACACAGACAACTAAGTTTAGTTTAAGGTTGTGTTCGCTTGGACTTGATTAGCTGATATTCTCCTGGACTATATTCTGAAGTTTAAGTTTTTGTAAATTCCTCTCGTCAGTTTGATGAGAAATAACTTCTTTTTATACTATTCCAGGTTACCACTACTTTCCAATTTCCAAGGGGGCTCTGATTCTTGTTTTTCTCTCGAGTGATAAGTAATTTGTTTTACCCATGTCGGAATTAAATTTTAAAAAAATTTGAATTGCGAAACAAAAACACTAAATATATATATATATATATATATATATATATATATATATATATATAAAACAATGCACGATAAGTTTTATTTTCATATCACTACACGTATTTATTACCCGAGCAGGATCAACGATAAACTAAACTCAGATGTTTCTACGAAGTAATGAGGTGGACGACCGTATATGTGGTTTACTCTGATATATTGCAATAATTTCAATGCTCAGTTTTATTTTTTCCCACGTTAGTATATGTGGGATTACCAAATGTGTCGTGTTAACATAGGCGTATCTCAAATACTGCGGAATCTTCACAATTAACTAATTAGCATGTGATAATTGAAAATTTTAAATAAATATTTCAAAAACTGTAAAACATTGATATAGTCGATATTCTCTGAATCGTCAAAACTGAGTTTCCTAAGGCCACGATTATTTTGCAACTCAGATATTTCCAATAAACATATACAACACTATTTATCAATGAAATGGTACAAATGTAGATCAAAAACAACTTTCTTATTTCTTTTTTATTATCAGGCATATTTAATAATACACGCTTTCTGTATATAATTTACAAACAGTAGTGCATAAAAGAGAACTTTCACGCTCGTCAGAAATTAAGTCGAAAACATGACTTACCGATGATCTAAGCCTTTGAGCGCCGATGTGGGTTATCAATAGCAATGTAACAACTAGGTTGAACAATAACAACTTCATGACAACGCACTTTGATTATCACATGCAATATGGGATGTGGATGGAAAATTATCACTAGTATTCGTGAAAAATCGGTCCTGTTTTATTGTTAAACATAGGAGGAATGTCCGGTCTTTATGCGGAAGCCTGAAACAAAAAAAAAAGAAAGATCATATAACTGCATTTTATGACGAAACTTGGATATATATTAAACATGTAATTATTAAATAACATGAAAAGGAACGGTGTGGTGTGACTTTGGTGGGGAAAAACTGAAAGTATCATGATTAAAGAAATTAAGAGCACTTTTTTATTAAATTTCAACACGAAATAGGTATCAAACTGAAATGACATGTTACATAAAGTGATCGTGTCGAAATTGGTGTATTTATGTGAATATATTGTAAGATTAGCTTACTAACGGCGGAGATATTAGAAATAATATTTAATTTTATGCCAGAACTCATTAGCATGTTATTTAATAATTAATTCAAAGCTCAAAGTTATAACTGGATAAATAATAATCAATGTTTATAATGTTGAATTCAAAGGAAATTCAACGAATACGAGTCTTATGCGTCGACTTGTTTCATATTTCTTTGTCTAAATAAATTGACATTTTCGTCAATTTTTTATTCCCTCAGGATTAAACTAGTGGAGTTAGATAAATTTTAACATCAATACCGTTTTTAGAACCTTTAAAAAAGTATAAGTACGCGAGCATTATTAGTGTACAGTAACTTTTAAAATATACCAATTTAGACAACTCATCAAAAAATTGAAAATAATGATATTTTACTAAGATGCACTTTTACATTTCTTAGTTTTTGGAACGCCCTGTATATAATTTTATAAATTAAACTACTGGTGATTACTCCTCAGAACAATCAACAATTTTTATAAACGATCTATGTTTCTGTGAAATCAATAATGCAAAATATCTTCCTCATACCAGACAGGTGTATCTGGCAACACCCTGTATACCTCTTCGAAAAATTGAGATTTTCGTCAGAATAAAAGGTTTTAACTAACATATAGTTATGCGCTTTTACAATGTAAAGCTGAAAATTTCTAATTTTAACTGCTTTTATTTTATATATGTGTTACAACAATTTTTGAGGAACTTTTTCTTTGCTTTTTGGTGAGATTCGATCTCACGATCTCATATAAATTGAACTGCCAATTATTACTATAAGAATATATGTTTCTGAGAAATCAATAATAAAAATTTTTTTCCTTTTGTTACACCTGTTTGGCAACAGCCTGTATATCCTTTTTAAAAAAAGACATACAATTATGTGCTTTTACAATGTAAAACTGAAAAATTCTAATTTTTACATATTAGAATAATTTAAGAAAACCTAAGAACACGTATGTACATACGTAGCTTGTCGTATCGAAACTCTTTTATTTTACATTTTATTAATAGTTTTAAAGTCTATCTGAGACACGTAGAAAGGAAAATTGTTAAATAAGCTAAAATGGTTAGGAGAATATGCCCCCTGAAGAAGAAACAGAACGGAATATCTGGAAAGAAACTCTGTGTGATTTTGTAAGAAGGACGACGACATATTCCTTTTTCAGAACAAATGCAAACCATGAAACCTAGATACTTTTTTGAATAAATTATCGAAAAAGATAATTTTGTTAATAGCAAAGATAGGGTTGATCGTTTTCAAAGGCGGTATAGTATTCGATTATTGACAATAACGAAAGAGAGATTATTCAACGTTGATTGATACATTAAAACGTCGTGTTTTGCGAAAAATGCATGAGTTAGATTTACGAGGGAGCGTTTTTATATTCGCGGAATGGGGGACAAGGGGTGGAAATAAAAAAAACCAAATTATTTTTCTTTTTCAATATATTCACCTGCAAGACGGATACATTTTTCACATCTTTCAATTAATTTATTTATACCCTCATAAAAAAATGATTTCTCTTTATCTGCAAAATACGCCGAAACTGCCTCCTTGACTTCATCATCGGCAGTAAATGTTTTACCCGCAGCTCTTTTTTCATTTTCGGAAACAGGTAATAATCACTCGGGGCCAGGTCTGGGCTGTAGGGTGGGTGATTCACAATTTCGAAGCCCACCTTATGCAGGGCAGCTAACGCAACGCGGCTCTTGTGGACGGGCGCGTTGTCGTGCAAAAGCAGAACACCTTTTGTCAATTTTCCCCGTCTTTTCTCTTTAATGGCTTCTTTTAGTCGCTCTAATATTGAAGCGTAATATTCTCCGGTTATAGAAACACCTTTATCTTTATAATCAATCAACAATATTCCTTCCGAGTCCCAAAATACCGTTGCCATGAGTTTCCCAGCTGATTGTGACACTTTAAATTTCTTGGGGGGTGCTGTGCCCTTTTTATGCCACTGCATGGAGTCTTGTTTGGACTCAGGTTCATAATGATGAACCCAAGTTTCGTCTCCAGTAACAATTCCACTCAATACACCATCCTTGTCTTCATTACAGAGGTCCAAAAATGCACGCGAACACTCTACGGGCTGTTGTTTTTGCGGCGGCGTGAGCATTCTCGGCACCCATCTTGCGCTGACCTTAGACATGCCGAGATGATCGTGTAGGATTTTAAAAATTGTTGTATCGGATACTCCAACCATTTCTGCGAGTTGTTTCTTCTTTAGTCGAGCATCTTCGAGTACAATTTGTTCAACTTTTTGGATAAGTGCTGGCGTGGTCACCTCAATGCTCCTGCCCGGCCTCGGGTCGTCTTCAAGGGATTCCCTTCCTTGTTTAAATAAACTATGCCACTTGTACACCATGGTTTTTCCTGGACAAGAGTCGCCGTAAACCAATGACATCTCATTCATTATGGTCGCGACTGATTTTCCTTGCCTGGTAAGGAACTTTATAACGGCACGATATTCGATTTTTTCCATATTTCACTTTTCACTCCTGATTATGTTACTTGGTTGACGATAGCTCAAAGACTAACTGTCTAATAACAATGAAACTTCGTATTTATACTAATCATGAGTCGCTGCACAGGCCACGCCCCCAATGCGCCTACTCACCCCTCTACAACCCGCTCATTCCGCGAATATAAAAACGCTCCCTCGTAGATCCTTTGCAAACTCTATTTTTTTTAGCAAAATCTTTAGAGATAATTCACACGTTCAATAATTTTTGACATTTAAGTTTCAAGATAAAGAAATCAAAATCGTTATCAGGACCTTCGAGAACGTCATAACATTACTTAAGTACCTCGTAAATTCTACTTTTACTTTAAGGAAACCGGATAGTAAGTCACGATTTGTTATTAAAGAAATTCTCTATTTTCGGATTCTAATGTCGCGTCAACATTTCTCAATCAATCACAAATACATTTCGTTCCACATTATGTCAGCATCTTTCCTTTTCGTATTCAGCACGTGCACCACGTACAATTGATACATGTTGAAAATTACATCGTTAGCTGGATTCTGACGCGCAACTATGTAGTATACGGAGGTGTTGTAATCTAATTACTGCACTTACAATTGTGCATAAACAGGTTTGAAAGTAGTTCGAGTAGAAAGTTAACCGGACACCGTACTTTGCAGATAATGCAGATTTACGTTGCACTTTTAAATTTTACGGATATGTCGAGCGTCTAGAAAAACCGGTCTCTGATAACACTTGTTTTCATTGAAACAAAAGCTTGAGGGTGGTCATTTCGATCGCTAATATTTTTAGCGAAGAGCAGGTATGTGGATTTTTAAATACGTTTAAAGTTTGTTAATTAAGTTGTGTGTTTGTAATTAAAAACTAATTTAAATAAGATAATTGCTTTTTTAAATAACTTATTTAATTTAAATTTCTAACATTATAACGAATTTTCTAATGAAAAATGTTACTCAAAATATAAGGTGATTCATTAGGAACAACAGTTTTTCTCTTTTACAGAAATATAAAAAAATTGAACTGCATTCTTCATCTTCTCATAAAAATCTTAATGTAAGATGCATATATTTATTACTGGTAGAGTGATGCACAGTTATACTTGTATATACAGTACTGTGCAAAAGAAAAGAGCACCTTCTTGAATTGTACAAGAAACTATTATAAAAGGATAAGTAATAATTTTACACAAGTTGAAATTTTTTTTAGTGTATAAAAACTAACACATGTCGATATTTAAACATAAACAACTTAAATTTTCTTTATTTTTGTATGGTATCCTTCTTTGTAGGCTTTCCATTAATGAATTAATGAAATTTTTAGGAATATTGTACCACTCTTCCTGTAGTATGTTCCACAGTTCATTATTTGGCTCCCTTTCACACTTTTTTCTTTCAAGATAATCCCACGCATGCTCAATAATATTTAAG
Organism: Dermolepida albohirtum; assembly: GCA_031893035.1. Classification (NCBI taxonomy): domain Eukaryota; kingdom Metazoa; phylum Arthropoda; class Insecta; order Coleoptera; family Scarabaeidae; genus Dermolepida; species Dermolepida albohirtum. Next base: position 337,757 of record JAVIWB010006361.1, read on the forward strand.
TCAGGTGGCCACATCGTAGTCCGCAATACCCCATTTGCTTCCTGCTGTGTTAAATAAGTTTTCGCAAGTTTTGAGGTATGCTTGGGATCATTATCTTACTGTAGAATGAAATTATTGCCAGTAAATCACTGCTCTGATGGTATGGCATGTTCCTCTAATAGTGTTCTGTATTTCTCGCCAGTTAATTTCCCCTCTATTTTTACAATTTCACCCATACCCCAAATTTGGACATTGCGTCCTTCATGCTTTATCGGAATTACCACTATCAGTCGTCATATTCGAAAGCACGGATTTAGAGAAATGATTTCTGTCGGTTTTCAAAATAAGCATTAAATTATCTAATCTCTTACTATTATTGTTATCGTCTTCAAAATGGTTCCTTCGAGATATTTTTCAAGTTTATAAATAAAAAGAAGTCGGATGGAATCAAAACCGAACTATATGGAAGTCGCTCTCGTTAGAAAGGGTTGGATTTTGACTGCTTTGTGAACTGGCAGATTGTGACGAAGGAGGAGGACGTTTTTAGTCAATAACAGTACGTAATTTTGTTAACGTATGTCCTCCTGTGTATTCCCAAAAAACAGGTCATCTTCAATGGATTCACGACCCCACTGAAACTGTTTTGACTAACGTGGCATTTTAAAATATAGCACAGCTTCGTCCCCGTAGACTACGATCATTCATTCGGGAATAGTTATATGAGAATTCTGTTCTTTCAACAAAAATTTAATAGCGTTATGGTATTCCGATTTCCCAAAATTCATTTCTTGTTGCGAAACATTTTACAAGGCACCAACTAATGATCAAATTGAAGTCAAATTTGACATTAATCAAAAAAGAGTAAATGAAACCCCTTAACACATCAATTTTTGTATTCTGTGTACGTATTTCGACAAATAAATTGTCATTAGCAGATAGTTAATCACAGTTTCGCACCTGGATCCAAGGTAAGACTCGCACATAATAATTCAGCACAACTTTTCCCGCTAACCATTAAATACACGCTGATTTATTTCGCACACTTTAAAATATTTTCTAGTCTTGAAACTAACACTTACACTAAAATACGCCCCTGCTTCCACTAATGGACCTTTTTTAACGGTCATATCTTCCAGAAAACAAAAAGGCAATAACATACGGTATATAGACCTTTATCTACGTTTAGCACATGGTTTTTATTTTTCTATTATCTATTTTTCTATTTTATGCAATCCGTTGTTACACTACGATTATTTTCCAGCACGTGTTTCTCTAAACTGCATTTCGCAGACTGATTAAACTTGATGTGGGCAATATGTTGTTTGTCCCGGGTTTCTATCAAGCGATTAATTTGACCGATGTATTTTTTGTTACAATCTCGGCATTTTCTTTCGTAAATCCCCGATTTCTGATTTAAATATATTTTATCTTTCGCATTTCCTAAGAGAGAGAGAGAGAGAGTTACTGGACCGACATGTAACATGAAATCCGCATTCTTTGAAAACCCTATTCAAATTTTTTATAACTAGGTGAAACGGTAAGCATATAAATTGCTTGTTTCGATTGTTTTGAGGTTACAAACAAATGGTATTCCGGATTGTCTTTTTTGAGTTAGCTTTCCTAATTAATCTGTTGATTATTTCCGAATCAAAACCATTAAATCTCGCAATATTCTTAATAAAATTTAATTCGCTTTCGTATCTCGCTTTTGTTAATGGAAAACTAAGCAAACGATCGGTAAGAGAATTGAAAGAAGCCATCTTTTGTTGCAAGGTGTGATTTAATTGATAAATTTATTAACATTAGTTTCTTTTCGGAAAATATCAATTTCTATTTTATGGTTATTTCTAATTACGAGAGCATAAAAAAGGTAAGGTGTTATTACTTTCTTTTTCTACCGTTGGGAGTTTTTAATTTAATTGCTTAACGACATAATCTAAGTTGCACTTATTTGTGTCAAATATATCTACATATAAGGGAAGATATGTTATCACTATCAGACGATACTAGTTAGTTGTTTTGGTCATAGTTAAATAGATTTTTTTCTAATTCGCCTTGTATATAAAAAAATATCGTTGCCAAAAATAAAATTTCAATTTTTTTAAAGTATTGTCAATTATTATTGACAAGCAAATAAAGTAAAATAAATGACGTGTATTAATTCACGTTCGTTTCAATTTTACGTTTGGAAAGAGAAAGTTGCGACAGCGATCAATATTTAAAAAACTACCATAACCAAAGCCTAGTAAATATGATCAAAATCGACAATTTACGAGTTGCTATAACATGTTTCCTTGTTTTAGTTCAATGTATTCAAGTTTTGCTTTTTTTCATGTAATTGACTGCGAAATAACGTATATATTTGTATGTTAATGAATTTTAAAATTAAATAAGAAAATTTATAATAACCGTATAAACTAATATATTACTTCGAAGCAGTCAGTATACATATGCTGAGAAATTTAAGAATTTTTGAATATATATGAGTATTAACAGGTTCAATGTAACGGAACAAAACTGTCAGATTGAATGAAAGTCATCTTATGTAATCATACTACAAATTATTTGTCGTTTTATTATATATATTGCATGTTTTAAATTAATGAAATTTTCCTTTTATTTAGGTTTCTTTTCGTGAAGTTTTGCTTTTCTAATCAACATACATATGTATGTATTGGGTTGGCAACTAAGTACTTTCGGTTTTGTAGTATAAAATAAAACACTTTTTTTTAAACAAAGAATAGCTTTTAATCAATTATATATTTTCTATTTTGCTCAATGACCTTTTGCCATCTTTCTTTCAGCTGCATGGTTCCGCGCTCATAAAATTTCTGGTCCTTATCAGCAAAAAACTGAACCAGGTGCGAGTGAAGGTCATCGTCATTTGTGAAAGTTTTACCATTCAAGAATTCTGCAAACTTCGAAATAAATGGTAATCAGATGGTGCTAGATCAGGGCTGTATGGAGGGTGTGGCATCACTTCCCAGCCAAGCTCCAATAGTTTTCCACGAGTTGCCAAAGATGTGTGAGGCCTTGCATTATCTTGGTGGGAAACTACTTTCAGATTTGACAATTCTGGCCGTTTTTCTTTGATTGCTTCATCCAGTTTCATTAATTGTTGACAGTAAACATCAGAATTGATCGTTTGATTCCTTGAAAGCAGCTCAAAAAACACAACACCTTTGTAATCCCACCAAACTGACAGCATGACCTTTTTTGGATGAAATTCAGCTTTCGATGTGGTTTGAGCTGGTTTATCGTGTTTGCTCCATGATCGTTTTCGAACTATGTTACTGTACAGGACCCATTTTTCATCACCAGTGATGATTCTTTTTAAAAAAGGGTCGGTTTCATTTCGTCTAAGGTGCATATTGCAAAAAGTTGATTCTTTGCGTTAAATGAATTTCTTTCAATTCGTGAGGCACCCAAATATCAAGCTTCTTAACTAGCCCAAGACATTTTAAATGTTTTTCAATTGTTGTGTGCGATACATGTAGCCTCTCCGCAACCTCTCGAACAGTTATATGACGATTCTCTTCAATTATGACTTTGATTTGATCATCATCAACTTCAGTAGGCCGACCAGAACGTTGCTCATCTTCGAGGGAAAAATCTCCAGAACGGAATTTTTTATACCAATTCTGACACGTGCGCTCTGTTAAGCAATTAGCACCATAAACTTCACATATCGTTTTGTGAGCCCCAGCAGCTTTCTTTCCTTTACGGAAATAAAATAGTAAAATATGTCGAAAATGTTCGTTTCTGCACTCCATTTAAAATTAACCCACAACTAATAGCTTTAATAAAACCACGCACTACTTGCTTCTGAAGTTACGTCAATGTGACTAGTATCACGCGACAAACGGTAAAGTACAGCACTACCATACGTTATACAAAAAATAAAGCAACGCTCTCTATCAGTAAAAACCGAAAGTATTTAGTTGCTAACCCAATATACGTATATAGTATATGTATACTGATTACACAGGCTAACACACATTTTGGTGCCTGCGATTTTTTAACTGTTCCTGGGTAATTTTTGGATGCAGAATGTAAAAAAGTTCTCAGATTTGGTCTATCAGATCTAGTTTTTGAGATTTTTTTAAAAAATTGTGTATATATTTTACGTTATAACTGTTATAATATATAATATTACTATTGACAGTTAAAAAAACAAAGACACATGGATTTAAGTATTTATTGCAAAAACTTAATTTACATAATTACATTAGTCACTAATCACATAAAAATTTTCTTTTATACGACTTTTTAGAATGGAGTTTACTAGGGCAGTCTCGCTGAAGGCTCCAGCAGTAGTCTGCCATCATGTGGCTATCCCGTCGTCCTTGATAACGATCTTCCATAGTTTTAATATCCTGATGGAATCTTTCCCCCTGTTCTTCACTACAATCACCTAAGTTTTCTGGAAAACGATCTAGGTGGCTGTGGAGGTAGTGAACTTTTATACTCATGTTACAGCCGAGAATATTAAAATTTGAAATCCTAGTTTCCACTAATTCTACGTAATTCTCTGCTTTATGATTGCCAAGAAAATTTTGTACTACTTGAACAAATGAACACCAAGCGTTAGATTCTGTCTCGTTCATTGATGTGGTGAATTGTGAATCTTTAACAAGTTGCCTTATTTGAGGACCATCAAATGTACCAGCTTTTAGTTTGTCCGTGCTAATGCCAGGAAATTTACGTGATAAATACCCAAAACAATTTCCGTCTCGATTTAAAGCCTTCACAAATTGCTTCATTAAGCCTAGCTTGATATGCAAGGGCGGAAGTAAGATTTTTTCTCTTGCAACCAAAGGTTCGTTGATCACGTTTTGTTTTCCTTGAATCATGACATCTCTTGAAGGCCATTTTTTTTAACCCAGTGCTCATTTTTATCTCTGCTGTCCCAAAGGCTAATTACATTCTGGGAAATTTCTATTTTGACGATTAAGTACATATTTATCTCTTTATTTGTTGTTCTTTATCAAAAAAAAAATATCAATTAAACTAGAGATGATAGAAAAAATCTGGTGGCATTTTTGGAATCAGCACATTAAAAACATCTAAAATCAGATGTTAGATTTCCGGCACCAAATTTTTTTTACATTTTGTTACCCTGTGTTACATTTGTATCTTCAGATATATTTGCTTTCGTAAATATGATATGTGTTCGTTTTCAATTACTTTCTTCTTATTAGCAATAATAGTAATAAACGTTAAAAAAGCAATAAAGAAGATGTAGTTGACTATAAATGTTTCGGAGTAAAATAAAATTCTAATCTCGACCGATGGTATAGGTTCAAAATAACTTATCCACTGGGTAACTCTACGAATAACTTAGTAATGCTTGGCTTAATAATTAAATTTTCGTAATTGGGTCTTTGTATACTAACCCAAATATGCTTCATGTCCATCTATAAGGATCCAATGCCTTTTGTTTAAATGATTTTCATATGTCTTCTTTACTACAGATTGTCAGCCACAAAGTAAGTGTAAGTGAAATCTATTTGACTAAGAAGTGTGAAAATATTTTTTTCCTAGAAATTACTGCAGTAATAGTATAGAAAATAAATTTATGATTCTACCATGTCAACCCCCATTGACCTGCGATAAACCGGGTAAGAGACAAATTCTGTATTTGTTTTCCCGTACTACGAATTAAAAGTACGTACGTACGAGTTCATAATGTAATTAATGGAAAGAAGAAAGGTAAAGTATAGGAAGGAGCGAAGCTCAGTTAGTTAGAGCGGCCATTCGAAAAACGGTAGATACAAGTTCGAGTCTTGTCCGATGTAAAAAGTTTTTCGTTATATTTTCTGTAATTAATTAAACGATGTAATAAAAGAAAAATTTAATTTTCGCAGACAACTAAATATTTTTGTTGTATTGAAATTAAATCTTCATGACACTGAACTAGTGTAGCAATTGTTTCAATAGTCATTTAAATAATAATAAATTTTAAATTTAACCTATAGAGATTAAGCGACAGAAAAATCTTCATAACTTAATTGAAACTGAATTTCATCCACTTGAAATTATTAGCAATATCACAATGTTAACTGAAAAATTTCATAATATTTTTGATATTATTAAATGTAGAAATAATGTATGTTGAATTTGATGGAGCCTGTGGTTGATTAACTTAATCACTAAGGTTGATATATAACCCCTTTCCACATTAACTTTCGTAATTCTGTATACGCATTTCGACAACCAAGTTGTCATCATCAGCAGATAATGTTGTTCAGTGTACATTTTGGTTCTCAACGGTACGGATCGCGTACGGAGTTTGTTTTCGTACGGGTATTTTTGGCCATGGTTTACCAGGTGCGACACTTTGCAATTATCTGCTGATGATGACAACTTAGTTGTCGAAATGCGTATACAGAATTATGAAAGTTAATGCGGAAAGGGGTTATATATCAACCATAGTGATTAAGTTGAATTAATTTATGTTTGTAATAAATATTTTTAAAATTTATTACAAACTATGATACCTAAATAATCTTTGTTTATCTCATAAGATATATATATAAGATACATATATATATATATATATATATATATAAGATACATATATATATATATATAAGATACATATATATATATATATATATATCCAACTACACTGGTATTAACAGAGGTGTACCCCAGGGATCTATCTTGGGACCCACACTATTTTTGGTCTACATAAATGACCTTCCGAACATTCTCCGAAATATAGAACGAGTCGTTCTCTATGCGGACGATATTGGTGTAATTGTCAGTTCTTCAAATATTGGTGATATTTGTGATGTGACCAATGAAACATTTAAGAAAATTAACGATTGGATGGTGTCCAACAAGTTAATTTTAAATAGGCAAAAAACAAAGTTGGTATACTTTCACAGTAGGATTAAGCATATTTCCCATCTACAAATTAACAATGAGCTTTTCGAATGTGATTCTTCTGCAAGAATCCTTGGTTTGCGAATTAACGAAAATCTGAAATGGTCTGCACATATAGATGAAGTATGCAGAACTCTGGCTAAGGTGTGTTTTACCCTTAAGCAGCTCCGTAGATCTTGTAATTTGAGTACCCTGCTTATTTTCTATCATGCTAATTTTGCTTCTTGCATGAGATATGGTGTGATACACTGGGGTGTGTCGCCGAAGGTGGGCAGGGTGTTCCTTATGCAGAAACGGGCCCTAAGAATTATCTTTGGGTTGGGCTATAGGGATTCTTGCAGAGAACATTTTCGAAGTAATTCGATATTAACTGTTTATGATGTTTATATATTAGATCTCCTATGTTTCGTTTATAGGAACAGAAATGCTTTTTCGAGTGGCAATGTAAACCATAAATACGATACACGAACTCATAATTATTTATTACCGGCTTCACACTCAAAATCTATATTCCAAAAAGGAACATATTTTATGGGATGTAAATTATACAATAAATTACCACTTTGCATTAGAAATATTACAAACTTCTCTATTTATAAAAGCAACCTTAAGCGGTACCTGCTTACGATAAATTGTTATTGTTTAAATGACTTTATATGTCCGAATTTATAGTATCTTTTTTCTTGATGAGACGTGTGTCTAGCATGGGCGTGCGTAGTATGTATTAATTGCTATTTTCTTATGTGTAATGATATGTCCTGTGCGCACATTGTTTTGGAAATAAAATATTATTATTATTATTATTATTATATTTTTAAAAAATATTCTTCTTTGTTATAGTAAGAAGCTTATATGCGAATATATTTTCGCATTAAATAATAATTGAAAAGATCACTATAAGTGATTGCAATTTTGCCAATATACTTGAAAATGAGAATAAAAGTACACCTTCAATTATTTTGGCGCACTCTGTACGTCCAATTTTAATAACAAACTCCAACACAAATGCTAAATAGATAAATCTATCCGAATCAAAGTAGAAACTTGTTAAACTTAAACGAACCATCAGCTGCTTTTACTTTTAGTCCTCAAAAGTAATTAAACATTAGCATCTTCATGTGTTTTCGAATAACACAAGGCGTCGAAAGTATCGAAAGTGTTAATGCAGTAATTTATCATACTATCGAATAAGATGTAATCACACATCCACGATTATACTCGACACACGTGTGCATGTGTAAAAGTTTGCTTTTCCTGCAATTCTTGATGCAGTAAAAGTAGACACTGTATTCGACAGTCTATTACGGTACAATCCGTTGCCAATCGTTTGGCGCTCATAATAGCGTAATTATATGTATTTTTATGTATTCAATTTGTTCTGTTACAAATGGATAAGAAAGCGTTAAATTCGCTTTTATAGCCTGTGAAACAAAATCAATTTTAAATACATCGCGTACACGAAATATTATCAACTTCTAATATTACTGGAATTTTAAGAATTTGCACTTAAAAGCGATTCGTTCATTTGTTTTTTTAAACAAATAAAATACATTTTAATGCTAAAATCAATAGCCTAAAGTCCTTTCTTTGCTGTGTTAAGTAAGCATAGGTATGAAATTTTGAAACAGATTAGATTTGCTTATAGTTTATGGAAAACTAACATTTATGTATTTATCGTTGCAAAAGAAAATAGAATGGATATTAAACTGTATTTATACAACATTTATTTATGATCTTAAAGCTTTTTCTGAAAAAGATACAAATTTGAAAGATAATTCGCAAAAAATTATATAAAAATTTTTCATCAATCATAAAAAAAATTAATATTTCAGTCGGTATAGTAAATACATAAATTTCTTAAAAAAATTCGATGTAACTAAACTAGTATTCAAACAAAATTTGCCCATAATACCTACAAAAAACAGTGAATAACATTTTAACCCCATCTGACGAATCACCAGAAAACCGGCCGACCGAAAGACGTATGCGTTTAATCATCTTAAACGCCCATCAGATGGCATTGCTATCAACATAGGTTCAAAACAAAGACGTCGCGCACCCACGACAATTTGTAAACCACCAATAAATGAAGTCAACCAATTATTGTTGATGAAGTACTGACCAAGACGCGTTTCGTGTAATTCCTATACTTATCAGACGATCCGATTCTGTCGACAAATGTAATAACCAGACAGATCTTCAATCAAAATCACAACAAAAAACAATTACTAATACTGTATTCCCATCTTGCTGATCAACCAGAAAACTGCTCGACCTGATGATGTATGCGTTTAATCTTCTTAAATTCCCGTCAGAGTGCATTGCTATCAACAACATGCCAACAAGAACGTTATGCCCACAACAATCCGTGAGCCGCCAATAAATTAAATCAGTCAACTATTATCAACAAAATATTGTTAGAGAAGCGTGGGATTACAGGGTTATTAGCTGTTTTTTAGTTATGTTATTTTGATTGAATATCGATCAAGATACTACGTTTGTCAATAAAATCAGATCGACTGATGAGTGTTGAAAATACACGAAACACGTCTCGATAAGTATTTCGTCGACGATAGCTGACTAGACCCATAATATTGTCAATACTTGACCATACATGAAAAAGGGGGTTTGTCATATTCTCCACCTGACATAGAAGTAGTGCGAGTTATGACCAAATGACTAAGATCATTGTTAAGTATGATCCACAGATGTCGGGCTCCGAAGTGTATTTAGATACTTATTTGTATCGATCGAATAAATCAAATTCTTGAAAAATTAATAAAAATTCGAGGTGTTATAAAGTCCTTTATTTTAAATGATTTAACATTAATTGACATAAAAAAAAACGAAATACTCTTTAGAGAATTCCTTCGATGCATTGTTGCACAAAACGACATAAGAATCTGAATGAGTTACGGCATTTGCAAGTTCCATTCAAGAATTTGTTCACAGACTTGCTCACTATCTGGAGATAAACGATCATCATCTCAAAAATACTTATACAATTAATTTAGTTCTTGTTTATATTTTGTAGCACTGAAATTGAAGAACGGCTTCAGTGCAACCACGTAGTTGCAGTAGCAACAGGTAAGCCCTGAAAATGTCCAATACAAGTGGTGACGAAACGTCAGTAGTAGAATTTTCGAAGACGCGGTTTCAGCCTTACTACCTTTAATTAACGATACTCCTTTAACTAGTTCAAATCCTATTAATCCTGTATACCCAATTATAACTTAATTAAAATGATATTAGTTACTACATAATGATTTACTTTTTAACCGCTGTTCTTTAGTTTTTAGGCAAGATTATATGAAAAATCTACAAATAATTATATACAATTACATTATTAAGATATATTATACATAAATATTATATGCATTCGTGGATCCATTTATAAGTTTATTTACATAATCCATTAACTGTGAGTATTACCACATCTGTCACTTATTTTACTGTTCAAAATTATAAATTAAAAGTGATTTCAAAACATTTTTTTAATTAATTTATTTATAGATGTTCGTCATTGTGACCTTACAAATAGCATTTTTTTATATTTAATTTGCATTTCAAGATAATAATAATTTCTTTTATCTTAAATATTCTTTGCATATTGCATAACATAACAATTAAAAAATGAAATTGTCAATAACGATAGGTCATTCATATATGTACATAGGAAAGCACCAATTCCCATGAATGCCATTCTAATTCTTATAGCTTCCTTGTCATCTAAATATAACATCATTAAGTTACACTCCATTCACACAAAACTATTTATAGGACAAATAGTTATGCACTGCATAAATAGGCCATTAATCGACAACAAAAATGTAGGAACAGCTTTAAAAAACATCAAACTCTTTGATATCTGAATAATTTAAAAATTACAAATGTAAGAAAAGATAAGAATCTGCAGTAAAGTTAATTTAAAAGAATCTGTTCCGTCATTCCTTGCATTCTTACAAAATTGATTTTGTAACATTTTAAAAAGTTGTCGCGCATTCTGTTTTGCATGATCGACAAAATCGTATTTCAAAAATCCGTTTACATTTTAGTTAAAGTAATGATTGTTTTTTTTAATTCTGCTAAGTGCTTGTCAGGAAAAATATTTTATATAATTTAGACGTTTCTTCTTTATATATTAAACGCCAGTATTTGAATAATTTTATATATACAGTGTGAACCATTTAGCCCCGTGAGATATGTATAATATATAGTAAAGTATTCGGCTGTATGCAGTATAGATATTCACCTAAATTATACATAAAATCCTAAAATTAAAATTACTAACACTAAAATCACTAATCACTTACTAATACGATACACATACCTACATATCTAACCAGTTAATTATATAAATAAATTCCGTTTTAACTACCTTTAATATATTCCCATTCAAGTCCTACTGCTCTTTGGAAACAATCGAATTAAAACGAATACTAATTGTTTTTAAAATTTATTATTTAATCTGGAGCCCCAAATTAAAAAAAGACCTGATCGAACTTTGATAACTGATATGTTAGATTATGTGAACTAATAAATTTCGAAAATGTATTTTGTTATGACGTTTCGACTGTCAATATTATTTCTTTATAAAAGCTAACCTAAGTTTGTAGTTACGTTGGAGACTATGATTGAATAAATATTCAAAAAAAAGATAATATAAGAACCCCTTACAACACTATTATTTGTATCCTAAAGAAGTATTTCGCCAACTAAGTTGTCATCTTCAGTAGGAAGGAAACGTAATATTGAAATATTAACTCTTAGTATAACTACATACGAAAAACAAAGAAAGCGACTCAAACTCCGAACGAACACCGAAAGTGTTTTCGAAAATGGTCAACATTTCTTTTTAAAAATTGTATTTTTTCGAATACTTGACCTGCTATATATGATGTGTATATAAGGATAAGGTCTCTAAGAAATTAGTTTTTAAAATTATTCATTAACAAGTATAAAAACCAAATTCAAACAAAAAAAAATTTCTAATTTTTTGAAGACAACATTTTATAAATAATTGAAATAAACGTCAGAGGAAACTAATAGATTTCCAAAAAATTCTACCATTTTTAAGGAAATCTTCAACAATCATAACTAAATATGAATCCTATTTATTAAATAAGGAGCTTAAGAAAAAATGTGTTGATGAATTGGAAGTTTCTAAAAAGTTAGACAGAGTTTAAACACATTTATAAGAAAATGTAAATTCGTTTTATTAAATGAACCAGATTTAAATCAAAAAAGAATTTATAAAAGTTTTAAAAAAATTTGCCATTTTTACAGCTTTTCATCAATAAATGTAATTTCTATTTATTGAATTTAAGAAACTGAAAAGAAAAGTAAACTACGTTTAAAATTTCTTTTTTAAAATGATTTTTTGGTATGATTATATATATATATATATATATTTAAAATCGCTAATTGAAAAATAAAAACGAAAATTTAATCAAAAAAAGTTTTTAATGCGTTTCATAATTAATATGAACACTTTTTATTAAAGTACAAAAAATCTATGAAAAAATGTATTAGCGAAGGATTATAAGTTTTTTAAAAGCTAGACAGTATTTAAAAACGTTAATAAAAACGTAAAAGGTTTGTAAGTAAATTTCACAGAATGTGGTTGATTAACTTAATCACTTAAGATTGATATAAAACCCTAAGTTTTCGTATTCTATACAGAATACGAAAATTAATGTGGAAAGATGTTATATATCAACCTCAAGTGCAAGGAAAATTTGGTCAAATTAAAAACAGCAAATTGAAAATTAATACAATAGTCAAATAATTGAAACCATCGAAGGGAATAAGCTAATTAGTTACGATCATATAAGGCAAATATCAAAGCAACAATGATCTCGACAGGTATGGAATTAGATAATGAAAACTGCAAGGTAAACACTACGTTTGTCTTGAAAGGACAGAAATTGAAAAATATGAAGAAACTTAGAAGGTGGAGAACAGAGAAGCAAGCGAAAGAATGTATGGACGCGAAACATACCATATGCACACGCATATACAAAAAATTGAAAAAAATATTTTAATATTCCCTGAACGAAGAATCAATAAGATGCAAAATCGCTTAACAAATTTTTCTTTTATTAGCAAATGCATCTTTCTTTTATTTATTTAATAAACTAAATAATATATAAATCTAACTATCGTACCAACAGCGTGAACGTTGTTCTCAGTTAACTAAGTATTTATATTTCTTGACAAATATTCTCCAGAAAATACGCGATTAGAACTTTTAGTTGGATAACGTTAAATATTTTTGGAAAATTTCTAGAATATTTTATTATATCAAGTCAGATATAAAACATATATATTGAAAATTTTCAAATTACATAAATTTGATAATTTTTTATTGGAAAAGTAGTTAAAAAAGTTGTATTTCTTTTTATTGTATTTTAAACAAAAAATTCCAACCGAACCTTTTCTTTCTTTTGATTTTTGTTGCCCTTCCAATGTAAATTCTTCTTCTGTCTGTAGTTAACCTAATTGTATACTCTGAACTAATCCTAAAATAATTACGAAGAACGAACCTTAAAATGGATTGACATATGTAACTGTATGTATCCATGAGATTATTTTACTGAACTAGATTTGACTGGTAAGTCTGAAGGTTTGAATCTTATTTTCAGTTGCTTGCTAAATAGTATTGAGCTAAAAACGAATTCCATAAAATATAATGTTATTGAAGTACCTTTTCGCATTTTAAAAATAGCAGGTATTTCTGTAACAAGCAAGGAATTGGTTCTTAATGCAATTTAATTATAATAAAGAACAGGAGAATTTATTTTGGGCCAACTTTCGAATATGTACTTCCTTTCAAAATACATTTCCCTCTTACACAAATGCTGTAAAGAGAAAGAATTTGCAAGAAAATATTATGTAATTATCTTTTATTATAATTTTTTGCATTGAATCAACATAAGATGCAGAAAATCTTACTTACACTACAGCGCAGTTATGGTATCCACATAACAAACTTATCCGTCCGATTTTTAATAATAATTTTTCTGTTTAAAATTACCGCCAAAAATTATGAATACTAAGCCCAAATTTACCCGCGAAAAACAAACGGAATAAATTAATCAAATAGGACGAATCACTGAAAACACCACAATAATATAAAAAAAGAACGCGTACATACAGAGCGAATGGTAAGATAGGACGAGCGACACTACACTATTTTAATAAAACATAGTAGGCGTAGAGAAACAAAGTGCACCGTTCCGCAAGTCGAACTAAAGTCCGGCCGTAGTGCTTTGTAAAAATTCTTCAAAGAAATCCGAAATGGAATCGAAAAAAAAACTATATCATAAGTTTCCCTCTCACCTGCGTATGCAATGTACATGTTCTTGTAGACACGAGAGTTGGCGTGTCCTTTCTCTTGCGGCCCCACTTATCCGCGAGCCTTTTGCGACAATCGACTTTACTTGTTAGAATTGAACGGTTACTGGCCAATCGTTAATTTAGTTACCTTGTCTTTAATATTATGAGGTATTAAATATTGCCTAATTTCTATCAGGTTTAATGTATCACATTTTAATATCTAGAGATCTTGTCTTTCTTAGACAGGGTGTCGACACTTTCTTAAAATAATAAGAGCTAAAAATGTACGATTTTTTAAACTTATGCATTAAATATTATCCGATTATATTAATCAATCAAATAAGTCGCCTATTTTTGAAGATGTATAGACGAAAAATCACATGAGAAATTTCTCAAGGTCCTGTTCTAGGGTCCTTTGTTTTTATTTTTTCGCCAACCATTCCTATTTATCTGTCAATTATTTTAATATGAAGCTATGGGTTGATGATTTTTGTTTAATTCAATTAACCACAGTCTATATTAAAATTTACATTTACATAAAAGGTTCTGTTTTTGTTGTTAGTGCCATGCCTTTAAGGTAATGGCGACTTTAGTTGATTAAATTAATCAATTAAGGTTAATATAACCCCTTTCCACAATAATTTTCGTATTCTGTATAGGTATTTCGATAACTAGGTTGTCATCATCAGCAGATAAATAACCACATCGTAGCATCTGAAACCACTGCAAAACCCACATAGAGACAAAGTTAGTACTAGACTTACACAGCCAAAAGTCACATTGATTATTGTTATTTAAGTTTTGCTTATGTTAAGCGTGTGAAAAATGGCAAATACTCTATTTGAGCACTTCTTCGCGGAGCGAAGTGTGGGGGAGAGCTAGTAATTTATTGACCATTCTACATATAATCTGACTGAGAGCTCAGTGGTCACTCAGTGGCTTATCACGTCGAGGATTGCCGGATATTTCGATGCCCTGCTGTCCGGGAAGGTCTTCCGTTGTTTCCCTTTCCCGTTTAAACGAATGCTGACGGACAAAGATCTTAAATTACACTACGAGCGTGGACGTAATCATAACTAGACCAGTCACAGTTGTCAGCACACCAAGTTCGTATAAGTTCGATAAGAGATCACTCTGTTCAGTCTACTATTTCTTATATGTATGTTGGTACTTACGTACTTACTACAACGGATCTTATCCTATCGCGCTGACAAAAATTGACCGCTTTAGAAATAACCCATGGACTGCCGAAGCCCCCATGTAATTAGCGGTAAACTGTTAGGAGACGTGAAGGCATGAATCATTATTATTATATTGAATATATGCAATTTGTACAAGCAACAATCTTAAAACGTTATGATTGTTTCCGCAACTTCTTTTTAAATACGAAAATTATCATAATGTTGCCTCAAACTAAGGCTACCGAGAGGAAAAAATCTGGTAAAACCTTCCCATTTCATAGATCGATATCCGAATTTCGCAACCATAAATAATTCAATATGTTTCCTAGAATAACACCGGTAACTAATTAATCGCTAACATTTTATAATATGTAGTTTAAAAGGAAAGGAAATATAACCTAAATCGTGATGTTATACAAATAAAATAATCAACTTTCGAATTAACTTCAAGATTTTTTTCAGTATGGAATGGACTAGATATATGTATGTTTCTATCTTCGATTCAGCATAAGACACACCTCTTCCCAGAAGACGTTAATAACGAGGAATTCATCTGAAGGTAACAGTAACGTACCGTGAAAAGTGAATTTATGCAAGACTTTGCACTAATAACATGCTGTGGTAGGTCGACTATTATTCGAAATCATGTATAAATGCTTAAAATGTCTTGTTTAATGAGGATGTAATTAACTATCTGCTATTACAATCTGGAGAAATTAGGAAGTCCGTCTGTAAAAGCTAGGATTCGCTTTATTTAATTATTTGCATGTGCTAAAATGCTCCGTCTTTCGTATAACCTTTGATATTTAAGTTGGCCTTAATTGAAGGTAAAGACTTTAATTTTAATAATATGCCATTTATAGGTTAGTGGTAGATACGACAACAAGATGATAGAATAATGCATTTAAAGTTCTTTATCCTAAAGGTCCTTAAATTAAACAAAAGACTAAATATTATATAAATAACCATCTTAGGATGATTACAAAAAGGACAAGAATGGAATAATAAAGAAAAGGAGTTCACATACTTTCTGTATTTAGAGTTTGTGTGTGACGAGATAAATTATTTACAAAACGAAGAAAATTATGTTAAACGTAAGAATTGGTGTGACTCAGAATCTGTTATTTTTATTTAATATTTTTTTAAAGCGAATGCCCAATTTATATCTCCGTATATACACATTAATATTGTTTAGTTATACGTGTAATAGCTTCCTGACTTCCTTTAATTCAAATATAATATTTTTTTCTTTCAACCACAATGATATGTTGATAATCATCTTATAACTGTCCTATTATGAGCGTTCGTAAGTTCATCAATGACATATTTATTGAAGTTTTCTTTATGCTAAGAAGTTAAATGAAGAGAGTTCATCTTTGATAATATCGCCTTGTATCCTTGTAAATGAAGTTGACACTTTTACAAGTTTTCTACTATGACAAGAAGTGTTATCTAACACAACCTATCTCGGGCGTTCCTCGGGGTAGGAACTTGAGGCCCATGCTTTTTATGGTTTTCGTGAATTATCTTTGTAATGAGGTTTCAATATCATAAATTATTATTTGTCGATGATTTTAAGCTTTTCAACCAAGTGACGCAGGTTGGTGATGGTGACTTCTTGCAGGATCAGATGGATATCGTACATAATTAATGTAGTATATATAAGCTGAATATAAATATTTCTAAACGTGGAATACTTTCATTTGCCAGGAAATTCTGTATTATACATCATTCTTACTGCCTAAATGGCTCCCTCTTACTACGGCGTGAAAATACGGTGGATCTCATATTTAAAAAACTACTAACTTCAGTTCAAAAGTTTTGACTTTTATAATTAGTAGGCGTAACTTTGATTCACCATATATATTTCTTATGTGTTCTCTAAATTAGATTATGCTTGTTTGGTTTAGTCTCCTGTACATGCATACCAAGTACGTTTCCTGAAGTTAGTATAGAGAAGCTTCCCAAAAATATCTTTACTTCAAATATACTAGCTCCTGCTCGGGGCTTTGATCATCAGAAACTGTTAGTTATGTTCACTATGGACTATTTGATACTACGTCTGAATCAAGCTTCTATGAGGTTTTTACTTAATCTGCTCTATAATGGCATTGACGCTCCAAAGTTATTAGAAGAAATGAACTTCCTCGTTCCAAGGTTGGAAACTAGATCGAACAATTTACTTTGCTGCCCAAGGACGACGACTAATATTATGCGTGGTTCACCTTTACATAAAACGTGCATTTATTATAATACGTTGCCTAACAGTATCATAGATATAAACATTTTTCATCGATACCGTGATTGCCTTCGCGTTGTGTTGGTGCACATGGCATATAGGATTGTTTTTGTGGTACTGTGTGCATACAAATATAATTGATATATTTATAATAAATTGCAGAACACATGTACTTTTTGTTCTGCAATATTCTTTGTCTTGTAATTAGATTGTAAATCTGTTGGGAAAATAAACATTATTATTATTATTACAATATTGGCAGTACTAGGGTTTTCCAATAAGGACTT
Source organism: Dermolepida albohirtum (assembly GCA_031893035.1). Lineage (NCBI taxonomy): Eukaryota > Metazoa > Arthropoda > Insecta > Coleoptera > Scarabaeidae > Dermolepida > Dermolepida albohirtum. Next base: position 355,672 of record JAVIWB010006361.1, read on the forward strand.
GACAACTTTTTTTCAAAATAAAATGCATTTGAGATATTTCAAAAACTATATTATCGGGTTGAAGTACAATCAAAACATTTATGAATGGAACTCGACTTCGTGCATATGGCCACCGCGGGCACGTTTGCAGCGGTCGATTCGTTGGACTCAATTTTAGATGACTCGGCCACATAATTCCGCCGAAACGGCTGCTATTTCGCGTTCAATGTTGGCTCTGAGCTCTTCCAACGTTGTCGGCTTGTTGGCATAGACCAATGACTTGACGTAGCCCCAAAGAAAAAAGTCTAGAGGCGTTAAATCGCACGAACGAGGCGGCCAATCGACTGGTCCATTTCTTGAGATAACACGCTCATCAAACTTACTCTTCAATAAATCGATTGTAACGTGTCCTGTGTGACTTGTGGCACCGTCCTGCTGAAACCACATATTGTCCAAGTCCATATCTTCCAATTCGGGCCAAAAATGATCGGTAATCATGGTGCGATAACGATTACCATTCACAGCAACGTGACGATCATTATCGTCGACGAAAAAATATGGCCCTTGACGCCGCCGGCATGAAAACCGCACCAAACAGTTATTTTTTGTGGATGAAGTGGTGTTTCATGAAGCAAATATGGATTTTCACCCGACCAATGACGCATATTTTGCTTATTGATGAACCCATTGAGCCAAAAATGAGCTTCGTCACTGAAAATGATTTTGCGATGAAATTGATCATCTTGGCGCATCTTTTCCAGAGCCCAATCGGAGAACGTACGTCGCATCAAATGGTCCATCAGCTTCAATTCTTGAGTCAGCTTGATCTTGTATGGGTGTAAATCAAGATCCTTACGCAAAATTCGCCATAAAGTGGACTGATTTGGATCATTTGCTACGGACGTTTCAACGGCAGCGATATTTTCGACACTTCGACCAACCCGTTGTCTCACTGGCACAGCAACATCACACAACGAATATGTAGACTCAAATTTTTGCACTAAACTTGTTACTGCCTGTCTACTAGTGCGTGAATTTCGACCTAAAATCGGAGTTAACGCTCTTTAAGTAGCGGTCACCGACTCCGAATTTCTGTAGTAAATTTTTATAATTTGCAGACGTTGTTCGTTCCTGTACTTTACCATGATGAAAATGTTAAGTTTACTGAATAAATTGATAGTGACAGTTCGATGATTAGTGAAAGGGTGCGTTCACAAATTGAATTAAAAGTTGTCAAGTCCCTATTGGAAAATCCTTTATATACATAAGGAGATCAAAGTTAATCATCTTATTCTGTTCGAAATGTCCTCTGCATGAATCATATCAGAGGCCAGATATAGTTTGTATTGCTCCTTTTTTTTGCAGGGTGAATATCCATTCCACTGTAGAGGATGTTCTCCAGAAGAAAATGCCATAGAAGAGGTGACAATGAATGAAGGAATGGTAGGTAAATATAACTGACATCTTTGTTGCTATCATTTTTATTCTTTTAATGTAGAAAATTTCTGTTGTTAGTTTCTTCGACAGTAGATCCACGTAGTGGGTTCATTTTAATCCTTCATCCATGTACATACCAAGAAATTTCACAATCACTTCTCATTGAGGTTGCGTTGTTGAAGTTTGACGTTGTGTTATGTTGTTATTCAGTTTAAGTATATTAGCAGAAAAAGTGTTGAGCTTTACTAATTATATTTAGTACAGTTTATTTTTGTTGCTCCGTAAAATGTTTCTTCAATCATTTCTTTAGCAGTGTTTTTTGCATTTTATACAGTACTGTGGATACAAGTGAAAACAATACGTATATACATACATACGATGTAAAAAAGCAGTAAACTCAATATAAATTATGTTTTTATTTAATGTAAGTACTTATGTATGTGTAATTAAGAGTCTTTCCCAATTTTTATGTTGCAGATACATAAGTATCTCGTGTTCTGACTTTTGTAAATTTTATAATACTCTCAATTAGACAGTTCTCACTTTTACTCATGCAAAATGCGAATAAATTGACACCTGTCGTTTGTATTTTCTTTTTCCTATATAATTAGAATGTTCGCTTGAAGAATAGAAAGTTCGATTGGTTGTACCGGTTTTTGAAGATGTACCTACCTGTACAGTTTTCAATTTTATTTCTATTTGTTTTAAGTAAAACTCCATCAGATTTAAGTACATATGTACACCACAGTCTGTGTGTTTTCAAGAAAGAGCTAACGAATTTTTCGTTGGATTATTTAGTTACGGTAATGCCAATATACGAAGTGGTATCCCAAAGTTTACGAAATGTGCACATTAGGAATTATTATTCTTCAAATATTGGGTTGGCAACTAAGTACTTTCGGTTTTGTAGTATAAAATAAAACACTTTTTTTTAAACAAAGAATAGTTTTTAATCAATTATATATTTTCCATTTTGCTCAATGACCTTTTGCCATCTTTCTTTCAGCTGCATGATTCCGCGCTCATAAAATTTCTGGTTCTTATCAGCAAAAAAGTGAACCAGGTGCGAGTGAAGGTCATCGCCATTTGTGAAAGTTTTACCATTCAAAGAATTCTGCAAACTTAGAAATAAATGGTAATCAGATGGTGCTAGATCAGGGCTGTATGGGGGATGTGGCATCACTTCCCAGCCAAGCTCCAATAGTTGCCAAAGATGTGTGAGGCCCTACATTATCTTGGTGAAAACTACACCTTTCCGATTTGACAATTCTGGCCGTTTTTCTTTGATTGCTTCATCCAGTTTTATTAATTGTTGATAGTAAACATCAGAATTGATCGTTTGGTTCCTTGGAAGCAGCTCAAAAAACACAACACCTTTGTAATCCCACCAAACTGACAGCATGATCTTTTTGGATGCAATTCAGCTTTGGATGTGGTTTGAGCTGGTTTATCGTGTTTGCTCCATGATCGTTTTCGAACTATGTTACTGTACAGGACCCATTTTTCATCACCAGTGATGATTCTTTTTAAGAAAGGGTCGGTTTCATTTCGTCTAAGGTGCATATCGCAAAAGTTTATTCTTGGTGTTAAAAGAATTTCTTTCAATTCGTGAGGTACCCAAATATCAAACTTCTTAACCAGCCCAAGACATTTTAAATGTTTTTCAATTGTTGTGTGCGATACATGTAGCCTCTCCGCAACCTCTCGAACAGTTATATGACGATCCTCTTCAATTATGACTTTGATTTGGTCATAATCATCAACTTCAGTAGGCTGACCAGAACGTTGCTCATCTTTGAGGGAAAAATCTCCAGAACGGAATTTTTTATACCAATTCTGACACGTGCGCTCTGTTAAGCAATTAGCACCATAAACTTCACATATCTTTTTGTGAGCCGCAGCAGCTTTCTTTCCTTTACGGAAATAAAATAGTAAAATATGTCGAAAATGTTCGTTTCTGCACTCCATTTAAAATTAACCCACAACTAATAGCTTCAATAAAAATCACGCACTACTTGCTTCCGAAGTTACGTCAATGTGACTAGTATCACGCGACAAACGGTAAAGTACAGCACTAACATAAGTTATACAAAAAATAAAGCAACGCTCTCTATCAGTAAAAACCGAAAGTACTCAGTTGCCAACCCAATAGTTGTTAGAAAACGCATGTAATTTTAACCAAAAACGCGCTGAGTTTAATCCAATTCACCACCAAAAATACGTCAAATCCAGTTTCGTGTAATTTTAATTTTTTCATATAATACTAGCGTTAAATTCAAACTAGTCCCTTTGGGAATGCAAAATGCTTCTGTCACAAAGGGAATGAACTCTTGGAGCCTGGTTTTGTTAGGGTGTTCAGCATTGTCTGCGATTCAGGTTCAATCTCTTTTATCATCTCAAACCTTTAACTCTTCGACTTGATTTTCATTCTTAGAAGAGGGAAAAGTCCCGAGGAGTCAATTCACTTCTATCCTTCTCATGTTCTATTCTTACGATAAACTCCAAACTAAAAAGGCGTTCTTCTTTTATTTCGAAGACCTCTTATGTAATTTATTGTCAATTATTTACCCTTATTATTTCTGAAGAAATTTTTTTCAGTGAAGTTGAATTTATAAACTGCGTATAATAGTGTGAATAGCGTGCCCAAAACACTACAAATCCAGTGCCATGCCCTGCTACGAGGGTAGCCGTTTATATTTCGGGAATAGCAAACGAAAAAAATTTTTTATTATCGAAAATAGTTATTGCTTTTCAAAACACTCCTTGAAAAATCAATGCACTTTTGCATTCGTTTAAACCAATCCGAAAAGCATTGCTGTCGCTGTGAATGCGGTATCTCCAAAATATGAGTTTTAAATGCCTCAACTGCCTCTTCTGGCGTAGAAAACCGTTGATCACGAAGTTTATGCTACTAACGGTGTTGCTAGTTCCCGAAATATAAACGGCTACCCTCGTACGTATAGAGAATAGAACATTGATGTGGTAAAGCGAATTATTATGTAATTTCAATAATTGTCTTTCATATATTAAAAATATTGCAATAAATAAACTAGAAATTTATATTTTTCTTCTTATGATGTATCAATAAAAGAATAATTAAACGATACGGGTTTAGTTATCAACGTGTTGTAGTTCCCATGGATTCGTTATCCGCAACAAAGGAGATCAAAACTCGCCTACATTCCCTACAATAAATAATATTTAGTCAAATCCCAACAATTTAACTACCTTAAAATTTTAAGAAACCTTTTATTCCGATAATTTTTTTAAACGACTACTTATTTATTTATTCTAAGATAATTTAAATACACTAAATTCCTAAACAATCTCTATTAATATGTATAGAATACTAAAACGAGTACAAATTTTAATAAAAACAAACAGAAAATAAGCACCCAAAGATATTATTATATCAAATCAAGTTTAACAGAGTGTAAAAGTATTTGCTTTTTCTTTTGTAGCTTGCTGGATCGTATACACTCCATTCGCAATAGAAACAAAATATTAAAGCACATCTAGGTCAAAACGTAAAACTGAAAGTCCAGACACACCGTAGTGTGGTAGTAACGGTAATGTTTTTTTTTTATGAATTTAATTATAATTACGAATATTGGACGGCGATTTTGCAATTAATTTAAAAAAAGAACTCCAATTGCTAAACTTTAAGCAGTCGTTTGAATAAAAGTAATTCTGTTCATTAACTGACAATTTTAAGACGATAATTACACACTAATAAGTTCGTTACACATACTACTGTGGGCAAAAAATAGTAAGATTTTTTAATTTAAATTTCGCGCGAAAACCCATTCGTCGAAATATTTCTTTTCTAGGTTGGTATGACTGTCAGTGACATCTGTGCCAAATGTCACATCAAAATAATCATTAGTGTTTAGTATACGCTTGTCTTTCTGAAGTACAAAAAGTGCATTCGGCGATTTTTTACAATGAGTGAAATTATTCAACAAAGAAGTTCCATTAAATTTTGTGTACGGAATCAAATTTTGGTGCCGAAACGTTCAGAATGTTGCAAAAGGCCTTCGGTGATAATTGTTTGTCGCGAGCAAGTGTTTTTGATTGGTACAAATTATTCAAAGAAGGTCGAGAACGCGTTGATGACGAACCACGTCCAGGACGGCCATCAACATCAACTGATGATCAACACGTCAATAGAATCAAGGAATTGGTGCTTGAAAATCGACGATTAACAGTCAGAGACCTTACTGGCATCGTTGGAATATCGGAAGGATCAGTGAAAACTATTTTGAAAGATCATTTGGGCCTAAGAAAAGTGAAAGCACGATTTGTTCCAAAATCACTCAATTTTTTCGGAAAACAGCGTCGCGTTGACGTCTGTGAAACAATGCTTTCCGACTACCAAGACAAAATGAAAGGCATCATAACTGGAAATGAGACTTGGATCTACGCTTATGACCCAGAAACAGACGATCAATCGGCCGAATATCGTATCCAAATTGAGCCGAAGCCCAAAAAACCACGTCAAAGCAAGTCAAAAATCTAGGTTATGTTGACAGTTTTCTTCGATTATCGAGGTGTGGTGCACTCCGAATTCCTTCCGACCGGCCAAACTGTCAACAAAGAATACTATTTGAGTGTTATGCGTCGTTTGCGCATTGCTATTCGTAAAAAGAGGCCAGAATTATGGGCCGACAACTCTTGGTTTTTGCACCACGATAATGCACCGTCGCATACTGCATTAATACTTCGTGAGTTTTTCGCCAAATTTTCAACCAATATCGTGCCGCAACCACCGTATTCGCCTGTTTTTGCTCCGTGTGATGTCTGGCTATTCAGTAAACTCAAACGACCCCTCCGGGGAAACCGTTTTGAGTCAATTGAAGACATTAAACACGAATCGCTACGCGCATTGAAGGCTATTCCTGAAATTGACTTTAATAACTGTTTCGAAAATTGAAAGAAACGTTGGCACAAGTGTATTGTGGCCAGGGGGGATTACTTTGAGGGGGACGAAATAGATTTGGAAGAATAAATTAAGAATTTAAAAATTATGAACAAAGTCTTACTATTTTTTGCCCACAGTAGTACATATGTATGTATTATAATATTGAAAGTTTAATGGAGAGAATTAATCAAAAAAATAAAAAGCTGCTTACCACATCAATGTATTCTGTATACGTATTTCAACAACTAAGTCGTCGTCATCAACAAATAATTAATCCCAGCGTCACACTCGAGTTTTACCGAGAATCCAGGTGCGACACTGTGGTTAATTACCTGCTGATGATGGCAATTTAGTTGTCGATGTATGCGGAATATGAAAATTGATGTAGTAAGGTGGTTATTTACCTTTTTTTGATTAATTTCGTGCCTACGTTTTTTCATTTATTTTTGTTTTAAATCAAAATAATACATGGATCAATCTGGTTCGTATACTTTTGCGATCGCGGTTCATGATTACTTTAGCTTCACTTATTTTTGTATTTGTCGACGTTTTGCCTTCAATTCCATGAGACATCTTCAGTGCTTAACTGTTGTGGTTGTTGCACTAATATCTATAAATAACAAAGTACCAATTTGTTTCAAAATTGGTGAGATGTTGGTAAAGTTAATGTATGAAATGATTAACTATAACCGAATTTTTGAATAATTATTTATTTTTAGAATGTTGGTACTTTTTAGAATAATTTCGTGGTCTCCGAAAAACGCTTTACATACTATAAAAATATACAAGGAAATGAACTTAATTTAACATCATACTTGCTATGGAATTCTACCGACAGGCTAGGATTTTTTTCCTATGAAGCTACTGTTCAAAAAAAGTCAGAATGAAGGTTCAGCAGAAAGTTTGGGAAGGAGCCAATTATATAAACTAAAAAAATATTATAATTCGTGATTATTTTACTTTTCCTTTAACTAGGCAACCGAATATAATACCATTCGAACCATAAAACAACAAATTTCCACAAGATGGCACATGTGTGTATGGTATTTTTTTTGTATATTTATATAGAAGAAAACTGCAAAAAAGTGCCCTCTATTAAACATAACTACATACTATGAATTCATTCTATAGAAAGATATCAATATACTTTCACTACGATTATTTTTAATATTGGAAACATTTTATTGTAAATGTGTAATTACTGTTGAAAAATAAAAAATATGTCAAATAAATAGAATGAGTTAGTAATAATAATGATGAAACGAGCGTCCTTTAGAGTATGCAACCAACAGATCTGTGCACAATAATTAGTTGTCTATGTGATATTACTAAAAGCTTCCATTCCAAAATACTAACCTAGCTTACGTATACGATCAACTACATATTTCATTTGTGGCTTATTCCGTAGTTTTGTCGGGAATAAGTTGTTCCCATTATATTCCACTATTCAAGGTTGTGTTCAGTGTTTTAGTTAATGAACCAATGTCGAAGCCACAAAAAATTTGGTGACACGAATTTTCTCTTCTAATAGCTATTTGTTTTAGTGGAATTTTAATAGAAAGTGAGTAAATAATTTATTAGAAATTATATTTTGTAGACATTAACGTTGTAAATATGGTTATACATTTTCAAATACTAGTACTTAATTGGATATCATTACGATAAGTTTCTTAAATAATTGTACTCCGAATTACATTAGAGACGATTCGAAACGACCCTGAAATCGTATAATTATTGCAAACTGTTTTTCAAGTTTTACGATCTTCAATCAGTATTTTTGATTATTTATATTCGGCCGAGATCACTAAATATTTTAAAGTTCCAGTATCGCAAGGTTAACTCATCTTGTTTTAATTTTAGATTATCTTAATGTTAGTGTTGTATCAAAACAATTCATTTAACCGCTTTATTAAAAGTTGAATAATTCACTTTCACTGAAAGTACTTAAATCAAATTTTACGTAAAATATCAAACCATAACAGAGTAACTAATTTAATCACGTCATTAACTGCTTAATTAATTTCTAGTGATTTTAACCACCTGCAACTGAAATAAAGGTTATAGACAACAAGTAATATGCAATCTACCATGACTAATACAAATATCTGTCTATGTTTTAATCTTTAAGATGTGCTTCATAATTTATTGGAGCGACGTAGCTAATTTATGTAGCGATAAAAAAAACGATGAAACATGTCTTTATTGGTGTTAATTCTCAAATTGTTAATTCATATTTATTATTTAGACGAAAAATGAAGTGGAGAGTTTACAACCAGCTGTTTTTTGAATCGAACCAAATTGAAGCTTATTCAGTAAATTTTTAAAATTTTGTTCATGTTCTATAAGTTTTGATAACAAAAAGCAATACAATACTTGTATGTTACTTGCACTATCTTTTAGAAATAAATACTCATATTGCTAAACTTTTCCCTTATTTTTATTTATTAATTGTTTCAGCAACTTTTTAAGATGAAATAAACTAAATTATGAAACTCTAAAATGATTGTATCATATTTTATAGAATGTGTGAAAAGTGTTCTTCGAAATTATTACAACTTTTAGTAATTATACAAAAGGATTTAGTAATGGTGAATCCCTTGTCTCTGTTTGGCCGTTTATTAAATTCTTTGATTCTTCAACCTTCCGTAACTAACATGATTTTTAAAAAGTCCGAAATAATATCCATGTATGAGACCGACTTAAATAATTGTTTTTAATTAATAAAACTGCCAACTAAAGCTTTTATAATTTAAAGGTGAGTTAATAAATTTAGACAAATGAGATAATAAACTTTATTAAACATTTTCTGATAACGTTACAGTATTTTAGAAACAATAACTCGCAAAAACAACCTTTAATTCTGAAAATATTAATACCCAGTTAAACAAAAATTGTTCTAGTTTGTTCCAGGTGCAAATTAAAAAATATTTTACACATCACTGGTCCTTTATGCCATACCAAACATTCCCAGTTTTTTATTTTTGCTTTATTTATTCTCTATATTCTGCATTTTTCTGTTTTGTTTTATTTCGCAATGTGATAGACTATATAATTTACAATCCATATGCATGTCTGATTTTTGAAACTTTAACATGCATAATTACTAAATTATATTAATGAACAATAATTAAAAATGTGACATTCTGACTGATTTCTAGATTTATCTATCAAAATATTTGAAGTGGATGACTTGCTGCTGCAACATATTACTGTGACGAATTTTATTAGTCCCCTCGAATACTTTTATGTCACATTTTTGATTTATTGCGTTCACACATATGCATACATATAAACAAGTTTGCTCATTCGTATTCAAAAAGGCGATTCTATTTTCGAAATTCGAACTTCACTTTACGGGAACACGTTTTAGAGACGTCGAAACGATCCAAGCTTAAGTGGCAATGGACTTGAAATCTACCCCTGCAAACGATTTTTTATAACATTTCAAATAACAATATACAGGCTGGTCAGAAATTCACGGATTCACGGATAATTATCAGGTAGAACGATTCTATGATTAATTCTGAGTCGACAATCCCAATACGGAAATGTATTGTCATTAATTAAACCATACGAATTGAACTCAGAATTACAATAATATACAAGTGTTCTATTTAACCTATGGAAGATGAACCTACTTCCGGTATAATCGGAACTGTTACAGGAGCGTCATTACATTATTTTAAGAGGGCATGCCCGAATACACTACTGTCTAAATTTGCATAATTCAAATCGAAGTAGTCTTTGAAATATTTTAATGGCTGGTCAACGTGAAACAGCCTGTATATTGCAACAAAAGACACGAAAATCATATTTAAAAAAATGCACGTTACCATTCAACAAACTGAAAATATTTACAAACGTAAGATTTTCGAAATTACATTGCTTAAAAAGAAAAACGTATATTTCATAAAAGCAATAATAAATTTAAACAAAGGTTGATTTACAGTTTTTTAGTTTCAGTATATATGTATATACGAATATATAATATACATACAGTGTGTATCAGCCAAATGGAATAAATTCGATAATAATTAAATGGAAGGGTGTTCGAAAAAACGCTCGGACACGTCGATTGAGATTCTTAGTTGCGTATTTTTTTAAATAAAAAGTTTATATACAGAGTGTGTCATGTAAAAGTGGCCAATACCAACTTTCTTATTTTAAATGCAACACCCTGTCAAATATTAAATTTTTGGATTCTTTAGAAAATTCCAGACATATTTTATGTACAATGTCCTATACCTATCTTCGACTGTTTCGGAAATATTAAATGTTTTCAGATGAATAATTTTGTTTACAATGAAAATAAGATTTTCACATAATAGTTTGTTTACCGAACTATTAAGTGAAAATTTTTAATTGTACTTGTACTTCGTTTTAAAATACCTTGCCTTAGCAAAGTGTTGTCAGTGTCATAGTGTTGTCAGTGTCATAACTGTTTGAATTTCGTTAACTACATTTCAGCAAAATGGTTCATTTAACAGAAATGCACAAAATAACAATTCTGTAGATGATTGATTATGGAGATAACACACGGACACAAATGGAAGTTGCTCACTTATTTCATGAGAAATTTCCAAATTTGCCGCCTATTTCCTAAGGAACAATTAATAAAATAGAAAAGCAGTTTGGCGAGTTTGGACATGTAAGGCAAATAAACAGAGCAGCTGCGAATGCAGTAAGTAATGATACCAAACTGGATATTGTGCTTGAGTTTGAAGAAAACCCGCATACTACTAGTAGACAAGCAGCGTCAATGTTCGATGTTTGTCATTCATCGATTACTCGCACATTAAAAGAAAATAAAATGCATCCCTATAAAATTATACCAACTCAGAAGCGCATGGAAGACGACTTTGATAGGAGAACGTATTTTTGTGAACAAATGATGACAATATTAGATAACAATGTGATCCAATTAGAACATATTTTATTTCTGATGAGTGTTGCTTTACGCTTCACGGTCATGCTAATCGTCAAAATTGCCGCTATTGGTCCAGGGAAAATCCTCACTGGATGAGGGAAGAACATACGCAATACCATGAGAAGGTTAATGTTTGGGCAGGAATTGTTGGAGATCATATCGTAGCTCCTTTTTTCATTGATGGAAATTTGAATGGCGACAATTATTTAGCATTGCTTCAAAATAATCTCGTGCCAGCTTTGACAAACTTATATCCTGATCTAGCAAACCCACAAGTTCCAGCAAATACGATGTGGTTCCAGCAAGATGGAGCACCACTCCATTACCAAATCAATGTCCGGCAGTACCTCAAACAAATATTCCCGAATCGGTGGATAGGTAGGCGAGGATCGATGGAATGGCCAGCACGATCCCCTGATCTAACGCCATTAGACTTCTTCTTATGGGGATATGTCAAGAGTATAGTATACAAAACTAAACCCCTCGACTTAGCTGACTTAAGAAGACGAATAATAGTTAAGATCGGTCACACCTGAAAAGTTGAGATGATACACACTGTATATATAGTTACATAGTAAATAACATGAAATGTTATCCACCCACTTACTCAGATTGGAAATTTTTATCATATTTTTCGTTTACTTTTTCGTTTGTTGTGTATTTGTAGAGTTTCGAGATAAAGATGTTACATCGCAGATAACTAAACCGTTTACCATCTATCAGACACGAAATGTAAAATAAAAGAAAATGCGAATTTTTAAAGTTATATTTATATATACACAAAGGATCAAAAAAATCGGTTTTTTAATGAAATTTTAAAATTCAATTTAAACATATTAGTTGTTATTATATAGTGCTATTTATACTAAAACGTATTCGTAGTATAAATTAGAAAAATGTCTACAATCTAATTCGTTATTCTAAAAATGTAATATCCTTGAAATATGTATGTACATACATATATCTATTAATCACGCCTAAAGTGTTACAATTCCTTGTGTAACATAAAAGTATTCGTACTAGGAGGCAATTATTTTTACGGTGTGAATATGCTCGGGAATTTCATTATAGTTAGGGAAATACTGTCAGACAATCAGATAAAGAAGAAAATGTTTCGGTTGACGGGATTGTTTATTATTATTCCCAGTAACAAACGAATTTTTAATCATTGGGAAATATGCTAATACATACGTACATATGTATGTAAGTGTGGGAAATTACATTAATATTACGCATATTTTCTGACGACAATTATAAATTATTTTAAAATATTATTTTTTTAAATATAATTTAACAAAAGAAAAAAAAACGATTAAACAAGACTTTTCAATTTATATAACTATACCGTGCAACACACGGTTTTTGTGTGTGTTGGGCGTATCTCCAATGAAAAGATGATATAATTTTAGGGATATTAAAATAGAAACACATTCATTACACTTCCGATTATAACCATATTTATTTTTTCTAAATATAATGTATGGTATTTGATTAATTTTCTTAAAAATACTCTTAAAGTTGATTTAATTATATCTTTTCGTCATTGTAATGTAAATAGATCTTACCTGCTTGTGTATGTGTCATAAGTAGAGTTGGGAAATTTTTCCCCACTGGCCAGGAGCGTAACAAGGCGAGTGTACAAACAAACGACCTTAAGATGTCTCCGTTATTTATATCACTTATCTTTTGTTTTATAATAACACACAACGCTAAATGTATAAGACTGACAAAATGTTTGCAGCATGACGTTAGTTTTCAGATTTGTCTCGGAGGGTAACGTACGCTGTACTGAAAAAATGTTCTTATATTTAGAAAATAATCGCTATACATCTCATACATGGATGCAATATACGCAGAATTAAAATAATATTTAAAATTAGATAACGGACTTATACACGCACCGTCATAAATTTGTCTTAATCTGGTAAAATCTAAATCTTTGTTTATAACACTAAACTTTTCTACAACACACATGATTTATATGTCACTTGTAACATATAACAGTGAGTGTACATCGCTAACAATTTGCGTTGACTCCACTAACGAGAACCCACACACACCTTTTACCACATCAATGCTCGTATTTAGTAGATTTTGGCCTTTGACAACGATTTTTATATGGCTTTTTCTCAAAGTGTTCAATTTTTTGAGCGTTTAAGCTTTTGAATCTGTTATGGAGTATTTGAAAATTATTAATTTTGGGGATATTTTTGATGATTTTCAATTCTTTTTTAGTATGTTTTCAGTGACTTTTACATGATTTTAAATGTACCAATGCATTTAATGCAAAAGTAACATTATTATAAAGTTCTCAGATATTATTTTGATCTTGTGATGTTGTATAGAAATACAAAGGTGATTAAGCGGGACAGCGACTGTTTAAAAGTTGGCAATACTTTCTCCATGATGACTATATTGCTGACTTCTGTCATGTTTTAGAAGCCTACTATCAAAATTGCGCCCAAATCTGTTAGATAGATAAATTTTTACAACCCTTTAAAATTTGTTACTATTTTTGTTGATTTTGCACGTTTCAATGCCGAATTCAAGAGAAAAACACCATATTTATTGTTCTATCAGGATAACGCTACTTCCCATCAATCCACTAAATAGTCACTATGATAGCTTCAGAAACATTTTTAGATTGGAAAATTACTGAACTAAATGTAAAGAATTGAGTAATAACATACTAACACCCCATTGTTATTGTGTCGATTTTCTAAATTTTCATTCTGCTTATTTATTTACACTTATATTACGTAAAAATCGGTTGTCCATATGTATTTCTTTTCTTCGAATGATTTAAATTATCGTGTAATAGGATAATAAAGTATTATTTATAAAATATAATTTAGTATCTAAATTAGATAACATCTGATTCCAATCTAGTTTTGTGACAAGTTAAGGTGTTCAATATTTCATTTATTCAATATATTCGTGATTTACGATTATCATAAGTCTGTTATTGAGACCTAAATTTTAAGAACTTATATAATGAGTAATGTGATAACATCTAAAATATGAATCGATTTTTATTAAAGATATGTTTAGGAGAAAACATCGGAATCATACATACTCATACATACATACTCTGTTATGTTATTTGCCGGACACATATAACATTTGGTTAAATACCCGAAAATAATCCGTGGAATGCTTTTAAACATTTTAACATTTCTCTAAAGTTAACGTAAGACGAATATCGACACCTTTTTCAACGTATAAGTTGTATGTAATTTTATCGTTTTCTTTTAGCTAGAATTGATATGAAATAGCTTCAAGAATGACACATTAATATTGCTGCATTCATGTATAATGGCAAACAAAAATTGGAAAAATGTATCTGTTACATATATAATGCATTTAAAATGATGACGTATTTCTTGTGATAAGAATAGCCTCCACGACAAACCTATATATTTAAAAAGTACAATTTATACGGTACATAAACAATTAGCGTAATTTAGTTGCTAAACAAAGTTACAATATATGCTAATGTTAAGGTAACTCTGTTTCGAAAGCCCCAGATAACTGAAATAAAGCAAAAAAATGTTTTAAACAATTTCATTTTGAATAGCGGACTGATCAGTATGTGGATGTAAATGTGCACATAATTCTACAAGTATAAATATACCAGTTCAAACACTAAATAGAAAAGGATCAGTTCAAATTGTTTTATACGTGTATAAGTTCATAGTAGTTTGTTCAGATGCGTACGTAACTAAATAGTTCAAAATACCTCGCTCCGTTATCAACGCATTGAGGCACCTATGTACCCCCAATAGAGTGCAAATGTTCGATACTGCCAACCTTGCATCTATTGGGGCAGCGTCATGCAACTACCCGGCAGCAACAGTGACGTAGCCGGCCAGGTAGACCGATCTCGATCCCCTGACGACAATGTGTACACAAAAAGCTACAGCCGATAAGTATGTCTGCGTTAACTTACGTATAATAAGAAAAACAAATATAATTACTATATAAAATACATCATAATATACATAAGGCAATAACATTAATAAAACACATAATAATAATATACATATAACTCATAATATACATAACATACAAATAAATCTAAATAAATATAAAATATTATAATTTTAACATTGTCAAGTCTTTAACAGTTAATGAAAGTGTAAGTGAGTATTATCTAGCATTTAGTATCAAAAATCACACACATACGTGTATATATTTTTAGTACAGTAGTAATTTTAGCGTGTACAATGCTTATCACTAGTGTATATGTCAGAATTGTTTACATCTAGATACATAAATATAAAGGTTAATCATGCTTAATACATAATTATTCGAAGCACTTCAAATAAATCGCTGTATAAATAGTAGTTTCGTTTTACCATTAACTCTACTTTTTCGCATTAAATATATGAGCGGTGCCTTTAATGATAATACACACATTAACACAACAATATATAAAATGCTCCAGAAATAAAAGTGCCTAAATATTTAACAACTTTAAAAAGTATTTATCGCTCAAATTTGCTTTAGATTAGTTCTATTAGATACTTATAATAAAATTACATCACATCTTTTTGGTACAATATTTCAAAGCTTGTTACTTCACCCAACTTTTTCCAAAACTTACATTGCAGTATCCAGTATATCTCAAAAGATCCTCAGACAAACTAGAACAAGCTTTAAACTATTTTTTAAGGGTTCGGCAAAAATATAAAACACGTTTTAAGATCATAGAAAAAATATAATTGGCACTTTTAACTACATTCTTGTCTGAATGAATGATCCATTTAAAAGAAGTGAAATAAATTATCATTTAGGTTATACCTATTGAAGGACTCTACTATATTCGAACAACTGTGAATACAAATTTTTACCCTAAATGAATCTCTTAAAAACTCGTACTACATATTTAGGATAATCAATTAGGGTAGCAATTTCTAATTCTAATTTTAAAAATGATCAAAAGAGCAAATCGATGGTTGCTTATAATATAGCAGATAATACACGGAATATTTAATAATCTTTAAACCTTTATCATTCAGTTACACTACTAGATTTTTTAAATTAACCACTGGGGAATTGAAGTCGATCAAACAAATTACAAATTACTTTATGCATCAATTTATTTTATCTAATATTTGTAATACAAAAAAAGGAATGAGTACAGTAGCAAGTAGCCTAAATTTTACAACTGTAACAATTTATGATTATTACTTAAATTAAATGACAAAAGTAAGCGATCTCATAAACCAGTTCACATGATTTTCGAATTTACTCTGATGCTAGTGAGGATATCGGATCATCACTATTACTATCGTCTTCTCCAATAGAAATTATGAATGGTTCTATAACTTCATCGATAATTCCATTAAGACCCTTCATACATACGTGTTTCTTTTGCCAAGTTGTTACGGTTACATCATTTATAGAATCGTGTAAAAGTTACTTAAGGTTTAATATACGCAGCAATCTTTTTTTTATGACAAAAGTTCAATTGGTTTCAACTCGCATTGGTATGGAGATAAACGAAGAACAGTCTTGTTTTCTAATTTTACTATTTCATCAATTAACAGTCGAACTGAAAAGTCCCCGGTCTACCATAGTAAAACACAGTTTTTTGGCAAAATTCGATTTTATTATTCAACATAGTTGCCTTCGAGGGCGATACACCGATTATAGCGTTCTTCCAACTTTTCGATACAATTTTTGTAGTACGAATTGTCTTTAGCCTCGAAATAGGCCTCAGTTTCGGCGATCACCTCCTCATCCCTGCTAAATTTCTTCCCGGCGAGCATTCTCTTGAGGTCTGCAAACAGGAAATAGTCGCTGGGGGCCACATCTGAAGAGTACGGTGGATGGGGAAGTAATTCGAAACCCAATTCACTTAATTTGGCCATTGTTTTCATTGATTTGTGACACGGTCCATTGTCTTGGTGAAACAGCACTTTCTTCTTCTTCATATGGGGCCGTTTTTTTGCGATTTCGTTCTTCAAACGGTCCAATAACGCTGTATAATAGTCGCTGTTGATGGACTGGCCTTTTTTAAGATAATCTATGAAAATTATTCCATGCGCATCCCAAAAAACTGACGCCATAACTTTTCCAGCTGACTGTTGCGTCCGGTTCATCGCGTGCAGTCCACTCGGCTGACTGTCGATTGGACTCTGGAGTGTAGTGATGAATCCATGTTTCATCCATTGTCACATATCGACGCAAAAACTCGGTTTTATTACGATTTAACAGCTTCAAACACAGCTCAGAATCGTCAACTCGTTGTTGTTTTTGATCGAATGTGAGCTCGCGCGGCACCCATTTTGCACAGAGCTTCCGCATGCCCAAATATTCATGCACGATGTGTCCAACACGTTCCTTTGATATCTTTAGGATGTCAGCTATCTCGATCAACTTTACTTTACGGCCATTTAAAATGATTTTGCGAACTTTTTTGATGTTTTCGTCGGTGACAGCCTCTTTTGGTCGTCCACTGCGTTCGCCGTCTTCGGTGCTCATTTCACCACGTTTAAACTTAGCATACCAATCAATTATGGTTGATTTTCCTGGCGCAGAGTCCGGAAACTCCTCATCAAGCCATGCTTTTGCTTCAACGGTATTTTTTCCCTTCAAAAAGCAGTACTTTATCAGCACACGAAATTCTTTTTTTTCCATTTTTTTAAATAACAAAAGTAGCTTCACTCTTAACGCAATATCTCAGTAACTAATGGTCGGATTGCTGTCAAATTTTGACACGTTTCGTTTGAAGGTTAGTACTATCTAAAAAACATATGGATTTAATAACAGTAACGCCATCTATGTGTCAGACCGGGGACTTTTCAGCCGACCTGGTACTCTTCTTTTGAAAATGAACAAAGAAGCAAAACTGATGGTTGCTTTCAATATAATAGATACTGCATGCGATATTTAAATATTTAATGTTGAATTTATATTATGATAAACCTTATAAAACTTTATATTGTTAGAAAATAATATATTAAAATATAAATTTCACATAATATGTATTTTACAATTTTTTTAATTTATTTTTTTAAATATTTAAAAAAAGAACGGGAAAACAAACATGTTTAATTTTAGAAATATGCTTTTTGATGTTGGTTGCACTGAATTTTAACTTGAACATCTTAATGACAAGTAAATTTGAATTTTTATTCATTAGAAACTTAAAACTGTCTTTGTGTAACGACTTATTTTCACAATTAGTATTAATCAATCGTCTTTTATCCTTTCTGCATGTTTTACTTCACATTTTAGTTACTATCATACGTTTATGTTTAACATTTAAAAATAAAAATATTGTATTTGCAACAAACCTTAAAAACATAAAATCACTGTTTTAAAAATTGAGACTGTTTATATTCCTAACAACTTTCAACATTTAGAACTGCAACACCTAAAATTTCAGAATGGAGTCGACAAGCAACAACGGAGATCTGTCAGAACCTCCTACTCCTGGTGGATTTTCCGACACCGACTTCGATGACAACCTAGGCGTACCTGAATCGTTAACAGTACTCGACATTCAAGGTTCTCAAATAGTATTAAATAGCAGTGAAGAACACGCAGGTAAATTCAATTCACTTAAAAAAAAATTGTGACTTTACGTGATGTGTTTTAGGTCCGACGCCCGGTAGAATTCCATTTAATGCTCTCTATCATCCACCAGTAAAGTTCAAATCTTTTCACAGAGATATATTTATTCCCGCTACGCCGATAGAGGTCGCCATTATAGATTACGAAACCAGTCACGCAACGCATTTATTAAATCCAAATTTGTATGTTTTATTAATATTTATTATACGTAGTATTTAGCAGAATTAACCAAACAATTTAAAAAAGTAAAATCATTTTCTATCAAAGATCATTTTTGAGCATTATTTTATAATTTTTTTTGCAATTGTGCTGCTTTTTCAATGCAAAGTAACTCATCTTGTTACTCGAAAAGATTGTTCTATTTACTATTAAAAAAACAGAACGAAACGTGTAAGAATGTTCGCTACCATGAGAAGCTCATTTTGGCACAAACTTCTTCAAAATTTCAAAAATTCAATGTATCGTCGCATTGCGATAGGGACTGGTGTCCACCGGCTCACTGGTTTTAACAAAACTAAAGAAACACCAGCCATGTAGTTCATTTAGATTCAGTTTAACCGGTTCCTTATTTTTTTATGTTGTATTTATTTAATTTGTATTTTTGTTTGTTATATTTTATTCTATTCTGGCTTAACTTTTGTTAAGTCTTTGTTAAACATCTTTAAGTACAGAATACAAAGTATCCATTTGAAACAAATAATTGCTTTTGCCTTCCTCGACATATTATGTCTTTTTCAAGTCTTCTAAACATATGAATACAATTGTGATTTGTTTTTTTAAGGTACACGATATCTTTAAGACATGGTAACTTCACGTGGCAAATCAAAAAACGTTACAAACACATCCAAGACTTACACCATCAATTAATAATGTTCAGAGCTTCGCTAAATATTCCCTTTCCAACAAAAGAGCATAGAAGAAAGCGCGAAAGTTTTAGAAATAACGCACCTTTATCTTTAAAAGGCAAGAAAAAGGGTGTATTGCCTAGGTAAGTTTAAACAAAACCAATACGTTACCTATGTGCCATTTCTTTTATTAATAAGGACATAACCTACATATAACGTAATTTTAAAATTGATCAAAAATAGTTTTTCTACAGGGCCCTCCATCCAGCAAGTAGTGGATATAGTTTTACTTTTATTATATTCTGTTTCAAAAAGAGAGAGACATATTTCTAAACAGACCCCCAAGCTCAAATTACAACCTATAAAATTCTTGAAAATTTCATTAGAAAAGTACATAAATCAGTAGTATTGTTACATAATCCACGCATTAAAATTCTTGTTTTTATGTGTCGATAAGATATTTCCCTAGAAAACGCATGCAATCTTATCTATTTGTTTAAAAAAGTTCAAATAGTACGTCATTATAGATACGACTACGTGATTTTGCCTTGCTCTCAACCAATGAGAATTGACTGTCATTTGAGTCCGTTCAGAAATTTGTCTCTCTCCCTTTTTGAAATGGAATATAATCTATTGAAACGTTTCTGATGTTTTTGAAACAGAATAGTAATAAGCAATATCTTTCAGATTTCCCAAAAAGCCAGAAATACTAGTGTCATATGAACAAATGGATAACAGAATAAAACAGTTGCAGGAATACTTGCAAAATTTGCTAGCCATCAATATCTATCGTTATCATTCAGCAACGGTAAGCGTTTTGTTTGCGTTCCGATCGAAATTAACGAGCTGAAGTAAGAAATTTACAGGTCCAATTTTTAGGAGTGTCTCAAATATCGTTTATTTACGACTTAGGGATTAAAAGTAAAGAGGGAATGGTTAGAAAGAGATCGGGGAGTACCCAGCCGGGTCAGAGTGGTTTTAACTGCTTTGGCTGTTTTCAAAATACATGTTGTATAAGGTAAGATATGAAGTATAACAGTTTAATTTCCAGAAAGCACTTTCTTTGCTTTTTCGACGCATTCTTTAATGGTGGAAATCGACAAAAATCATTGAGCCAAGTCAGGTAAAGAGACAGGATGATTTAATTTAGTGTTAATGATGTTGATTTTCCCGTACTGTAATTGACGTTTAACCATTTATTTATGAGATAAGTCGTCATTCTTTCGTTAGAACATTCTTATGTTTGGACGATACAGGGAGGCATTGTTATTTCATCATTTTACTGTATCAAAAAGGTACGATAAATCCACAAACAATCGTTCGTTAATAATACCAGAGTTTACCTGAAGAGAGTTAATATACTTGAAACGCGTGGTAAACAAGTTTACATTTGAATGATTCTTAGAACGTTCATCAAATGGCTAAGTTTAAAGTGTTCGTCTATACACGCATCATGGTAACTAAGTTATCTATCTGGCGAGATGACACGGCTTCGTTCCTTAGTTCGGACATTCGTATGTTTAAACAAAAGTGGGAAGTATTGGTGGTATACTAGTATCATAAACTTTACACGGCTTTTCGCAAGCTAGACGCGTTCTTCCTTTTGTGGAAGTACAAAAGTAAAATTCAAAAATGCATACTTTGACCTTCCATTTTCAACTTTTTATAAAATTTCGAACGCTTGACAAAATCATCCAATTTCCTTCCAAAATTAAGTTGGAATTGTCAGTTATCCTATATCTATATATAATAAAGATAAATACGAACGACTCACTTGCAAAATTTAACTAGCACCAACTGCAGCAAAAATTCGTCATAATCTTCCTGATATCCTAATATTTTTTTGACAAAACTAATTTTATTAACTCTTTTTCTTTCAATAAATAACCGACCTTTAATTCTTGCAAAAACAATGTATGATTCACTAATATCATAATAAAATTTCGCTTTCCAAAATGTGTATGTTTCACACATAAAATTCTAAAAGAAGTTTTTTCTAGTATTTAATGCGTATTAAATACACAAAATATTAAAATTTAATGCAAGTTTTATATTTAAGCATATTAGTAGCAATAAAGAACTCGAAAAAAGATATTTCTTTATAGATGTCGGCACACATGTAAAGAATTATTCTTTTCATCATGGAGGGAGCGCTGGTTTTTCATAAAAGACACTTGTTTCGGTTACGTTGATCCCGCCAATGGATTAGTTAAATGCGTCGTGTTATACGATCAAGGTTTTGAAGTGTCCTCTGGAATATATGCTACTGGTCTTCAGAAAGCTTTCCAAATCGTGACACTAAGTAGACAACTTGTGATAAAATGTCAGACGAGATCCGAAAGGAATCATTGGCTAGAATCCCTGAAATTACACGCAGCAGAACTGGGTAATTAATAAAATTTACGCAACAACATTCGAAACGAAGAGTAAAATTTTTTAATTAATTAAATCAGCTCTTGCTTGCTTTTTTATCCTCTTTACTCTACGTTTCAAATCAACTACCAACAATATTTGTTATCAATACGAGGTAATATTTTAGCGTTGAATTAACGAACAAATTTTTGTTCAGCCAGGGACTTTACCCAACCGAATAGATACCGATCATTTGCACCTATACGTTGCAATATAACCGCCAATTGGTTCGTCGATGGGGCGAGTTATATGTCTGCTGTTGCCGATGCCATAAATGCCGCCAAAGAAGAGATATTTATAGCGGATTGGTGGTTGAGTCCGGAAATTTATTTAAAACGTCCGGCATTAGATGGCGACTATTGGAGATTGGATAAGTTGTTACAAAGAAAAGCTGTAAGTGTATGGATATATACCGGATGTCCATTTTGTTTCTCCATATATGGGTAACTTTCTTTGTATTGAAGATACAGAAGCGGTTACATTAGCAAAGTTACTCAAAAGCCGAAATTTTCCCCCTTAGATATCTTCATAACCACTAAAGATGGAACAAAGCCAAAATGGTATCTGGTAGGCATGTTCACGTAGAATTTAATCTAAATAACTACCGTACGAGAGTATATTTATTGTGAAAAAGAAAAGCCATGTGTTAAAATTGTAGATAAAGGTCCGATAACCTATTCTTGCCTCTATGAGTTCCTGAAAGATATGACCGTTGAAAAAGGTCTATAAGTGGAAGCGGGGCTATATTTTAGTTCAAGTGTAGTTTTAAGACTAGGAAACATTGAATAGTGTGTGAATTTGATTTTTAGCGAGGAAAGTTGTGCGGAGTGATATTGTGCAACTTTTACCGCAGCTCCAGGTACAGGTGATTAATTATCTGCTGATGATGACAATTTAGTTGTCAAAATACGTATACAAAATACAAACATTGATGTGCCATGTATCTTCATTACTAAGAAAGTTACTCGTACACGAAGATAGAAGATGGATGTCCTGTATATATTATATTAAGTAGCGTTTCCGCTAGGTTACATCTTTAGACCTTTTCTATTTATCTTTTCCGTAGTACATTACATTATCAGTATTTTAAATTTTATTATTTTAGGCAGAAGGTGTAAGAATATTTGTCCTACTCTATAAGGAGTTCGAGATGGCTCTAGGGTTAAACAGTTACTACAGTAAACAAATTCTTACGAACGCTCACGAAAATATTAAAATATTACGCCACCCCGACCATGCAAAAGTCGGAGTATTTTTATGGGCTCACCATGAAAAAATCGTTTGCGTTGACCAAATTTATGCTTTTATAGGTGGCGTGGATCTCTGTTACGGTAGATGGGATGATTACGAGCATAGGTTTGGCAATTCTAAACCTTCCTTCTTCTGCAAACTCTACTTAACTTAAATTTGCAGATTAACTGATTTAGGCTCTGTTACGCCTACCTTAGATGTATCAACTTTAAAGAAAAAAACTTCAACACAACCGAGCGGCGATTGTTTTTATCCTATTCCGACACCATATTACCAGCAACCTGTACAACCGGAAATTGTAATTAACGAGTACGAGGAAGAAAAAGCCGAAGAATCCGATGATTCCGGATATGAACGACCGCAATTAGAACCCGGAGATCATCTGTTAATGCCCAATACTCTTGAAAATCTCAAAATGAATACACCTGAAATGGAAAGAAAACATGGTTTCTCGTCCATCACCAACAAAGTTAAACTCAAAAGCAAAGAGATATTCAATATGGTATATTCACAAAATGAAGATAGTCTGGACGAACCTGATGGAATATCAAACAAGTTGATGGGCGGTCGCGACGATATTGATGAAAAAACCGATCTCTGCGGTTCAGCAAAATACTGGATCGGCAAAGATTACGTTAATTTTATCGTCAAAGATTTTACGGATCTGGATGCGCCTCTGGTTGATTTTATAGACCGAAGCACGACCCCTAGAATGCCTTGGCATGATATCGCTGTTTCGGTCCAAGGTAAAACTGCGAGAGATATCGCAAGACATTTCATACAAAGGTGGAACGCCACTAAATTGGAAAAGGCCAGGTTGAATAAGGCTTACCCTTACTTGTTACCTAAGTCCTATAATATAGACGCAACTCCAGATATTTTACAAGTACATCAACAGAAAGTAACTTGTCAGGTAGATATTAATTATACAAGGCAGCGCTCACTTTACGCACAGCCCACTTAACGTACGTTCATGTTCATTTATTACCCTCTGTCCACTCAGACCTAAATTCTGTTTCTTTCACTTTCACCTATATTTTTTATGATTTGTACCAAACACTTCGCAAAACTACATAATTTATCCACTTTCAATGATCACTCGGTATCAATACACTTAAACAAATGAATTTATAAAGTCGGCCATTTTTACAGCAGTTTATTTAGTGAGTACAAAGAACAGGAATTCCTCCGTGTTGTGAATTCGTATAATAAATCAGGCATTTATTGTATAATTTCAAGCCGACAAAGTGTATTTTCGATTGAATCATAAAGTCGTAAGCACCTGTATTTATGTGCAAATTCACCATCCGCTTAACGTGCAATTTGAGCAAGCCTTATGTACGTTAAGTGAATGTTGCCTTTATATTTAAAACACAATCACGTATCTTGGCAATTTAAATTTTAACAGGTGCTGCGCAGTGTCAGTACGTGGTCTTGTGGATTTTTAGAACCTAGCACAACGGAGCAAAGCATTCATGAAGCCTACGTGGATGCAATCAATAGATCTCAACATTACATCTACATAGAAAACCAATTTTTCATCACGTTACCCCACACAAACTCCACCACTCGAAATCAAATCCAAGACAGTTTGTACAAACGTATATTGAGAGCACACAAGTGAGTTTAGTGATATGTTTTTCGTGTATTTTACATTAATGCATCTATACTACAGGGAAGGTGCCATATTTAGAGTTTACGTGGTTCTGCCGTTGTTGCCTGGGTTTGAAGGCGAAGTCGGAGGTCCGTCGGGCAGGTCGATACGTGCTATAACACATTGGAATTATCATTCTATATCAAGGTGAATATTGTATTGACGTAAATTTTAAAAAAATGATGCCGTAATTGCTTCTTCTGGCTTACTGACCACTTACCTGCAAAACACGACTAAGAAATCTTATTTACTGGGTGAGCAAATGCATGCATTGAATTTTGGTAGTTTTGGTTTGTCTCAAAATAATTTTACAAATGTATTACAATTGTACATAGCTTGCCCGTGGCTTTTACTATGTTGAAATATTATTTAGAACAGAAACGTTAAAGTGCGTAACCATGTGTAACGCATTTATCTTACTAGAGATCACTAGTAACCTCCGCGTCGCTGAAATGATATCTGTTGTATAATTTTATTAAATTGTCAGTGCGTTATCTCGTCCTTATTTTATTCGTTCGATTTTCTAGTAAGTCATTTGCCTATACCATTGGTTATTTCATTTATGCATTCGATTTTTTAATGTTATGAAAAAAATTCAAAAAACCTAGGTAGAGCAAGGGCAAAAAAGTATCCAAAGAATGTCCGAGAATAACTGAAATGTTAACCGCCTGTTTACAACGCGTTTCTAATTTATCAACTCTCTTCAGGTAAACTATAATCTTATTAACGAATTTATTCGCTGTAACTTGCCTGGAAACAGTTGATATATTCGAAACGCGTCGTAAACAGGGTCTTATTAATATTTGAATTATTCTCAGAGGTTCACCAAATGGTGTATACAATTTCATACATCTAGCGGGACGACCACGAATTCCGTTCTATCGGACAATTGCATGTTTGGACGATAGAGGGAGGTATTGTTTTTTCATCTGCAATTTAAATTTAAAAAAAATTTGGGTTTACTAAATTTTCAAAGGAAATCATGGAACTTCGAAATGGTCACTTACAAGCAGCTTTTTAAAATTTCTTTCAAAAATAACTATGCACATGCTTCCACGTCCAAGCTAATACTTTTTCTTTAAGATTTTATTATGTACAGCACTCGAATATAATTTAATACGAAATAAATTGACAGTTTTCTACCATTACAATTGTAGACATGATCAAATCTAAAAGAATGTGTTTGTATATAGTTTTTTAAACTTAATACCAATTCTTGTTTCTGTTGAACAGAGGTAAAGGCGCTTTACTAAACAGATTGAAACAAGCAGGCATAGAAAATCCGACCAAATACATTTCTTTCTATGGCCTGAGAAATCATTCCAAGCTAAATGGTGAACCGATAACCGAACTAGTTTACGTCCATTCGAAACTCATGATAGTGGACGATAAAACTGTGATTTGTGGCTCGGCGAATATAAATGACAGATCTCTCATTGGGAAAAGAGATTCCGAAATAGCGGTTTTAATAGAGGTACAAATTTTATTTGTTTTAACAACAAATTTTCTTTATATTCACTATCCAATGAAAAACGTGAAGCAATTATTTTGCTTAAAATCTCTACAGAATGCAATAATCTCTAATTTGTATTTTATTTGGCCTCTCTGTAGGACGAGGAATTCGAGGACGGTGTTATGAATAGCATAGCGTTTCCTTGTGGAAAATTCGCCGGCACCTTAAGAAAATTCCTATTCAAAGAACATTTAGGATTAATAGGCAAAGAACACGAAAGAATCGACATCGATATTACAGATCCCATCTCCGATCATTTCTATAACGAAATTTGGTACAGCACGGCCAGTTTAAATACGGAATTTTACGATAAAGTATTCCACTGTATACCGAGCGACAAAGTCGAAACTTTCGAAGATTTAAAGGAGTACATTTCGCAAAAACCACTCTGGCTTACCGAAATTTCAAGAGCTGAGAAGATGCTTGAGAGTATCGAGGTAAGAAAAATATTAAGATACCAATTTAAATATTTTATTTTTTAAATTCTATTTAGGGCCATTTAGTACTGTTTCCTTTAAATTTCCTGTGCCAAGAACATCTAACACCAGCAGCCAGTTCAGTCGAAGGCATTATGCCAACATCCTTGTGGACGTAACAGTTTTATATTAGGCACAAGTAAGAATTTGGTCTTACATTTTAATGTGTCTATGCTAACTTTTATATGTAACTCAACATGTACTTTATTGTAAATGAACTGATGGATGAATCGAGTCAAGGTGCAGATGTTAGAGATAATTTTACAAACAAGATATATAATTCAAACCTTCAATGTTTTAAGATCAAAGTGTAGTCGTTAAAATTATCAAAGAAACCAATTAAAAATATCTCTTTTTGTTACCACGTCTGGGACTATAAAATATATATATATATATGTTAATGCTGACAACATGGTACTTATGACAAGGTCAAAAAAATATATGTACAAATGTTCATATTACTATTTAGTTTGATACTTGTTCTATAAATTGATTACCTTCACAACTTATGTATGAGAAACATAATATGGGTCTTCCAATAAGAGGTTTCATTTTGATATGTAAAAGAAACGAGTATTTTAAGCGAAATCATCGGATGTTTATTTAATTCTAAAGAGAAGGGTATGCCATTAATAATGGACAACAATATCAGCCAAATGGACGTCGCGGCTGCGCTCACATGACCATATACTTTTCATGAAATTTTCCATCACCAATTCGCACAATTGCGGCTGTATGTCCTCGATAACTTCACAAATTCTATCTTTGAGGTCTTGAATCGATTATGGGCCATTGGCATAGACCTTATCTTTCACGATGCCCCAAAGAAAAAAATCTAAAAGTGTTAAATCACAAGATATCGGTGGCCAATTGTGATCGCCTCTTCGAGAAATCACACGGTCAGGAAACTTTTCACGCAAAAGACCGATGGTATCGTTACTTGTATGGCACGTAGCGCTGTCTTGTTGAAAATAAACGTCGTCCACGTCAAGATCTTCCAATTCCGGCCATACAAAATCATTAATTTAGCGTAACAGTTGCTCCAGCTTCATTTTCGAAAAAGTAAGGTCCAATGACCCCGTCAGACCAAAAGCCGCACCAAACAGTCACACGTTGAGGATGGAGAGGCTTTTCAATAACAATTCTTGGGTTTTGCAAGCCCCAAATGCGACAATTCTGCTTGTTAACGTAGCTTCTGAGATGAAAATGGGCCTCATCACTCAAGATGATTTTTCGATGAAATTCCGGATTACTTTGATGCATTTCAAGGGCCCAATCAGCAAAGACACGACATTGCTAATGGCCGATAGGCGTGCGTTCTTGTGTTAACTGAACTTTAAAAGCCTTAAGATCTAAGTCTTTATGCAAAATACGGTGTAATATCGTTTTTGGAAAGCCCAATTCCAAAGATCGACGAGAAATGGACTAACCTGAGTTTTCCTCAACACTATAGGCTACAACAGCAATATTCTCAGTTGTCCTTGAGCGACGTGCACGGGTTCGATTCTTCACATCACTAACTTGTCCCAACAGCTCAAATTTTTCCACCTGTTTCACAATTGCTGGCCGAGAAAGTGCTACACGACGACCCAAAAATGTTTTAGTTTTGTGAACTGTGACCGCGATATTTTCACCATTTTTATAGTGAATTTTAATAATTTCAATGCGTTGTTGAAGCGTATATCGTTTCATTTTTATTAATGGCGTAGTGTTTATTTGTCATCTGTCAAATAGTTACAGGTTTAGTCTTGACTGATAAAATGGTGGTCTATTGAAAATGAAATGTCTTATTGGAACACTTTTCACTTAAAATCTTAAATATTGTCGTTAATTTTAATGAGTCGAAACGGTAAAACTACTTACCTTTTGTACATAGTTTTTATGATTAATAAATTGAAACTTTATACGTAACCTTTTTTTAATATTTTGAAACTACTTCCAAAATTGTATCTATCTTTCAAAGAAAGAAATATTTTCTTAAATTATTATGTACAAAAGAGATTATACCTTCAATAATTTCAGTCATGTACTTGATATAAATAACCGATTTAACTTATCTGCCACGATTATTTCGCAATCCACATTGGAAATGTTAGGTTATATACTGGTAAAACAAATACAGTTAATACGTTTTTTTCTATGCCGATACGTCACTAATTATAGCTTTACATATATTTTAAATTGCAGAAATAACAAGAAACTCACTTAAACATTATTAGCAACAGAAATATTTATGTAAAACGACTATTGATTTTTAATTATCCATGGACAAAATTAACATTCTGAATTATCAAGTAAACTTATTTATTGAAAAATAATTTTATGAAAATAAAAATCAAAGCTACACTGCTTTATACATAATCATCTCTTCACATTTTAAATTAAAAATACAAAAACGGAAATAGTATTTTATTTTTTTACCAAAACAGTTATCAGTATTTTATTTTGTACTAAACACATCATTTTTCTTTGTCTTTGTTACGCCGAAATTTCAAAGACTTGTCTCTGTATCAAGCGACACACCACAATTTTTAATATATGAAATTGATATATTTGGCAAATAAAAAATATAGATTTAGTCTAAAATAGCACATAATTGACGAGTTTGATGACACATCGACAAAGAAAAGAACGTACAATCTACCGATTGAGCAATCTCAAATGTCCATATGAAGAAAAAGAAAATTAGATTAGCAAGACTGTAGCTGGTACGGATTTGTTGAATATAGAAGATAATTTGACAGCTCTTATAAATGAATAACTATGTAAGAAGGAAAGAAATAGAAAAATCAAAAGAGTCTGTAACTCTAAATCATCGAACTACCCTAGTTTAGGGCCTTTCCTTCTACCACTACAGGACACTTGAGACTGCTCACCTTTATGTACAATCCTCCAAACCGCCAAAGTCATAATTTCCTTTTTATTATTTGGTTTTATATAATTAATTTAAGAAGATGTACTTTATAGTGTATAATGTAGTCATTTCAATAGAAAATTTTATAATTGTTAATTCCCCTTTTTTGTTGTTGCCACGCTTTTAATTTACCGGTAATGTAAGCAGCTATAATTAGATTTTTAAGTATGCTGCTTTTTTATACCTTTACGATGCATTTTACAGAACAATTACAATTTTTCTTTTTACATTCCTTTTACAGTATTGTTAATAAAAGAATTTTTTTATACTCACCATTAAGGCCGCTTTTATTACTCATATTCCCCTTGTTTGTTTCTTCAATATATTTTATATATGCTATTTACATTGTATTTATCCCACTATCCCTCATAATTTAAAAAATGTATATCTTACCAACAGAGCTTTATTTTTGATTTTATATTTAATGAAATATTTATATCATTTTTATACACTTTATTTTTTAGAACGTTTGATTTAACACGTTTTTCAAAAATTTTGAATATATTATATTATATTAACTGAATATATTTATGATTTAATAATGTTTTTCAATATTTAGTCAGTTAAACAACAAACATATTTTTTCAAAATTTATCCTATTCTGTACTTAACTCATTCAATTCTTGTAGACAAAAGTAATCTTATTTTTTTATGTTACTTCCACTCTGTAATGCTGGCTGACTAAAATTGTATCACAATACATTAATAAATCATGTTGTGTACTTACATTTTTATATACAGATATATCAGAAAAGAACCTCTGCGTGATCTTCTGTAAAGACCTAGATTTGCTTTTTTAAAATATGAAATGGCAATTTACACATAACGTAATCAGTTTCAGGTATAGTTTTTTAAATTAATATTTAAAATATAATAAACAAAATGACAATAAAACAATATCTTAAACATAAGTGTAAATTATCATTTTAAAAATTTTATACCAAACCTGATTGCATCTGTAATGTACTATAATATATGTAATGTGTTTTTATTTTTTTAATTTGTTACAAATAAATGTATAAAAATTTTAATATTGAGTTTATTTTATATGTTGCACCATCAAATTTTATTTTCTATAAAGAATAGAAATTAAATTTGCATTACGAGTTTAAGATACGATCTTGTTTTGTGCTGTTAATAAAGTTTTGGCTTCTTTCATCTTATATTCGTTTAATTTAATCAAAACAATTTCAGTTTCCGTCAATACACTTCTATGACATACCTTCACTGTATTGAAAGCAATATAATTTGTTTTTTTATCAATATTTCTAGTAAGCATTTTTTCCATTATTCATAGTTGTTCTATATCTAGTATATATTAATATATCCTTTATCTAGCATTGTTTTAACATATGAAATTTACATAAAATTTATGTAGATGGATGTGATGAAACTCTTTATTTTTTTTTATACATATTTTTCTTATAAGATATAGTTTTTCTCAATTCAAATTCTGTAGCTCCTGTATCTTATAAATTTATTTCTCATCGTTTTAGATAATAGTTTGAAAACAAAATTAACTAACAAGCTTTAGCTCATTTTCAATCACCTATTCCTTCGTAACTATTGACACTGTTTAACAACATCCTTGAAAAAATTCTACACTAATTTCTTGATCTATTTATTAATTTGTATGTATTATTAAAAATGTAGATGACATAACCTCTGACATTAGTCCAGATAATTCAAAACAAATATAAAATTATTTCAAATTGAGCCATCTATGTGAGAAGAAACATTTAGAACAGGAATGAAGTACAATAGTAAGTATCAAAGTCTTTAATTAACACAACATGTAAAGGTTTTGCTATTATACTAAAGAGGTCGCCCTCCAACTTATTTGCTCTTAAAAAGATAAGTTTGTAATTATGTTATTTTTTTAAATACAATAAATAATCTTTATTATGACAGTATATGAAGAGTTCCTTTTCAATACTTTGATATGACAATAAATCACAAAAATGTGTAATATTTCTCTTGAATGTACGTCAAAATTGGAAACACTAAAAGTAAAAAAAAATTCTTATTTTTTCACTTAAAATAGCAGTTCCTTTTTTATATAATTTTTTAGAAAAGAAACCAGTTTTATTGTTACCTTTTCCACAAAAATTATTAACTTTTAAAATGTTTTTTTTTCACATTAGTAGAATGTTTTCGATTGGACTCAATTTCTTTTAAATTTTGTATGATTGAGATGGTACATATGCTAATACTTATAAATGTATATATTTATTATATTAAAAAAAATCGAATTAACCATTTCTTTTTTTATAGGTAATTATATCAAGAAAAAAATGCATAATTCCTTAAGTTAGCTTTGCGTAGGTACACCATTCTTACATAAAATACGAAAAAAAATGTTCTCGTCTTTCTAGTAATATTACAAGCTCGTCGGAATCGTATTTTTACGATTAAATTTAACTTGCGTTGTGTAACAAGACGGTCATCTCGAAATCCAAAACGGGCAATTTTATTAGCTCGTATTACTAATGGTTACGTCACCAGCATGTAAGAACATTTCTGTTTTCTCACCGTATACGGTTATTATAGTACACGGACGTATGTAGATACTCCCTTTGGACAAACAATCGAAGTGTGAGACCAGCGAGTGATAATGTCTTAAGTTACTCGAGGTTCTGTTTAGAAGGTCGCACGTGCAACTGCGTGTACGGACCTTGAATATTAGGTGATTGAACTGTGTATAAAAAAAAAACGTTCGAGAGAGGTTAGACTGGGAATATTTTTTTCGTGGACGGTGATGTGTGAATGAATAGTTACCTTACGTTATACAGGATCGGATTTATCAAATATAATTCCCATCTGCATAATTAATAAATCACTACTTAATTAATTAAACATATTTGTATTATTATTAATTAATTAGCAAATAATGTACTGCAATCAGAAGTGACTGATTAAGTTGGCAATTCGGAAGTAGATATTTTTAGTTTGTTAAGTTTGTCACAAGTTGACAGTCCATAATAATTTAATTTAATAGTGTTGTCAGATTGTCTGTTTTGTGAGATCCATCATATCTTATATTGTAAATAATTTATATTCAAAATCGTTTTTTCTAAATAAAAAATATTCCAAAAGCCTTCATATTATCTAATGTTAACACAATACGAGTAATTTTTGACAGTATTGTATTAATCACTGAAGGTTGATATATAACCCATTTCCACATTAATATTAGTATTCTGTATATGTATTTCGATAACTAAGTTGTCATCATCAGCAGATAATTAAACAGTGTCGCACCTGGAAAACTACGCCAAAGTCCGTACGAAACAAATTCCGCACACGATCTGTACAGTAGACAGCCAGAACGCGCACTGTGTATTGTATTGTATTACATCAATTGTACACAGAGTCTTTCTCAGTTTAGTAATTGCACAGTGAAAATAATAAAAATATTAATAAAATAATAACGTATAATCACCTGTGTAAGGTATTTTAATCTCATCGTTAACTGTACTTTCTAAAATTTTAATTGATATTTATCTAGGCCTGAAATGCAGAGTTACACTTCACAAGTTTCGAAAATATGACCTCTCCACTAATAATAATAAACTAGTAATGTTACATTACTACTGTTATTTGCTATAAAAAATGAGTAAATATGAAAATAAACTTTGGAAATGATTAAAGTTTCGATGAAGGAGCTACCTATGTGTTTCCTTTCCAATTTTATAAATATAATAAGGTTTAGCAAGGTGCATTATTAGTAGAGGCCTGGACCATTAAATGGCGAAATAGTTCAAATTTTTATTTAAATTTATAAATGGTGAAGTACATGAAGTTAGTATTAGAAAATTATTATACGAAGGTTATGACGCAATTTGTAACCGTATCGTCTGTCTGTGTGTTGAGCTGTGGGAGCTTATAATGTTTAAGAAAATCACAATCCTTAAGTAAATGTACAAAAGAAAATTTTGTTAATAAATATATTTTACGCAACTAGGTTAATGGTTCAAGTAATGCTAAAATTTAACACTCGCTAGCTCCCAACTTGCCAGATGATAACTTTTTCAAGTGATGCAAATTACGTTAGTAATTATGGCTAAGTGAGTAATCAAAAGTGTTAAAAAAATTATTAATATTTATTTTCTATACTAACGTTTTCGTCTTCAGTGTAAAATAACATATTGACATTGCGTTTATTTTCTATTGAC
The DNA here is from genome assembly GCA_031893035.1 of Dermolepida albohirtum. Lineage (NCBI taxonomy): Eukaryota > Metazoa > Arthropoda > Insecta > Coleoptera > Scarabaeidae > Dermolepida > Dermolepida albohirtum. The sequence goes on from JAVIWB010006361.1 coordinate 389,760, forward strand.
GACTACAATTTTGTTGTCGAAAAAGTATCTAGAATGTAAATATTAATGTAGTAAGGATTTTTCTTACCTTTTTGCACCTAGATCCGCAGTAAACCTCGCACAGAAACAAATCCATACTACACCGTCAAGAGCTAATGTTTTAATGAAGCGCATTTTATATATGCTCCATAAAAGCCGCTGCAATCTATTCTGTTGGATGGAGATTATATAAAGCACTAATAAGGCCCTTATGGTTTTTACTTACATTTTTTACTTACTAAGTTGACATACGCTGCAAGTTTTCAATGCTTTGGTAATTAATATTTGATTTATTAGAGTTTCAATAAATACAAGGTTTTCCAAGAAGAGCGATATGATTTCTTAAAAAAAACACACTTATTGTTAAGAAAATTCGAAAGTTTTTTATTTACAATGTGAAGTACAAGCGGTACAAGGGTAAGTTTCTAACTTTTAAAACGTCACTCAAATGGAAACACATTCTCGCTTTGTTATTTCCAGATGAGAAAAATTTCTAGTTTTTTTAAACAAGTATTACAGAGATTTTTTTAAAATTTGAAATAACTGCATTTCTCCAGTGTTCAAAATTTTCGCAAAATAGCACTTTTTCCAAAACTAAATCAAGTCGTATGTCATGAATGGCACGTTGCAATATATTAACACTTGTGAAGTGATGAATAGAGAGTCTGGTTTATTTCGATAGACCAATGACTTCAAATACCCCTACAAGAAATAGTCTAATGATGTTAAATCACAACTTCTTGGAGGCCATTCAACATCAACCGACGATCAACACGTCAATAGAATCAAGGAATTGAAGAAAGACAATTGTAAAAAAATTGACAGTGCAATACATAACAGTCAAAAGAAAGACCTCATCGTTGGAATATCGGTAGGTTCAGTGAAAACCATTTTGAAAGATCATTTGGGCCTAAGAAAAGTGAAAGCACGATTTGTTCCAAAATCACTCAATTTTTTCGAAAAACAGCGTCACGTTGACGTCTGTGAAACAATGCTTTCCGACTATCAAGACAAAATGAAAGGCATCATAACTGGAGATGAGAGTTGGAACTACGCTTATGACCCAGAAACAGACGATCAATCGGCCGAATATCGTATCAAAGGTGAGCCGAAGCCCAAAAAAACACGTTAAAGCAAGTCAAAAATCAAGATTATGTTGACAGTTTTCTTCGATTATCGAGGTGTGGTGCACTCCGAATTTTCCTTCCGACCGGCCAAACTGTCAACAAAGAATACTATTTGAGTGTTATGTGTCGTTTGCGCAATGCCATTCAAAAAAAAGGGGCCAGAATTATGGTGCCGACAACTCTTGGTTTTTGCACCACGATAATGCACCGTCTCATACTGAATAATTCTTCGTGAGTTTTTCGCCGAATTTTCAACCAATATCGTGCCGCAACCACCCTATTCGCCTGATTTAGCTCCGTGTGACTTCTGGCTATTCAGCAAACTCAAACGACCGCTCCGGGGAAACCGTTTTGAGTCAACTGAAGACATTAAACGTGAATCGCTACGCGCATTGAAGGCTATTCCTGAAATTGACTTTAACAACTGTTTCGAGAATTGGAAGAAACGTTGGCATAAGTGTATTGGGGGCCAGGGGGATTACTTTGAGGGGGACGAAATAGATTTGGAAGAATAAATTAAGAATTTAAAAATTATGAACAAAGTCTCACTATTTTTTGCCTACAGTAGTATATCAACCTTCAGTGATTAAGTTAATCAACCACAGGCTCCATCAAAATTACCTTTGATTTATTTAAGTTGTAACTTTTAAATGTGAACATTTCAATTTTACAGTAATTAATAACATTATTGGGTGTCGAACTAGTGTTTCTCTTTACAATTTCAAGTCTTTACATCTCGAACTTTTTTGCTCCTATGGAAGTTCGATTGTATGACAAAAAATGTAGTATTCTCTCTAAAATTCTTTATACCTTAACGACACAATAATTGCATTGCAAAATATATAAATATTTGAAGTATGTTCGTTGTACAGATATTATATAAGATAGATTAGGATGTATGATTTTGAGAATGATAAATATTTTATCAACTCTAACATAGCAATTAATAATTTATTTAGATAATATTATTTATTATATCATTGACGCTTTGATATATGAACACGATAAATAGAATTTCTAAAGTAGTTATTTTTGACTTTTATTTCTTCAATTTCTATCCCAAGATAGCACATGATTCATCTCTGTATTCATAATTCTTAAAAAACATATGTACCTACATCGATCGTACACGTTCGCTGTATATAATATTCACATATGTACTCAAATATACATAATACATATGTACTTACATATATAATGTATGTAATGGACATATGTACTTACATAGGTACCATATATGCGCCGTTGTATTGGAGAAAGAACAAAATTGCATGGTGTTAAACTGTTAAGGAAACTGTTAGATGGTCACGACTTTGTTGTTTACCCGCTGTTAATGGTATCCGAAGTATTCAGTTGTAGTTTTATACGGAAACATATGTATGCCTCGTTAGACAATTTTAGCAGCTTTAAATATGCAAGAAAATGTTTCTAGATTCTAAAAAAAGTTTTAAAAATCATTGATTGGGTTTAACTTTGAAGCTAGAAGAATTAATGCAATGTTATACAGGCTAACGCCTGTATAGTACGGTTGTTATAAGACACAAAGAACTAGTGTCAAGAGGAGAGTTAAGTTCCCAAAATTAGGTAAACATTATATGTTCATAATTAGGAGAAAACAGTGTGGTAGAAATTCACAGAGAATTGTCAGGTACGGTGGTTCTATTATTAATTTTGAGTCGCCAATCATAATACAGATAAATTATAAAACTGGTGGTTATTGGTTTGAAGACAAAGTTTCAGCCTTTGTGGATTGAATTTAAGACGCGTTTCAAAATAACCGGCGGTAAATAATTGTACTGTGGCGTTAATTCTATTTATTACTGCAAAACTTTTCCTTCATATAACTCCAAACAAAGAAGTCAAGAAAATTCATATCTGGTGACCTTGCAGACCATGATCTTGGTTGATTTCACCCTATCCATCCATCTATCTGGAAAACATTTGTTCAAGTATGCCCTTGTAATTCTTGCATTATGAGCTATAGTGCATATCATGCATCTAATACGTGTTGGCTCTGTCATTTAATGGAACATTATCCAATACTTCCTCCAACACATTAACGTACTCAATTGCATTTAGTCTATTCGGAAGAAATGTTGGTTCTACATTTTGAAAGCTTAGTAAGCCTAACAAAAGGCTCACGGAAAACTTTCTTTCGTATCCAAAATCTTGAACAATTGGGGAAATCCAGAAATAGAAATTGTGACTATTGGAAACATCATCTCGTCTGAACATGCATTCGTCGCTCCATAAAATAAGTGATAAAATGTATGGGTATTATTGAATTTTGCTTAAAATTTTGTTGCAAAATATTATTCTCTACAAATCGCCAATGTCGTATAATGATTGTCACATGATATGTACTCTTCTTTCAGATTTTGAAAATTGTTTTAAAGATTTTAATACCAAGTTGATGACATTGTCAAAATCTCATCTAGAAAATATCATTAATGCTTTTCAGTGTCGCCAAGGTTAGTCTAAATAAGAATTTGCTTTTTCACAGAAAATGTGTACGTTTCCAGTACACGCCCTTACGCCAAACAGTTCTTGTCAGGGCGGTTTCAAATTAGAATCTAGAGGCATACCTGCGAAGAAAATTTCTGTACTGTATGGAGTAATAGTAAAAAAAAATGCATGTAAATATAGCATAGATATGCACATACTGGAAGTGCAGAGGCAGATGTCATTAGCCGCCAGCGGGTAAGTAAATTATGTAATTGTCGGTCGGCCAATGAACGTCGTATGCACCGAACACATGGTGGGGTCGGCTACGTCATCGCTGGAGAGAAACCGCGCGTACAGCCGCTTCCCCCTCGCTCTGCAGGGCGATTGCAGAGCGCGCGCAGCCCGATCCGAAAAACACAACACTGAACCGACAACAGTGCGTTCTCAAAATGGCAGACGGTTTGTGTACGGGAGATACAGTGAGCAATGTAAACGATGAAAATGCAGTGAAACAACATGACAATGGCAAAGTATGTGAGAATAATGACAGAGTGAACGGCGTTACGTGTGAAAATGTGAATGCTTTTTGCGTAACTGGTGACAGTGATAAGTTATTTGATAAGTTGTGTGTTGTGAAGGGCTCAACAGCTACGGCCAGAACGGAGGCGAAGCATGAAGAATACTCGGACATAGAGATGCCCTCCTGTGCCCTGACGACGGACGAGGATTGCCGCAAAAAGAGATGCGTGGACCGTTATGATAGCTCCGAATCTTCTGACAGGTTAGTTAATACACTTTTAATACAAGAATCACCCTTTTGTAAGTGATACTTCTGCACTACCAACCGAACAGCAATTTTGTGTCAGGTATCGACTAAATTCCAAATTTTTTTTATTTTCCAACGGGTTTCTACCTGTAATGATTTTACGGGAGTGTCGAAAATTTAATTTTGCCGCTTGGAAATTGTGTTTTTAATAACAACAATGCACAGCGGTCATTGTCGTGGCCTTTACCTTCACCGAATAGTGCAAATCGAAATCGAAAGTGCACTCGTTTTTTTTGCCGAAGCCGACGACGAAGTGAGTGCTTTCGCGATTACTACATAACTTGTTCAAGAGTCAACGACATTATTTACTTTTTTATTCAGCGCACGGTGTTCGCGTTTTCGTGGAGGAAGAAGACGAACGTACATATGTATATGTACGTTTATTCGTAGCTTGCTATACGCGTTATTAGATTTTTGCCGTTCTTTTTTAACGCTCTTTTTTATTCTGTCAACATAATATATCGGTTTATAAGTTTCGAGAAGTTAAATAACATACAGTTAGCACCAATAAGTATTCGATTGCTGTTCAATAATTAAATAATGTTTTTGAATAATTAGCTTACAGTTGTGTTCTGTCAAAATCGTTAATTTTTGTCTTTTTAACAAGTTCTAATATTGTTTGTTTATTAAAAAGACATCATCATATTAGTATGTTTTGTTTTCATATGCCTTATATTCACTAATTGTTGTGTGAAAATTGCAATATTATCTATGCATTTTTTTTTATTAGGAAGCATTAATGAATGATTTTAGTTGAAAATACAACAAATTATTTGAGTTAAGCAAGGTAACCTTTATATTATAAGGTACACTAATGCAAGCTGATTAACATGCTTACATTATTGGATGCACATGAGTTAAAGAGTTGTAAATATTTAATTGAAAGTACGGTGGATAAGTTGGTCTATTGAAACCAAGCGTAAAAGAAAGAAAGAGCAATCAAAACAGTTCTCCTTTTTGATCAGTTTGTCTTTTGTTGGGATAACGATCTAAAAACGATTACACCGGAAATGCAACTGAAATCTAAGTCCTAAGTGACCTTGTTTGGAAAAATCTTGAACGTAATCCCTTCATTTTTTCCTACACGTTCAAAATTGAACTAAGCAAACGTACGGAGCGCACTCTCTTATGTACGAATGAAACTAATATGAGATTATAATTATATTTTTCGATTCAAGATTGAATCCTATTATCGCATTTGTCTCTGAAATATTCATATTTTCAAATTTGTATTTGCATACTTCCCTTTGTTCATTTTATTTAAAATAAGTGTCAGTCAAATTTAAAATAATACGTTTCTGGAAATTGAGGTTATGTTTTCGTTCAATTAGGCATGTCAAGTAATATCTTAAACGAACAGTCTATGTTATAGTTAAGATTTAGTCAACTCTCAATGCTGTTAAATATTTGAACGCATGAATAATTATCCAAGAATGTTAGAAATATAACCTAAGTCTTCAAATTTATATCTAATTAGGCTTTTGTGGTATAATTTAAGGGCTGTAATTTAAGACCATACATTTTAAAATAAAAACCAATTCAAGAATGTTATTTTGAAAGGATCAAATCCATGAATCAAAAAAGAGGAAAGAAGAACCCCTTATCACGTCAATACTTTGACAATTGGATAGTCACCATTACCAGAAATTAATCACAGTGTGACACCTTGTGTGCCATAAATCGCATTACGTTTAAATTCAACCTGAAAATGTCTCATGAATATATCCACTATAAATGGAGTAAGACAATTGCTGTTCATAGAATTTACTTGGAAACAATTTTGAAACATATTATATAGGATTGTCAAGTTGAGATATTCATTTACTGTTTCCGATTCAATTTTATTCTTATAATGGAAATATTTTAAGGTTTCTAGAGTCGGTACTGAAGGAAACAACGACGTTACGTCGAACGACACTAAAATTTCCCCGTCTTCCACTTTACAATCTTCAATTATTTGAATAAATTCTACTGAATTAATAACTGATAACTTTTCTGTTTTTTTCTGTCAATTTTAGCTGATCATGACAACCTAGTTGTTGAAAAATGCATACAGAATACGAACATTGATGTGAAAAGGAATTTTTAAAAGTTTTTTGTTAATTAATTCAATTAACTACAGTTTCCAATAAAATTTACCATCAAATTTATGGTTGAGAAATTGAGAGTTTTAGAGGGGGTAGAGGGTGACTCGTAAATATTAAGTAACTTATTTTTTACTGTTGTTTTTAGATTTTTATTTTATACACGATAGCAATGTGTAATACATATCGTGAAGTCTTTTTGATAAACAATTAAGATTATAATTTGACTTTTAATTAGGCAGAAGAAATTCTCAGGTAATTATATATTTTCATTCTATTAGAAGCAGTTACACTTCGTCATCATCTAATAAACTTCCGCCCAAGTAATGGTTCCATATTTAATACTAGTACATAAAAATTTTATACTAAAAGTGAGGCAGTTTATAAAATAAAATAAAAAAATTGTTTATGTGCTTCTAACCTTGGAAACCTTTTTTGACAGTTTGCCCAGTGTGTGAAAGGAGACAAAGAGCTTGGGTGTGTTTAATTTGGCTTCGTTCACTAACGTTTCTTTCTCAGACACAATAAAGTTGTCTGAAATACCTAGACAATTGCGAACGCCAAAAATCTGTTTTTTTAATGAATGCATATGTTTGGGTGTTCTAAAATATCCAAGATATTGTTTGAAGAAAGGTTCTCGTATAAACTACTACAGCTGGAGTTTGTATTACACAACGTCCGTTTAGTTTAAAAATTATAAATCTTAGAATAAAATAGAATTTTTTACGTTTTTAAATGCATAATAAAATTTTTGAGTTAAATCTTTCAAACAGGTGTTAAAAAATAGATATAGTTTTATCCAAAAATGTGTTAGTTTCAATCATATTCATCGCTCATTTAATTTTCGACCTTCATTTACATTTTTTAAAAGTTTACAGCTACCAATGTATATCAAAATCTGCAAAGCCGGTGTTCCTAATATTGTATAATAGTATACAATAACAGGAATTGAATTACCTGAAAGATGGCAAGAAGTTGTTACAAATAATGTTAATTATATCATTGAATAATTTTAAACATATATTTTTATAAATTGATTTAAATTTGTTTTTTAATATACGGCAGAACTTTCCCTTCAACCTAATAATATGATCTTCATGGTTTCTATGACGCTAATGTCAATTTAAAATTAGTCGTCATACCTAACAAAAATTTTTGAGAAAAACCATCATCCTTCAAGCAGTTGTAAGAAAACAGATATAATATTATCCAAAAATATTTTAGTTTCAATCAAATTCACCCCTGAAGATACATCTCATGCGCTTTAAATATAATTTTCACACCGATATATTGAAAACTCTTTTGTGATAGTTAATTTTCATTTTTTCTTACATTATTAACACTTCTTGTAAATAAATAAAATAACTACGATTCTTTTAATAATAAATAAATCGGATGGTCGCCAAGAAGGCCGGAAAAGAGTTAAAAAAATTAAAATTATCCAGATTGTTTATGTATATTTGTAATGTACTGTTTGTAATAGATGTTGAAACGTAAAAACCACTTTCAGGGCTATAAATTTTACCGGACATCTTTTGCTAAGAACTGTATGAACAACATATAAAATTCTTTATAAGTAGGTTGAATTTATGCCGGCGAAATTAAACTTACTTACGTAAGAGTCAAAGAAGATTAAAATCGTATTTCAAAATTTAAAGCTCATAAGTCATGTATTTATCCTCGGTCGTGAAAATGAATATTGTTAGGACCAAAGAAGATATTAAATTGGAGATAAATCATGGAGTATAACAACCCCTGGATGTCTATTATTAGAAGTAAGATTAGTCGCAAAACTAGTGCGGGGAAAAATAATAATTACTGAAATACAAATAGAGGCTTTAGATAATGTATAATTTTCCACTATTGATTAGAATGGGGAGACTGTAATAAACTTCTTTCGCAAGCTTTTAAGTTGTTAGAAAAATAAAATTAATAATGAGCTTTTTATCTATTTCATTTAGCCATTTAAGATTTTTCAATAATCGGTATTTAGAAGGAAAAATATACAAGTAATACAACATTAACCTGAAATAATTTTATTTATTAAACACACTTAGAATCTCTTAATCAAAGTAAATATTAAGTGATTGAAAGCGATAACTAACACAAAATAAGGATAAATCGTAAACATGTGAACAAACGTGGAATTAACTAGAAACTAACATCACCTTTATTTTTTTAACATCAGAAATTATACCGTACGTAAGATTAAGCAAACCTTGGCAAAATTCCTGATACAAACGAATCTAAAATGTCCTGAAGTTTTTACTTCATTTCGGGGATTGTTCTAACAGAATGTTTCCGTAGCATCTTTGTCATCCCGTGCCACAAAGTTTTAATGGCAGACAAATGAGACTATTATAGATCCACTCCATAAATGATATATTGTTGCCTTCTATCCATTTTAGCGCTTTTTTCGAGGTGCGGCAAGCTATGCTTGTTGGAAAAATCCCGTTGTGAAATATTTTTCCGCAACTGGTAAAAGCGGTCTAAGTATTTAACAGTCGAGCTGAAAAGTCCCCGGTCTACCATAGTAAAACACAGTTTTTTGGCAAAATTCGATTTTATTATTCAACATAGTTGCCTTCGAGGGCGATACACCGACTATAGCGTTCTTCCAACTTTTCGATACCATTTTTGTAGTACGAATTGTCTTTAGCCTCGAAATAGGCCTCAGTTTCGGCGATCACCTCCTCATCCCTGCTAAATTTCTTCCCGGCGAGCATTCTCTTGAGGTCTGCAAACACGAAATAGTCGCTGGGGGCCACATCTGGAGAGTACGGTGGATGGGGAAGTAATTCGAAACCCAATTCACTTAATTTGGCCATTGTTTTCATTGATTTGCGACACGGTGCATTGTCTTGGTGAAACAGCACTTTCTTCTTCTTCATATGGGGCCGTTTTTTTGCGATTTCGTTCTTCAAACGGTCCAATAACGCTGTATAATAGTCGCTGTTGATGGACTGGCCCTTTTTAAGATAATCTATGAAAATTATTCCATGCGCATCCCAAAAAACTGACGCCATAACTTTTCCAGCTGACTGTTGCGTCTTTCCACGCTTTGGAGCCGGTTCATCGCGTGCAGTCCACTCGGCTGACTGTCGATTGGACTCTGGAGTGTAGTGATGAATCCATGTTTCATCCATTGTCACATATCGACGCAAAAACTCAGTTTTATTACGATTTAACAGCTTCAAACACAGCTCAGAATCATCAACTCGTTGTTGTTTTTGATCAAATGTGAGCTCGCGCGGCACCCATTTTGCACAGAGCTTCCGCATGCCCAAATATTCATGCACGATGTGTCCAACACGTTCCTTTGATATCTTTAGGATGTCAGCTATCTCGATCAACTTTACTTTACGGTCATTTAAAATGATTTTGCGAACTTTTTTGATATTTTCGTCGGTGACAGCCTCTTTTGGTCGTCCACTGCGTTCGCCGTCTTCGGTGCTCATTTCACCACGTTTAAACTTAGCATACCAATCAATTATGGTTGATTTTTCTGGCGCAGAGTTCGGAAACTCCTCATCAACCCATGCTTTTGCTTCAACGGTATTTTTTCCCTTCAAAAAGCAGTACTTTATCAGCACACGAAATTCTTTTTTTTCCATTTTTTTAAATAACAAAAGTAGCTTCACCCTTAACGCAATATCTCAGTAACTAATGGTCGGATTGCTGTCAAATTTTGACACGATTCGTTTGAAGGTTAGTACTATCTAAAAAAACATATGGATTTAATAACAGTAACGCCATCTATATGTCAGACCGGGGACTTTTCAGCTTTGTTTTCACATTTCTTTCAATGAAATGATGTTTTCCTGTTCCTTTGGACGACAACTGCCTTAGACAATAAGTGATGCAGAAAATTTTACCTTCTTTGTGAGACAATCAAGTTAATACTGCATGAACTTGAAATAATTTTGTTAATTCTTCTTGTCTTTAGCACCTTTTAATCAAAATAAATATCTATTAAGTAATTAAAACCGGTAACTACCACAGAATGAAAATAAATAGAAAACAAACGTAGATTTAACAGAGAAATTACTTTAGTGTTGACTAACTTTGCCTTTATTTTTTTTAACATCCGAAATCCAATATTCTTCAACGACTGGTAAAAGCGATCAAAGCATTTATTTCCCATTTTTTCCCATTCCTCTGGATGATATGCTGCCCCAGAAATTTTATCTTTAGAGATAATCACGATGGAACGCCTCGTATTTTTTTGCGAATAACTCGATTTCTATCAAATCAGGCTTTGCCGTTTCATTGTATTGCAAGCCATTGCTGAAGTGTCTAATTCGTATGTCCTTTTGTCCATCTTAATCTGCGTATCTTTTTCCGTGGCGTTAAAATGACTCTTTTTTGGTATGAAATAACATTGTTCATTTTAAAGGGACTTTTTTAGAAAAATGTTTTACTTGTTTCTACTGTATTTTCTTAAAATCCAGAAGTTGCTTTATAAGTGCCCAACTCCATCCAGTTTACGAATCTCCTCATAACAGATAGATCTGGAAAGTCATCTTCTAACAGAATCATAGAGCACTTTACTGAGAGTAACTAGCACGCCCCTGTTTCTCAATAATTCTCTTTATAATTTAACTTTTTTTCACATACTGTAGCTTTGCTTTGACTGATCAGATAGTTTCGTGTCTTCTAACTTCTAATTGCAATAAATATGCAATTTTCACGTTTGATTTTTCGGAATTGGAAAGTCGAAGAATGAGTAAACGAATCCTTTCATCAATAGTTGATGTTCCTCTGCTCTTTTTCTCAGAACACAATGGGTTGATATATTTTTAAAAAATGAGTTAAAATATAAAAAATGTTTCCCTTCGAGAATTTCTAATTCTCTTTTGCTAAGAATTTTAAAAACCAAACGAGGGTGCTTACTATTGCATTTTGTCAAATATGCAAGCCCTGTTCATTAATTTCAAATGTATAAAGAAGATGTCATTTATTGATTTTAAATGGTATCGAAAAAATTAAGATTTCATTACGTGAACCAACTGAAATGGAAAGGGGATCGTATAAGAAATTAATTGATGTTTTATAGAATACATAATGAGCTTACTTAAAATTTTACTAAAACAGCGTTGAGATAAAAAAACAAAGTAGATGCTCAACTATTAATTAATTAAAAATCCACAGCTATTTAATTTTGTCCTTTCATAGTAATATACACTACCGTTCATAAGTATTTGGGCACCCATAAATTTAGAAGAAATGATTAAAAGCACTAGTGAAAAAATGAAAATATATTTATTACATGTACATACATAACTAATTACAGTATCTGGCAATAGAATTACATATTATATTTAAATTTTCGATTCATCTATGTGACCTCCTTTGTTTTTTATAATGGCAGCACATAATCGCGGCATTCTTGCAATTACTTTTGCTAATGTATCCGGTGTTATGCGGACCCAAGCTTCCTGCAGTTTCCTCCACAAATCAGCCTCCGATGTTGGTACTGCTTTCCGGACCTCCCGATCAAGTTCCTCCCACAATAACTCTATTGGATTTAGATCGGGGCTTTGGAGAGGCCATTTCATAACTTCGATGGATCCTTCCGCTTCCAAGAGTTGCAAATAGTCTTTGCATATTTTGGATGTGTGCTTTGGGTCATTATCCTGCTGGAATACAAAATTCCTACCCAAAAGTCTTAATCCTGAAGCAATAGCGTTGGTCTCCAAAATGTTTCGATACTGCTCTTTCCTTAGTATTCCCTCAATTTTCACAATATCACCCACGACCGTACCACCAAAACAACCCCAGATCATCACGGAACCACCGCCATGTTTAATCGTAGGCACAATACATTGCTCTGCCGCACGCTCACCTGTAGATCTCCGAACGAAAACACGTCTTCTGGACCCGAAAATTTCGAACTTTGACTCATCAGTCCACAAGACTTTACTCCACTGTTCAACTGTCCAATGTTGGTGTTCACGAGCCCAGTTTAAGCGTTTCCGCTTATTCTGTTTGCGCAATAACGGTTTTTTCATTGCAATTCGTCCGTACGAACCTTCTTTGTACAAGCGACGTTTGACCGTTGTTACGCTTATTGACTTTGGACGGTCTGCATTGATTTCTGCAGCGATTTCTGGGGCTGTTTTCCGTCGATTTCTTTTGCTTGTGATCACTATTGCACGATCCTCAGCAGAAGTTGTCGCTCTGGGTCTCCCACTCCGTGATTTATTGAGAACACTGCCACTTTCTCGGTATTTTTTGACGACATAGTCTACGGAAGTATTATTTAATTTTAATTGTTTCGCAATTTGCCGGTTGCTTTTGCCATCTTGATGGTGCGCAATTATAAGAGAACGCGTTTCAATGTCCATCTCTTTTCTTTTTGGCATATTTAACGATCTTAACAACACTACTAGCACAGGAATATCTCACAACGAATACAGAAACGTAACTGAGGGCAATTTCAAAAATCTAACATGAAACTCGCCCGAGGTCATTAAAACATCATTACTAAACTTATCCTTCAGTATCCTTCACAGAAAGACAATTACAAGAACTTGGAGAAACTTTTATTGCGCTAATCCCCAGGTAGTCCCAATAACAAATTTTGGTTTATTGCAGGTAATAAAGTAATACATAATGTTACTTATGCAGCGTTTCTGTAGATTTAATACTTTCCTTATACCTATCCAATATTACAAGAATGAATTTCCTAGAAGCTATGCTGTTCAAATAATTTTATAAAATATGGGTGCCCAAATACTTATGAACGGTAGTGTACTTCTAAGAGCGTCGCGTCTTTCTGTAGTATTCGTGATTTCATTTTTGAAGAACAGGAGACTCACCGTTTCATAGAAGAATGTGCCGGGGTCCAGGCACACACGAAATCCTAAAAACCAGTTCTCTCTGTCTGTTCATTCTTGTGTTATCGTTTTATTCTTTTCGTGGATGTACAACATTTGTGTTGGTGTGTATGTGTGTGCTTTTTTTATATCCCGAAATGATTATGTACGCTTCATGGAGCTTTTCCGTACCTGCACACGTTAAATTTACTCCGCAATGTGTGTTCCTGATACGGTCGATATGTTTCATTTAAATTAGCATTTCCCTAGATTTCATTTTAGAAAATGGGATTCCGTTCTCATTCCCTATTAGATTTTTTTGCATATTCTACAATTCTTATTGAATCAGATGTCTACCAATAATTAAAGTTGAGTATATCAAATCTAGGAAAATTTTTTGCTCGGTTTTTGCAACACCGAGAATTATGTTGTTCAATCAATTGGTATATTCGCAAGAATTGGTATTTTTCGAAAATTAATGTACAGTATTGTTGTACAGATGTTCCTGTGCTGATATTTTGTAAAGCCCCGAAAAGGGTATTATAAAAGAGAACAAAAAACTTGAAGAGTAATATCAAATTATCATTATATATCATTATCTTTAGAGGTTTAATGATTTTGCTACAAAGAGTAAAAAATCGCATTTTGCTAATTTAGTAATACACTTTTATTGATTATGAATTCGAAATTCAAAACTTTTTATTTTTCCGAAAATCTCAGTTTCTTCAAAGGTAAACATTTTTTTTTATTTAACATCCTTTTGGTCGTAGTTGCAACAGGTGTTTATTAGTAATTGAAGTTGATGTCAAATCTAGGAAATTTCTTAGCTTAGTTTCTACAACACAGAATTATTTTGTCGTGGTATTGGCAAATTAATTGAATTCTAACTTTTTGCTATAGTCGCAGGTGCCTGTCTTCAGTTAGGTTTTATTATAATTTTTTCATTCACTCTTCATTCATTTTTTTCATTATATTCACAATCAGCTATCTTCATAACTCCTAAAATAAGTTTTACAAATTCCAGGTTCTGTTTAAAGATACTATAGGCTTCAGATTTCATTAACGATTTTGCAACGGTATATACGTCTGAATAGGAAACTTTTATGTTAATGGCCCATTTTCAGTGAACCACGCACTTGACGGAAGTTGGGTTTACTCTTTAGAATATAGTGTGTACAGTGTATACATTCCTAAATATATTATTGACTGCCTGGCTTAGGCAGCTCAGCCAGGCAGCCAATAATATATTATCTAACAAAGCTATTTAACTATCTATAGGGGCAACATGAAGTACTACTTTTGGGTAGGAATTTTGTATTCCAGCAGGATAATTGTACGTGTTTAAATCTAATAGAGTTATTGTGGGAGGTTCGGGAGGTCCGGGAGCGTGCGGCAGAGCTGTATTGTGCCTACGGTTAAACACTAATGGACTTGCAAAGAGCTTCGTATTGATCCCACTTCTTTTTAATATAATGCATCTGATATATCAGAGGCAAAATCTCGCAAATTTCGCATTATGTAGATGATATTGCCATAGCAACATAGATGTTCTTGAGGCTACCCTCGCTGAAGACCAGCAAGAATTGAGCGCTTACTTTCAACAATGGCGTCTTACATCAACCACTAGTAAAACTGAAACATACTGCTTTCACTTGAACAACAAACGAGCCCACAAAACACTACAAGTGACTAACTCTTAATGGCACTATTTTACCCCACAACCCGTACCCCAAATATCTTGGGGTAACGTAGGATAGAACCTTTTCGTACAGGAAGCACATCCAATATTGCTACGTACAAGAGAAGAATGGTATACTTTACAAATTTTCTGGGACATCTTGGGGTGCACGGGCAGCTACTTTGTGAATCTCTGCCGCTCAGTGGCTTCAAAATCTCGATTCGATGTGATTTTTACTAGTCTAGATTCTCCCTAGATCTCTCTATATATGTTTGCATTATTTTTTTTGTACTTTTTTGCGATCGTCTGAATATGTACTTCGCAAAAGAAAAATCTTTTGCCAATTTGCAAAAAGTATTAACTACTTTTTCCATCCACGTTTCTTTAGATTAAATTTTATATTTCAATCTGATACATACTAATGACAATAATTTATTTGCATTTTTAAAATGCATTAAAAACAAAGTATCCAAAATCGAGCGTTTGTTTTTTTTCGCGGAATTTATTTCACAAAAACTGAGAACCTATCCAGACGATTGCATTACGTGGTGTAGAATATTTCATAATACCGCAGAAATGTTTGAGCGAGCGATCCATTACAGTTGTAACTGTGCAAAGCGTAGAAAGTTTGTTTTTCTCGAGCCAAAACTTTTAAATACTGGGTCATTATTTAAATGTCTAACATCTACATGTCTGAATTCGTTAATCGATAGTCGCCGTTCGTCGTTTTTGTGGCGAAATTTTCGCGTGACGTCTCGAGGAAGTTGGCTGCACATACTTTTTCTCTTTTCGTCGGGCGGGCAATTAATATACCATCACGAAATGAAATTATACTTGCATTATAAATTGGTTATTAAGTATATACGGGAGATGTTATTATAGACGAAATGTGTACTTGTATTTAGTTCGTTTTGTTTTTATTTAGATATTGACGGAATTTAAAAAGGAAACCTATTGCTTTGTATTTTAAATTAATCTTGTGAAAAGGAAATACTTATATAAAATACAGCAATATTTTATGCAAATATAATGAAAAATTGAAATAATACATTGTGCATAAGAATATACGGTGCCTAGCAAGTGTAGTCACCACGGTATTTCTTCAAATTTATCAGAAATAAACAAACACATACACACATTATTAAAACAAAGTGTTTATTTATTCTTTATGGAAGATACTGCATTAATATTTTGTTAATCCTCCTTTGGCCTTAACGGCTGCACTAATTTTATCTGGCATACTGACTTTTACCACTACTTGCAGTTTTGCGTTCTCTTGCTAACGTCTATATTATCTTTTAGAACTGCTATTGTAGGGTTTAGGGATTTCTCCATATATTTTCGATGTGATTTAGATCGTGTGCCCTTGAAACAGATTTCTTTGTCACGATGCTCCATCCTGATTGAAGCTGTAGTTCAGTAAAGGCAAAAATACAGTATAAAAAACTTTTTATATTGCACTTGATTCATGATTTATTGATTCGTGCTGTCCACAAAATGCAGAGGCCTGATGATGGATGTTTAAGTTTTTTCTGTACAGCTTGATAAAAATTTGTTGAATTCAATTATATTTATGTTATAGGCTCTTATGCTTCATTTAAATATATTGTTAAGGGTAACTCTCTGTTTCGAAAGCTCTATGTAATTGAAATAAAACACAAAAATGTTTTAAACAATTTTATTTTGAACAACAAACAATTCGGTATGCGAAGGTGCACGTGCATATAATTCTGCAGGTATACATATATAACGGGTGTTTTTTTTAGAGGTATAGAACTTTAAGTTGGCAACACTTTTTTAACTGGCGGCCATTTTGTCAGCTGTTAAGTGATTTATATTTAGTTTGGTTTGTCATTTCAACATGAATAGACTGACGCCTAAACAACGCTTGCAAATTGTGCAAATTTATTTTGAAAATCATGGTTCTGTTCGAAATACGTATCGCGCACTATGTCAATATTACGGTCAACATAATCGTCCATCAGAGCAATTAATTCGATTAACTATGGAACATTTTCGCACCACGTATACTCTAAATGATAACACGCATTCAGAGAGACGTCGTACAATGCGTACAGAAGAAGTCATTGCTGCTGTAGAGCGTAGCGTAGAGGAAGACCCGAATCAGTCTATCCGCCATCGTGCATAGGAATTGGATATGTGTCCATCCACTTTATGGAAGATTTTGCGGAAAAATCTAGGTTTGCGTGCTTACAAAATCCAACTCGTGCAAGAATTGAAGCCACACGATCACCTAGCAAGGCGTAGATTCGGTGAATGGGCCCAAAACAAGATTGTCGTTGATCCCGATTTTCATAATCGAATTTTGTTTAGCGATGAAGCTCACTTTTAGTTGAATGGATACGTCAATAAACAAAACTGCCGTATTTGGAGTGATGATAATCCTCAAGTGTATGTTGAGACACCGTTATATCCAGAAAAACTGACTATTTGGTCTGCTTTATGGGCTGGTGGAATAATTGGTCCGTACTTCTTTAAAAACGAAGCTGGCCAGAACGTTACAGTCAATGGTGACCGCTATAGAGCCATGATTACTGACTTTTTCGTTCTTCAATTGAACAATCATGATGTGCAGGAGTTGTGGTTTCAACAAGACGGCGCAACATGTCACACAGCTCGTGCCACAATTGATTTATTGAAGAAAACGTTTGGTAACCGCATAGTTTCACGTTTCGGACCCGTGAATTGGCCTCCAAGATCGTGCGATTTAACGCCGCTTGACTATTTTCTGTGGGGATATGTGAAGTCGCTAGTCTACGCCGATAAGCCCGAAACGATTGACCACTTGGAGGACAACATTCGCCGCGTTATTGCCGATATACGGCCACAAATGTTGGAAAAAGTCATCGAAAATTGGCCCTCCAGATTAGACTACGTCCGAGCCAGCCGTGGCGGTCATATGCCAGAAGTCATATTTAAATTATAATGCCAGAAGATTATCTTTCGAATAAAGTAAATTTCATGTCAATTTAAAAAAACATATTTGTTTTATTCCATTTCAAAGTTCTATACCTCTAAAAAAAACACTCGTTAGCAATTCAAATACGAAATAAAAAGAAACAGTTGTTCAATAAGATAATTTATTTTTCTAAAAATTGTTCTAATTTTATATGAACTTGGTGAAGTTTTCTCATTTTATGTTTTCTTATTCGTATATTTACAGGTGTTGAAAGTTGGCGTATCACGGTATTTTTATTAACAATGTAAAAAATTTCATATCGTGCATTGATAAAATTCTAATTTTTGGAAGATATAACACATTCGAATGCAACTTTCACTTTTCACTTTATCACTATGGGCGAGACTTGGCTCTACCATCATAATCCTCAATCAAAACCAGGAGCTAAGAAGTGGTGTAAACCTGGTACTTCGGCTCCGAAGCGGGTTAGGATCCAGAGGTCGGCCAAAAAGATGTTAGCATTAATTTTTTGGTATGCAAAAGGAATTTTATTCGTGGATTACCGCTAAACCAGTAAAACAATACACTCAGATTCTTTTTGTAACCTTTCAGACTAGCTGGATGTAAAAATTGGTGAGAAAAGACATGGTTTACAGGAGAAAAAATCATTTTTCATCAAGACAACGCACCCTCTCACACAGCTCAAAAAAACCATAGCAAAAATCAGTGAATTAAACTAGGAATTGTTGCAACATCCGTTCTATTCGCCAGATTTAGCTCCCTCAGAATGTTCTCACATCTCGAAAAATTCATGCGTTGAAAACGTTTTTCACCGAATGAAGAAGTAATAGCAGCCGAATTCTCAATTCAGAGGGAATCCATAAATGTGTATTGAACTTCAGGGAGGTTATATTGAATAATAAATGTATTTCAAACCATAAAATCGTGTTTTACTTGTCGAACGACAAAACTTATTGAACAACCTGGTATATGCATAAATAAACTTGCGTGCATAGAAATCGGCCCACTGCAAACTTTTGGCTTAAACTATATATTTTTTCAAAATTATTCATCAGATCAAAAAAAGAAATGCTGTTTTAACGACAATTTAATATGCTTTAATGTGAGTATAAATTTATCAAGAAGGCTTATCGTTTATAGCGTAGCAACCGGTAAACAAATAAAACGTGGATGATTCCAACGAAAATAACAAATTTGTCAATATTAAAATTATTGCGTTTGCAACTGATATTTGCATATTATTCGTTTTTCTTAATCTCAATAGTGTTTAAGTGTGTTAGTTTAATGCATAGTACAACAGAAAAAGCCGCCCAGATTATTGCTTTAATCGAAAATGGGCTTGGGCAGCGAGCTGTTGCTAGACAATTGGATATAACACGCGCAGCGGTTCGAAGAGTGTGTGCAACCGTTATGAGGAGACTGGATCCTTTCATAGGCGACCTGGAACAGGCAGAAGGCGATTTACTACCGCTCCTGATGACCGCTTTATTGTGTCAACAACATTAAGAAATCGTCACCTTAATGCCGTTCAAGTGCAACGACAGCTCGGTGAGGTGCGAGGAGTGGTTATTAGTCAGTGGACAGTAAGACGAAGACTGCAGGAAAATAACCTGACCCCTAAAACACCTGCGATTGGCCCAAAACTTACTCTAGCTCATCGGCAAGCACGCCTGCGTTTTGCACGGGATCATTTGAATTGGACGTTGGAACAATGGGGATCTGTTTTGTTCTCAGATGAGACCAGAATATGCCTCCATGGTAGCGACCGAAGAAGGAAAGTGTACCGAAGACCAAGAGAGCGATTTGCAGATTGCTGTCTTGAAGAACGGAGTGCTTATGGAGGTGGTTCCTGTATGATCTGGGGTGCAATTTCTATAGGAGAACGAACCGACCTTGAGTTCATTCGTAGGGGCGACTGTGTTCACGGAAGAAGAGGTTTAACGGCTGCTAGATATATCGAGGAGATTTTAGCAATTCATGTGGTACCTTACGTCGACTACATTGGAGACGAATTTACCTTTATGCATGACAATGCAAGGCCACACACCTCAAGAATTGTGCAAAATTACATTGCAGAAGTCGGTTTTCGGGTTATGGAGTGGGCAGCATGCAGTTCTGACCTAAATCCCATCGAACATTTATGGGTTGAGCTAAAACGAAGAATTCGAGCTAGACTTCATACCCCAAACTCGATCCCAGAGCCTATTGTTGCAGTAGAAGAAGAGTGGTTTAACATCCTTCAAGAAACAATAGCAAACTTGATTAGATCAATGCCTAATCGTATGAGAGATGTTATTAGGGCAAGAGGACGTCATACCCATTATTAAAAAATTAAGTGTTAAGTTTTAAATTGCCAATAACCCTATTTATGTTAATAATAAAGAAGCTTAATTTGCTTAATGCATTAATTTCACTATGGTAAACATAGGAAGTCGAAATAAGTTTTCATAAATTTATACTCACATTAAAGCATATTAAATTGTCGTTAAAACAGCATATTTCCTTTTTTTAATCTGATGAATAATTTTGAAAAAATATATAGTGTAAGTCAAAAGTTTACAGTGGGCCGATTTCTATGCACGCAAGTTTATTAGTTCTAATACATACGTAACGAAAAACAGTTCAAAATACCTGAACATACATGACACCGATTCTATTTGATTTTTTTAGATGTAAATATTAAGGCAAGATATTTCCTATCCTTTTTTTTGAAACGTTTAGGAATTCCGTAATTCACTTTTTGTAATCATTCAATGCAATATTATGGATTTTTTCCTGCAATTTCTGGTGTCCTCACCCCTTTTTGGCCTTTGTCTGCATTATTATGCACCCATTTAAATTTATGCATCCTAAAAAGAGATAATTTCGTAAAATACAGAACACATTCATTTCAATTGTCTCTTAAATACAAACTGAAGAACAAGTTCCCCTTAGTATTTCAAATGATGTTTCATATTTTCCAAATAAAATGCTTGTAACACCCTATAGAGTCATGCAAAGTATATGGATCCACTAAAAAAAATTTTTTTAAGGGAAACAATAAATTTAAATAACTCGTGAAGGTTAAATAAGTACAGTGCACATATCTAATTAAACACACGTGTTAACGTTAGCGAACAGGAAGTTCGGACATTTAGGTCTCCAGTTTTCTCAGGACGTCCACCTTCCACAACGGCAATTTAAATTTCAATGTAATAAAACGTTAACGCGAAATCGACATAAATCACACGTTTTATCGAGGGGACTGAGAGATATTAAAATGAGACCCGCGACCACTTAAGGTTATTATCTTATTCCAGTGATATTAAATGTTAACGTCCAGTGGCGGGGGGATCGTCGTTCTGTGTAAAGCGTTGTAGATCGTCGAGACGATAAAGATTGAGTGAGAGTGCCCACTTACACATAAATATACCTGTAATAATCAAACGGGAAGGTGGCTCATATCTACATATTGTAGGTATATAGAGGAAACAGGAAGTGTCATATCCGACTGACCGACCCTGTTTGTTAAATGCGCTAACTTGAGTGTCAACACGTGTTTGAATTTTTTTTGCTGCTAAAGATATTCACATTCTTTAAACTTGTGACATTTTAGGACTTGATAAACATTTGGGGGAACATAGAACAACTATTAAAAGATACGTTTATTGTCGCTGCTATTACATTTAATATGATAATAATTTTTATCTATTCAACAGGAAATCCAATTACAGGACAAAAAACTGAATAAATAATGAAATTGACAAACAAACAAAAATTAAATAGATATGAAATAAAAATCAATTTAAACCTTGCAATCCAAATGTGAATACAATTTAAACTACTATAACAAAAAAATAATCTGTAAATATTAATAAAAAAACAAAAAAGAACAATATACTCAGCGAAAGTTCTAAACTATTAAAGCAAAATTGTGAATTGAAGTTAATATTAGGTGCGCAACTAAGTTCTCGTTGTTTTTTTGATGAAAATGCAACTTTATTGTAAAAAAATGTTTACAAATGAATCGTTCAAAATATTGCCCATCGCTAGCGACAACTTTTTCCCATCTTTCTGGTAGAGCTCGAATATCGTCACGGTAGAAGTGTTCGTCTTTTGAGGCTATCCACGAATCAAACCATTTTGAGATGTCTTCATATGAGCGGAACTGCCGATTAGCCAGACCATGTGCCATCGAACGGAACAAGTAATAATTGGACGGCGCAATATCTGGGTAATATGGCGGGTGGGGTAGGACCTCCCATTTGAGCGTTTCTAAGTAGGTTTTAACGGGTTTGGCAATGTGAGGCCGAGCGTTGTCATGCTGTAGAATCACTTTTTCGTGCCTTTGCTCGTATTGTGGCCGCTTTTCGCGCAGTGCTCGGCTCAGTCGCATCAATTGAGTTCGATACCGTTCCCCAGTGATGGTTTCGTTCGGTTTCAACAGCTCATAATAAATAACACCGCTCTGGTCCCACCAAATACACAGCAAAACCTTCGCAGCGTGAATATTCGGCCGAACCGACGACGTAGAAGCATGACCGGGCAGCCCCATGATTTTGTTCTATTTGGGTTGCTGTAATGAATCCATTTTTCATCACCCGTAACGATGCGATGAAGAAAATCCCTCCTTTTTTGCCGCTGGAGCAGTTGTTCACAGGCGAAAAAACGACGCTCAACGTCTCTTGACTTCAAATCATAAGGAACCCAAGTTCCTTGTTTTTGAATCATTCTCAACGCATGCAATCGCTGGGAAATGGCTTGGCGGGTAACTCATAATGCTGAAGCAAGCTCTTTTTGCGTTTGGCACGGATCCATATCGAGCAATGCCTCCAATTCAACGTCTTCGAAGGTTTTTGGTCTTCCTTTACGCGAACGGTCGTCAACATCGAAATCACCGTCTTTGAAGGGACGGAACCAATCGCGGCACGTTGTTTCACTTAGAGCAGCATCTCCGTAAACTTTTTGGAGTTCTCGATGCGCTTCAGCCGCCGTTTTCTTCAAATGAAAGAAGAAAAGCAACACTTCCCGCAAATGACGATTATTTGGCACCAAATCAGACATTTTCACACAATCAAAAGTATATGACGCAAAAAAGCGGTTCATGAAAATTCTCATTTCCTACTATTAATTACAGAAAATTAATTAAATATTTTCTGCATCTGACCAGGACTCGAACTTGTATATACCGTTCTTTAAACGGTTGCTTTAATTAAATAAGCCACCAAGCAGTACAGTAGTACTGTGGTGTCTATTAATATGCCACAAATTAAATTATAGAACAGATTTAATTATCTTAATTTTATTTAGTTAATGTAACGATGGAATAGCAAAAAATTCTAATTTCCATTATTTAAATATATTCTACATTTTGAAGTGATTAAATCGTGGAATCAGTATGTTAAAAAGATCTCCAATGTTATTAATTTTAAACTTCATCGTGGTTCGTCATTTGTAGATATGGCTTCATGAAAATCCGGGTTCATATGGAGAGATATATCAGAAAGATAACTTCTATACATTTTCATTATTCATACTAGATACAAAATATAATTTAGAATATTAATAAATACCACAACCTCTAATGTTACTGCAAGAACGACGTCTTGAATTTATGATTACCGCTGAATGAAACACGCATAGTAATGCTACATTTTCTAAGAGCTGCTCTGTTTTTTTTATATATCGAATTGTCAAACACAGTTTCCCTACGTTTTTGCAGACGAAATAACAAACTGTTACGTAATAAAATCAAAACTAGCCGAATGAATACAATAATGTATGCTAGAGGTTTTGGTATAAACAGGTTTTAGTATGATTGTACTCAGAACAACGAAATAAAAAAACGAATAGGATTGTAACTGGAAGATTAATTAATTATAGATTACTGGAAAGCCATTAATCTTGTTATAACGGTACTGGGCAAAAAATAGTAATTACTAAATGCAAATTATCGCTTACCTCGGTCTGCACTGAACAGGAATGTGTTAAATATTTGAGTTTATGTAATAAAAGTGCGAGAAAGTTTTTGAATGGAGATGATATTTTATAATATAGATATATTTATGTATACACATATACAGTAGCGTGCATAAGTACGTGAGCAGTATAGAAAGTTGATTGTTGTACATTCTTTTCAAAAAAGCAACTAAAAGAAACTATCTTCTACGTAGTAAATTTTTTTAAATATTACTAATACCACAAAACTAATTGCATGTAGCTGAAAAGTATTAATAATAAAAATAATACTAGTGTTTCGTATGAACACCTTTAGCAGATACTACACAGTTTTGTCGGACATTTTTGTGGAATGTAAATCAATTCTTTCAATCAAATATCAACAAGTTAGTTGACATTAATTGGTGATCTTTTCTTCTTTTCTATTCTTTCCGATCTAAATAATCCCACAAATGTTTAACAAAATTTTAATCTGGAGTTTGTGGTGACCAGACTAAAGTTTGTGTACTCTTTGCTGTCCAATTTCATTCAAACAATTTTTAACTTTAATCTGACTCTTAAACTTCCGCGGTCGTTATCCATACTTTTTTCATCTTGGCTTCCGGGCTGGAACTGCAACGCTGTATTGACCCGTGACCAAATCCCGACGTATATCCATCCACTATAAACTTACATTATCAATGCAACAACGACAGCATTAATAGCATTTAAGTTTTGAAGATGTCTCATACAAATGGTGACGAAATATGGGCATCAGAATTTGAATTATTTCCTATTAGTTGTGTTACTACTGGTACAACATGTTGCTGCATACGCTAATACGCATACGCTAATTTTCCAGTAATTTTAGTTAATGGGCCGACTCCTTGTGCCCACCTCCATATTTTATTCTTGACTGTATATACATGATGGGTTATACACTTCAACAATCTTTCTGCGAACACAAATTTGAACTCATGTGCCCGGAGTACGCGTCGCGTCTAAAGGAATGAATACGTCCATTTTCTAACGGTTCTTGTTCTTCGCAGTAATGGTTGTCTTCCTGCAACACGACCTCTAGGTACCTGTTTAATTAAATGGCGCCGAATGGTAGAAGGATGCACAGAATCTTCTGTTAACCTACGAAGAACTTTTGTTAATTCTTTAGATGATGTCCTATTTCGCAAAGATTTCAATCGCAAGCATCGATCATAACTTTCTTTTACTTTTCTTAGCCTTCCGTCCTTTTTTATTAGCCACCAAACCGGTTGCTTCGTGCTTTTTGATAATTTAAAAAATCACAAACTTAGAACATTTCATTTTTTTGCTATACGACGCTGATTTAACTTCTGTTAATGAAAAAACACTATCCGATGGTGATTTTTGTCGGATAGTCTAAGCATTTCTCTTCCCTTAAAACTTAACCTAATCACAATACGAATAATAGTTTCAAATGAATTGTTATTTATAATATCGCTTTACAGTATTAAAAAAATATTAACCCCCTTGTACTAAAATAAACAATTCGACATCCAGCTATATACTAACCTACATTGCGCCAAACTGTCCTGACTAGCATTAACTAGGAATATTTCCGCAGAAACTGCATTATTTTTAATTTAATAATACATCTTCAATTCACTGAGCTATATTATGAGAGCGATAGTAGAGTAATATTATAAATGGAAACAATATTGTTAAAGAATTGAATTATTTGCAACTAGTGGCTTATAAAGGGTTTTCCAATAAGGACTTGACAACTTTTTTTCAAAATAAAATGCAGACCATTTGAGATATTTCAAAAACTTTATTATCGGCCTGAAGTACAATCAAAACATTTATAAATGGAACTCGACTTCGTTCATATGGCCACCGCGGGCACGTTTGCAGCGGTCGATTCGTTGGACCCAATTTTCGATGACTCGGCCACACAATTCGGCCGAAACGGCTGCTATTTTGCGTTAAATGTTGGCTCTGAGCTCTTCCAACGTTGTCGGCTTGTTGGCATAGACCAATGACTTGACGTAGCCCCAAAGAAAAAAGTCTAGAGGCGTTAAATCGCACGAACGAGGCGGCCAATCGACTGGTCCATTTCTTGAGATAACACGCTCATCAAACTTACTCTTCAATAAATCGATTGTAACGTGTGCTGTGTGGCTTGTGGCACCGTCCTGCTGAAACCACATGTTGTCCAAGTCCATATCTTCCAATTCGGGCCAAAAATAATCGGTAATCATGGCGCAATAACGATTACCATTCACAGTAACGTGACGATCATTATCGTCGACGAAAAAATATGGCCCTATGACGCCGCCGGCATGAAAACCGCACCAAACAGTTATTTTTTGTGGATGAAGTGGTGTTTCATGAAGCAAATATGGATTATCACCCGACCAATAACGCATATTTTGCTTATTGACGAACCCATTGAGCCAAAAATGAGCTTCGTCACTGAAAATGATTTTGCGATGAAATTGATCATCTTGGCGCATCTTTTCCAGAGCCCAATCGGAGAACGTACGTCGCATCAAATGGTCCATCGGCTTCAATTCTTGAGTCAGCTTGATCTTGTATGGGTGTAAACCAAAATCCTTACGCAAAATTCGCCATAAAGTGGCCTGGGCGATGTCCAACTCTTGAGAACGCCGTGGAATTGACTGATTTGGATCATTTGCTACGGACGTTTCAACGGCAGCGATATTTTCGACACTTTGACCAACCCGTTGTCTCACTGGCACGGCAACATCACACAACGAATATGTAGACTCAAATTTTTGCACTAAACTTGTTACTGCCTGTCTACTAGGGCGAGAATTACGACCGAAAATCGGAGTTAACGCTCTTAAAGTAGCGGTCACCGACTCCGAATTTCTATAGTAAGTTTTTATAATTTGCAGACGTTGTTCGTTCGTGTACTTTAACATGACGAAAATGTTAAGTTTACTGAATAAATTGACAGTGACAGTTCGATGATTAGTGAAAGGGTGCGTTCACAAATTGAATTAAAAGTTGTCAAGTCCCTATTGGAAAACCCTTTATATGCATGCTACTAATCAAAAAAGGTAAATAAAATCTATTTCCACAATAATGTTCGTATTCCGTATATGTATTTCAACAACTAAATTGTTATCGTCAGTAGATAATTAATTAGTGTGCTGATGATGACAACTTAGTCGTCGAAACGTGTGTAGAGAATACGTGTAGAGAATACGAACATTACTATGAAGGAATTTTATTTACCTTTTTTGATTAATTCAATCAACTTAGTCTCCATTAAAATTTACACGCATGATACTATATAATTTAAAAAAGAAACTTTATTTTATATGTTTCTATAATTGTTTGTTCTAGGAGTACCAAAATTTGATTATTTAAATTAATTTGGTATACATATTTTTTTCCTGGGCGCGCCTAAATACTAATTATGTTTGTTCATAGATATTTTTTATGATTACGTATATTAATGCACTTTTTATTTAAAAAAAATCGTCCTTCACTCATGGACTATTTTAAAAAAAGAAGACTTTGTTAATAATTCAATGATTAATTATTATTTTAATAGGTGAAATATCTAAAAAAATATTGGAACGAAACACCTTTTTTTTATATAATTTATCTTCGCGAACATGTCCATACGACATTTTGCAGTTACACGTGTGCTTGTAATATTACAATTTAACGACATTCCCGCAGCAGTTCCACATACTTGCGTTTTTTTAATTTCCAACGTGTAACAAAAAAATTAATATGTAATTATATCGGTAAAAATAGCATTCGTTCTCATGCCTCACGCCAACAAGTACTGTGTAATCAACAGTAATTACAACATTAGACGGGTGAATCCTGCGGCACTGAGAAAAGTGTAAAATATTTAAAACCTGAGTTGTTACAGATTCCCCTTTCCCACCCATTTAAGAAGTATTTTAATTGAATATATATCTGCCACTGAAAACGCGATTTTCTAGGGAAACGAGCACGAAGAAGCACACCTATTATTATTTGTAAATTATATGCAAGTTATGCAACACCTAGGCATATATAGTGTGTTTCAAAAGTTGTGTATGTAGTGTGTTTTAAAAGTTTTTGTACATTTCAAATGAATACATGTATTTATTTATATGATTTGAGTTGCAACAATTCAAATTTTAGAATAATTTGAATTACTTCAATGTAAAATTGGAAAATGCGATATAGCAAATCGATGTACATATTAGTTCGCACGTGAATTGTGTTGATTTCGTTCGTTCGAAATGGATCAATAATTAAAAGGATAGGCGTATCGCAGTAAGCAAAATAAAATACGATGTAATACTACTAAATAATCCGTGTTTTATTACGGGTCATTAAAACGTCAAGGTTAACTTTACGAAAAGTAAACAATGGAGCAATTAGAGTATCATAATTAATTCATTACGCGTTTTTTTTTCAACAACTACAACTATTTGAAATGAGTGTAACCAAAATAGACGATTATATATAGAAATGTTACAATATTCATTCACAAATACATTTCACTCGTTTCCGTATAAGTTGAAAGCACTATAAATAGAACAATTTACCGAGAAATTTAGTATTGTACTCCGATAAAAATCGATTTATTTAAACTGTCGAATAATATCTGCTATATATATGTATAATATGTATATCGTTATCTTTATTACAATTTATGTCAAAATGTACAATAAAATTTGAAGGATATTCTATATTTTTATATTTTAAGGTATTCGTTTCATTGCATTTAGAAATAAATGGTAATTTCTTTCTCCATTTCTACTAGGAACACAACAAAAATTGTATAGCAAGTCTAATATAGAGGCGTTATTGTACTAATATTTCCAAAAAAGCGTGTTTTTGAAACATAATCAATACCGTATTACTTTTAAAGTAGTGTATCTATTGGTTTGGCAACTAAGTACTTTCGGTTTAGTAGTATAAAATAAAACACTTTTTTTTAAACAAAGAATAGTTTTTTATCAATTATATATTTTCCATTTTGCTCAATGACCTTTTGCCATCTTTCTTTCAGCTGCATGATTCCGCGCTCATAAAATTTCTGGTCCTTATCAGCAAAAAACTGAACCAGGTGCGAATGAAGGTCATCGTCATTTGTGAAAGTTTTACCATTCAAAGAATTCTGCAACCTTCGAAATAAATGGTAATCAGATGGTGCTAGATCGGGGCTGTATGGGGGATGTGGCATCACTTCCCAGCCAAGCTCCAATAGTTTCCCACGAGTTGCCAAAGATGTGCGAGGCCCTGCATTATCTTGGTGGAAAACTACACCTTTCCGATTTGTCAATTCTGGCCGTTTTTCTTTGATTGCTTCATCCAGTTTTATTAATTGTTGACAGTAAACATCAGAATTGATCGTTTGGTTCCTTGGAAGCAGCTCAAAAAACACAACACCTTTGTGATCCCACCAAACTGACAGCATGATCTTTTTTGGATGCAATTCAGCTTTCGATGTGGTTTGAGCTGGTTTATCGTGTTTGCTCCATGATCGTTTTCGAACTATGTATGTTACTGTACAGGACCCATTTTTCATCACCAGTGATGATTCTTTTTAAGAAAGGGTCGGTTTCATTTCGTCTAAGGTGCATATCGCAAAAGTTGATTCTTTGTGTTAAATGAATTTCTTTCAATTCGTGAGGTACCCAAATATCAAGCTTCTTAACTAGCCCAAGACATTTTAAATGTTTTTCAATTGTTGTGTGCGATACATGTAGCCTCTCCGCAACCTCTGGAACAGTTATATGACGATCCTCTTCAATTATGACTTTGATTTGGTCATCATCAACTTCAGGAGGCCGACCAGAACGTTGCTCATCTTTGAGGGAAAAATCTCCAGAACGGAATTTTTTATACCAATTCTGACACGTGCGCTCTGTTAAGCAATTAGCACCACAAACTTCACATATCTTTTTGTGAGCCGCAGCAGCTTTCTTTCCTTTACGGAAATAAAATAGTAAAATATGTCGAAAATGTTCGTTTCTGCACTTCATTTAAAATTAACCCACAACTAATAGCTTTAATAAAAATCACGCACTACTTGCTTCTGAAGTTACGTCAATGTGACTAGTATCACGCGACAAACGGTAAAGTACATCACTAACATACGTTATACAAAAAATAAAGCAACGCTCTCTATCAGTAAAAACCGAAAGTACTTAGTTGCCAACCCAATATATTGCTATCTTAAAAGGCAAAATGTTATTAATAACAGCGACTAGCCGTCACTACACAACTCACAGAAGTTTGTACGAACCTAGATGAAATATAGCGTTGGCACTGCGAGCGTTTGGTCATTGACGCATGTTTCGAATACATGGCGTTTAGCAGATAATAAATTCACTAGAATTAAAGAATTTTAAATTGATTTCTTAACTTGAATTTAGGAGCTAATTCAATAACTTGAATAAAAGATATGTGAATCGGAACAGCAAACTAAGCAGGTCGAAGATGGCCATGAAACTTTTGGCATTCTAGGTTTATAGTTCAAAATAAATTAAAATACGATTAAGAAATCCTGAATTATTTTATTTTGGATTGTAGTTGTTATAATTTTCTAAATTAATTTGATGGTTTGTTATCAAATATACGGAATCATAAGTCGCACAGCTAGGTCGATGATGACCATTATAATATTGGGTCTGGGAAAAAGTTCGTGGCGTTTTTTCAGTAAAATTCAACTGGTCCCCGCATGGCGCGTGGACGAATTCATTTAAACCGAATATGCTCCATTATTATCGACAATGTTTCGCCATTTTTTTGGTAGATCCATGATCCCATCGGTGAAAAACTTCTGTGGTTTCTGGTCGAAAAACTGAATCAAGTAGTTTTCACAGGCTTCTTTTGAAACCAACTTAATTCCATTGAGAGAGTTCTGCAGAGATCGAAACAGATGATAGTCAGGGGGTGCTATATCCGGACTGTAAGGTGGGTGCATCAAAACTTCCCAACCAAACTCTCTCAATTTTTGACGGGTCATCAAAGAAGTGTGTGGTCGGGCGTTGTCATGATGGAAGACAACACCTTTCCTATTAATCAATTCGGGCCGTTTTCTTTCAATCGCCTGGCGTAATCTCTCTAGTTGTGCACAGTAGAGTTGAGAATCAATCGTCTGACTAGTTGGAAGTAGCTCGTAGTGGACGATTCCCCTCCAGTCCCACCATACACACAGCATCACTTTTTTTGGCGTCAATGTTGGCTTAGCGAACGCTTGTGACGGCTCACCATCCTTTATCCACGATCTTTTACGCTTCCGATTATCGTACGTAATCCATTTTTCATCTCCGGTTATTAAACGTTTCAGAAACGGCTCGATTTCATTCCGTTTCAGCAGCGCATCGCAGATGTTAATTCGGTCCATCATGTTTTTCACGCTCAACTCATGAGGAACCCATACGTCAAGCTTTTTTTTGTAACCAGCTTTGTGTAAATGGTTCAAAACAGTTTTGTGGTCAATGCCTAGCTCCATGCCAATATCGACACTGCTGATATGCTTATCTTGTTGGACTTTTTCAAGAATTTCATCAGATTTTTCAGTGATTGGACGACCGGAGCGTGACTCATCTTTCACATTGAAATTTCCAGAACGAAAGCGAGCGAACCATTTCCGCGCAACAGATTTCGATAAAGTACCTTCACCGTACACAGCACAAATTTTATCACAAGCCTGCGCAGCGTTCTTCCCCTTATCATAATAATATTGCAGAATATAGCGAAATTTCTCATTATTCTTCTCCATTTTCAAGTGCGAATAACTTTCCAACCACTGCACCGATTACAATGTTTCTACGCTCAAACTAACGTTCGGAAGGTCATCTAAAAAACGAGCCGTCGGTGGTGTCTCTGTGACTTGTTGTTCTTTAGTTATCGGCAACCAATGCCATCTATCGGGAAAAACGCCACGAACTTTTTCCCAGACCCAATATGTTATTGCATCTATGTATGTTTAGTCAATTTGTCTTATTTTTACTTTCAAAGGCAGACTCTTCGAATACAATTATTATAATCTAAATTTTGATTTAGTAAAGTTTCCAAAACTGAGGTTTCGTTTTAGATGCAAATTGAGTGTAAATCTTTTCAAAAGTTAGTAAATGCAGCATTTAATGTCAAATTTTTAAATAAAAAATGCAGTAACATGCTTGATGCTGCAAATATTTAGCCGATCTCACGCACTTTGTGCATCTGAATACTGGAACCGTTGCTAAAAAGGGCACCACGACAGTGTGCGTTTTGGCTTTCGACGGTACAGATCGTGCACGGAATTTGTTTGGTGCGGGTTTCTGCCGTAGTTTACATATGCGACATTGTGTTTAATTGTCTACTGATGATGTCAAATTAATTGTTGAAATAACAGATACGAAAATTAATGTGGAAAGGGGTTATATACCAACCTTCAATGATTAAGCTAGTTTGTGTGTTAGGCATGTGAATAAAAAGATTATTATTTACTTAGCTGACTCATAAATCAGTGCAAAATTGTCTGCAAAGCTGAGGTTTTGTATTCAATTTCGGATGGAGAGTCAAAATTCTTAAGTTGCATCACTAAAGCGGATGTAATAATAAGTCATGATCTGCCAATGTTCATTAATTTCCATTAAGAGATGCGGAGGTAACGATGTGTAAAATATAGACAAAAATCCGAAAACATATTCTTACCTCTTTGAGTTCCTGGAAGATATGACCATTAAAAAGGTCGATAAGTGGAAGCGGGGAGTGTATTTTAGTATAAGTTTTAAAACTAGAAAACATATTTAATTTTGTGTGAAATCAATCAGTGTGTTTGGTGGTTAGCGGGAAAGGTCGGGCGGACACTGTGGTATCTGCTGATGATGACAACTTAGTTTTCGAAATGCGTATGCAGAATATGAACATTGATGTGGCCAGGGGTTTTATTTCCCTTTTCTGATTATCGCTTTCTTTGCATTATATTTTTTTCAACTAAAGCTTCTCAACATTTCTACCAGAGAGATCTTCTTGTAAACACGAACATAATACGCCTTGACGTACCGACAAAGAAGTGAAAACATTTTGTGTCGCCCGTTATCGACGGCGAGTTCATTGTTTCAAAACAATGGATTATAATTAAAATTAATAAAGTCCCTGTACATGCGAACGCGGGACTAGCAGGCCCTTCGTTATCGATTTACAACTTTGAACAGGACATGCTTAGTTTGTCAATTGACACTTCGACTGCGTGCTCGACGTAGAATATGAGGGAGACGAGAGACACGCTGACCAGCATGTTAAAGAGGAACTTTTTCTCTTTTTGTTTTTTTTCTTTATTATGTTGTTTGTATATATTACATAAATAAGATACGCAGAAAGGATGCTTAAGTAATACTAAAATTTTTCGTCTGTCCATCTCGATACGGTTTAATGTTCTTACATGGCGAACAGACATTTCTTTTTGTTTAATGGAGTTTATTATTGAAGCTGACAATATGTATCAAATTTTGGTTTTCAAGCACTGTATTTTTAAACATAACCTGGAATTTAATATCAAATTCTACCTACATAGACTTAAAAAGCTATTTTAGGAGTTATGAAAACAATTTATTGAGGATATAATGAAAAACTAATGCAGACATGAAAAGTAAATGGGAAAATTATAATAAAAACTAACGAAAGACAGACACACAGTGCTAAAAAAAGGTTAAAAACTAATTGATTTTAAGCAAAAAAATTTCCTAGATTTAACATAACGTCAGCTTCATTCATCAATAGACACTAGCTTCTGTAGATTGATTTTTGTTTTTTTAATCATCCTCCATATTTAGTACTTGTCACGTTTAGGAACATTTTATTTTTGCTGATAATAGTGCAATACCAAATAATACATAAGCCTAATTCTGTTCTTCCAGTATATATGTCAAAATTTCCTTTCAAAGATGACTTCCAAAACTAAGTCTGAAATTTACGTATTAATAACGGATATTTATAATATATAACTGAAAAATATTTTATTGGTATACTCTCAATAAGCTTCTTTTTCCTTGAAACTTCATTAAAAAAATAATTGTTATTTTTCTCTTATAACCAATGATATCGCTATTACGATCTTACTTAGAATTCCGCTTCTATCGATTTCCATTTAAAACTCGTATATTCGCTCGAAGACGATCTTATCTGGAGAGTAATAATCAAACAAAAGGGCGTAGGAATCACGTCTGCCATAATCAGAGGTCCACAGATGCATTTTAAATAAGTAACTAGTACATGTCATCATTAAAACGTTTGATTTACTACCAGACATCAATGTGGTGATACTCCAGGTACCAATGTGGTATTAAAGGTGAAGAGGACGAGATGTAATTGATGTTGGCGTGTGATGAGGAGAAGTTTTAATTATTCAAAACATTTGCCAAGGTGTCGCACCTCTTCGTTTCCCGTGTTTATCTCACGTCTTTATATTTAGTAACGCAGTGTCAAACAAAACTTATCCAATGGCAATCATATTTTCATATTTTAGTAATATAGTTATTTATTATGTATTTATTTATTTTCAAAATAATGTACATGCACCGTATAAGGTATATACAGTGTGTTTCAAAAAGAATATACGTATTTCGAATGCATATATTTATTAAACTTTAAGACATACGAATATGAAACATTACACACATATTTACGAACTTATCAGTTTTGTAAGCTATATTGTTGTAAAATCACGTGGAACGTTCAATGTCTCAAGAATGTTGCGAAATTATTAAAATTTATTATCAGAGACAATGTTTTGTAAAGGAAACTTGTAGATTATGAGAACTCTATAGTATATATGCATCATCAACCAAGTGAACAAACAACTCGTATTGTTGTTTTTGAACGTGCGTTTACGTTTCTAGATAATCCAAGAAGAAATCGTGCAAGAAATTTAAGATATGCTGGCAAGTGTTCGTGATAATTCAAAATTTGTCTGTTTAAGTTCGTGCTCCTCACTTGGATCTTATATATGGATCAATTTGTGTTGTAATCTAAAATCTGGGTTCGCATCCATACAAAATCCAATAATTGAAGCTATCAGATATCTGTCTTCGTCGTGGTTTCGCTGCTTCGATATTAGAGCACCTGGCTGCGTATCCACTTTTTTATCGTATTGTAATGTTCAGCAATGAGGCGCATTTCTTACTAAACATCTGCAGGGTTTTGATCTAACACTCTTGCATCCGGAGAAAGTTAAAATTTGGTGTGTCATTAAAGCCGGTGGTCTCATAGGTACTTATACCCTTTAAATGCGCAAGGACAGAGTGTCACCATAAATTGAGTTATCAGGCAATGTTAAGCGAATATTTCTTCCCATTTGTTGATGCAACTATTCTGCAGGAATACTGGTTCCAAAGAATGGCGTTAAGTGCCAAACGCGAATGAAGTCATCATTTTAAAGTTATTTCAAGGAATGGTGGATTTTTCCACCACGATCTTGCCAGTGACTCCTTCTGGGGTTATATGAAGTCGAAGGTCTATGCTAACTCAACAGTAATTGAAGATTTAAAAGCCAAAATCAGAACTGTTATTCGTGAAACAAAGGCTGCAATGTGTGAGAACCTAATGACAAATTGAACTCATGGAATACGCTATTCTTGACAAAGTCGTGGTATACATTTGAATAACATTATCCTCAAAACATAATTGTAATAAGGTGTTCTTTCGAATAAAACAAAACATTTATGTTGCAGAACAATTTTTTCGTTTTATTTCATTTTAAAATCCTAAACGAATGGATCACCTATATAATAATATGTATTTTAAAATAATCAGGTCTCAGTTATGATGACATAACTATGATAGATACAGTATTTGAAATACACACCATTGTCATTATTAGTAGAACTTGAAAAAGACAGAGAACAATAATGGAATAATTATTTTTTTTCAATATTTGCACTCATCCCAATGCTTTTGCAATGAGATTCCTTCAAAAAATTCTTTCGGTAACTCCTCAATAATGATCAATAGCTGTCTTCATGTCATTATCAGCAGAGGATTCAAGCCATTAAAATTACTTTCTCAACATGTGGAAAAGATAGCAATTGCTAGATTCTAGATCTGTTTCTTGCGAAAGACTGTGTTTTGTTTTCGTGTAAAGTAGTTCGTGGATATTTCTGTGTGAGCTTTAGCACGACACTGTGATTAGTTTCTGCTGAAGATAACACATTAGTTGTCGAAATAAGTAAACAGAATACGAATATAGATGTGGTAAGAGGCTTTTTACTTTTTCCTTTATTTATAACGCTTGTATGTTCAAGTTTTTAATCTCGATCTTTTCGCTATTTACACTGCATAAAATGTACAAACATTTTTAAATTTTAACACCACCTAGTCATCATTAAAATCATCGTAATTCGTCATTGTTTCCATAGCCAAGTAGATAGTATAAAAATGTTCTTTCATATGATTCTTTAGCCTGAAAATTGCTGTAAGATTATTTGAAACGAAAAGTAAGGGACTAAAAGAAGAACAAATTTGTGGAATCCCTTTTTTTTTATTGTCGTGCAATTTGTCTGGATGTAGTGTTACGGCTTTTTATTAAAAATTTTGCATGATAAACGTGTGTCCAAATTTAATTAATTCACACGGATACTAATAACTCACGATCATAATTTATAATCGCCAATCATTCCCCCATTTTACACGAAATATCACCACATGGCTGCATGTAGAAACGCATGTGTATGTGTATATGCAAATGTGGAGGCCGTATATCGTCTCTAGTCGAGAGGAAAAATAACAAAAGATAAGAGACTAATGGAGAAAATATCCCGCCTAACCCGACTGGTCATATTTATTTAGACCGGTTCAGCGTTCGACGAATGCGTTCGGTGCCATTGTCCGCCAAATATTCAACATCTCCTCTTGTGCATGTTCTTTGGGTCTCTGCGATGCCAAAAATTTCTCACTCAAAATGCAGTCTGGATGAGACAGAACGCAGCACACAGCAGAATGTGTTTAATTCAGCGAAATTTCGAATTTCCTTTTCATTATTTTGCGCGGGGCGTTTCAAATTGTTTAACATACAAACAACGCACACATCGACGATTATAATGAGCTATTTTACGGAATATGTGTTTGTACATTATGTAAACGTATAACAACAATCTGTATTCATAAGCGTGAGCATGCGGATGCACGTCTTTAATAACGGTTCGAACATCACCGGATTCGAATGACATGATGACACGTAAGGTTTCGTTTCTTATTGTGCTTGATACGGACTGCTGACTATGAATGTATGTCTGTAATAAATTCAGCGTTGAATGTTGTTATTGCGAGAAAGCTTTCCTTTATGTGATCATTCATGTTTTTCAAATTTGAATAGCTTTCCGTTTAAGTTTTTGACGGAATATTTTGATACTTCTTATTTATATTAAGAAGTATGTTTATAAATAGAGTTGCGCACTTTATTCGGAAGTAGTTAAACCTGAGCTGTAGTATAATGTGGATGTACGAGGGTGGTCCCAGAAGTACCCGATCCAACAAAGAAATCACAAAAGTTTTGAAAAAAAATATATTTATTTTTCAACATAAATCTCCTTTCAGCTCTATACACTTTTCCCAGCGATGTTCAATAAGTTCTATACCCTTTTCATAATAACAACTGTCTTGCTCTTCAAAATAGCCGTTAACTGGCGACATCACTTCTTCGTCGTTGGAAAATCTTTAACCACAGAGCCATTTTTTCAAGATTGGGAACAGAAAATAATCCAAGGGGGTTAATCTGACGAATAGAGTACATGAGGTAGCAATTCAAACTTTAATTGATTAATTTGGCCATTGCAATAACGGATTTGTGAGCTAGTGTATTGTCTTCATGAAACAACACCTTCTTCTTTGCCAAATGCGCCCGTTTTGGCTTGATTTCTTCGCTCAAACGTTGCAATAAGTTCACATAATACTCGCCATTGATAGTTTTTGCTTTTTCAAGATAGTCAATGAAAATTATTCCACAGGCATCCCAAAAAGCCGATGAGCTTGCATGCAGATGAAACGGTCTTCGCCTTCTTTGGATCCGGTTCTCCCTTTTGAGTCCATTGTTTTGATTGTTCTTTCGTCTCGGGTGTGAAGTGATGGATCCATGTTTCATTCATGGTTATGAAACAGTGCAAAAATTCTGCTTTGTTGCTTTGAAACTTGGCTAAACACTCAATTGAAACATCTTCGCGACATCATTTTTGCTCGAGTGTGAGCAAACGCGGCACTCTTCTTGCACACAGCTTTCTCATGTCCAAATTTTCAGATAATATGCGATGTACCGCACTTTTTGAAATGCTTACTATGTCTGCTAGCTCGCGCACTTTCAGTCGACGATCAGCCAGTACGGCTTTGTGGATTTTTTTCACCATTTCTGGAGTCGCCACCTCATTTGGTCGACCACTGCGATGCTTGTCTTGAGAGCTCGAACGGCCTCGTTTAAACTCTGCTACCCAATATTTCACTATTCTAAACGAAGGAGCAGACTCACTCCGAATAGAATCCAGCTTTTATATCGGTTGCGCTGAGGCCTTTCAAATAGAAGTATTGTATCACGTAACGATAACCAGTTCTCTCCATTTTTACAAATTCACTGAAAACGTTCACTATTAATGTCTGCCAAACAAATACTAAACAAACCTATGCTTTATAGATTGTGTACTTTCTAATACAGTGATATTTTTCGAACAACTACCGCTATCTCTAGGTCAGGCCGGGTACTTATGGGACCACTCTCGTATAATATCAATACTATTACATATATCAAACAATTCCTGTAACAATTACCTTCATTATTCCTTGCTTTCGTTATATTTTCTTTCTTTTTAAATAAGTGGACGGTAAACACTGATCATCTGTTATATATAAATATTCAATTTAAGACTATTTTTATTTGCGGGAAAGTACGTAATTTTTTTTCTTCGGTTTTACACTTGTTTTGCTAGTTCACATTATATGAACAACTGCATTCTATTGATCCTATCCTAATGAGGTTACAAAACACAAAATGCAATGAAATATAAATCGAAGCGCCACTAATTGGACGAACTAAGATGCAGATTAATGAGTACATATTTCATATCTGCTTCATCAAACAAGAAAACTGTGCAGAAGTAAATTAATAGTTTTTCAGTTGTTTATCCATTTTCTTGCGTTGTTTAATGCCATTTCAAATATGCGTTTTAGTCCTAATTGAACAAAGTTAAAGCAAAACGAAAAGGAAATGACTATATCGATGTCAGCGTCTGTATGTGATATATGTACATACACGAATATACACCTATATGTACTTGTACATGTATGTGCTCTTCCACGATACTCATTAAAAGCTTGAATAGCACATATGGTGCGTCCAAGAGATTACAGCATAGTCGGCCAGATGTGCGGAGCGCGGAAAAACACAAAAAGGGGACCACACATGTAGGAAATACATTTGGTCGACGCGTCTCGCCTCTAAATGTGTAACTCGGGAGTTAGCATTGTGAAGTCGGCAGCTATCTCGCTTTATTCGAAAGAGGATTTTGAGGAGTAATACAGGCGGAGAGAATAGGTAAACGTAGAAAATAAAAAAGAATCTCTTCGGGATATTTAGGTACGGGTGTATATACACAGGTAGTGAACTAGTAAGTTTTAGCATAGAGAAGCTTGTATACACACATAGATACATATATAAATGTATACGCGTGCATCTAAAAGAATACCGCACCATTTTTTCTTCTCTTGATTTGTAGTAACCTGTCGTTAACTACCCGAAAAAGAAGAATAGTTATTTTTAAAAATGTGGTCGTGCAACATCTTCGTATCCTTTTTCCTTTTTATTCCATCGTGTTACAGTAGCTCGAGATTGTAGTAGAAAAGCAGCTGGTGTTTTAATAAGGGAAACCTCGATAGGCTATAAATAATTTCTCTGCAATTTTAACAGTATGTAATTCTAAATACGTTTAATTAACTATTAATGTTGTATGCCACAACTACGACTAGGCAAATTTTTATAGATACTGTGGTCGATTAAATTAACTATCAGGTTGTTACATATGAAATGTCCGATTTTGTAAGGAATAAAAAAAAGTCTAAATTTAAAAAAATATAAATATTTATTCTGCAAAATAGTCTCCATTTACATCAATGGTTTGTTGCCAACGGCCTGGAAGCTGAAAAATTCCCTTTGAAAAGAAATCAAGGTTTTGACGGCTCACATATTGCTCAAACACTGCTATTACAGACTCCCGGTCAGGGAAGTCCCTATTTTTTAAGTGATTGTCTAAACTTCGGAAAAAATGAAAATCAGTTGGCGAAAGGTCTGGTGAATAAGGTGGGTGAGGGAGAATTTCGTAACCAAATTCCGAAAGTTTTTGGATTGTCTGTCGTGCAACATGAGGTCTTGCATTATCATGAAAAAGTATGGGTCCATGTCTATTGACTAGTGAGGGCTGCAAGCGGTTCAATTTTCCATGCATAGTTTCCAGTTCGGCACAATAGGACGCTGCCGTGATGGTTTCACCAGGTTGCAAAAATGAATAGTGAATAATACCCTTACTGGTCCACCATACAGTCATCATAATCTTTCGCGGGTGAAGTGATGCTCGTGCATGCTGTCTTGGTGCTTCACCTCGATCTAACCATTGTCCTGACCGTCTCCGATTATCATAAAGTATCCACTTTTTGTCACACGTTACCACTCGATGAACAAACGGTTCAACTTTCTGTCGATTAGCCAAAGAGCCTAATCGACGGAGCTTATTGGCTTCCGTTAATTGGTGCGGCACCCATCGATCGAGTTTCTTCACTTTGCCAATCGAAGAAAGGTGACGACTAATGGTGGCAATGGACACTTGAAATGTTTCTGCAAGGCTACGCACTGTTGTCGACGGATTACTTTCAACTTCTAAACGCAGCTCGTCGTCATTAACGGTGCTACGCGCATATCCGCGAGGCTCATTTTCCAAATCAAAATTTCCCTCCCTAAATTTTTTAAACCATCGCCGTAATGTGCGTTCATTACACGTGGTTTCACCGAACGTCTGATTAATTTCTCGCGTTGCTGCAGCTGCATTTAATCCCTTTTTA
Source organism: Dermolepida albohirtum (assembly GCA_031893035.1). Lineage (NCBI taxonomy): Eukaryota > Metazoa > Arthropoda > Insecta > Coleoptera > Scarabaeidae > Dermolepida > Dermolepida albohirtum. The sequence goes on from JAVIWB010006361.1 coordinate 430,653, forward strand.
AATTGAAAGAGGTACATTGCCCGAATATCTCTTGCCGACAGCATTTCCATAGGCGAGGCAAGGACAGGTGTATTAATCTTTCCAAGAATTGGAACAGGTACACACTTCAAAATAAATACCCTTTTCTACAAATACAATAATAATTTTCACCAAAAACATACACGTCTTTACACAGGTGCGATTCAGTTCAGACTGAAGGAAAAAACGGACATTACATTTGTAACAACCTGATACTAAAGGTTAATAAAATCCCTTTCCTCAATAATTTTCATATTCTCTATTCTTAATTTTATTATATCCCTCTTTACGATTTACGAAATTAAATGTAGATTGCAATAAACAATACATCGGTCAGATTAAACGTTCAATAGAAACCCAGTACGAGGGTGGCCGTTTTGTATATCGGGAATAACGAACAAAAAAAATTTTATTATCGAAAATAGCTTAATTACTTTTCAAAATATTCTCGTTGAAAATCAATGCACTTTTGCATTCGTTTAAACCAATCCGAAAAGCATTGCTGCCACTGTGAAGGCGGTATTTCCCAAATATGAGTTTTGAATGCCTCAACTGCCTCTTCCGGCGTAGAAAACCATTGACCACGAAGTTTATTCTTCACGTGTGGGAACAAAATGAAAGAAATCACAGGGAGCTAGATCAGGGCTGTACTTCGGCCGGCTCATCAATTCAATGTTTTGCCCAGCCAAATATTCAATTGTTTGAAACGACTTGTGAGAGTTCGCATTGCTCTCTAGAGGCACGGTTGCAACGTGACCGGTTTTTCAGAAAAAGCAGGCGACCATTTGTTTTGATGTGCTTCGAACGCGAACAACTTTTGTTGGTTTTGGCTCATCTTGGAATACCCACACAGTCGACTGCTGTTTACTATCGGGCTCATACGTATAGATCCAAGATTCATCACCTGTGACGACTTTATAAATGTTCTTTGAAGCACCGCCATTGTATTTTTTTGTGCACTTCTTGGCACCAATCGACGCGAGTCCTTTTTTGAGCGGTTATCAAATTATGTGGTACCCAACGTGAACATAGTTTCTTAACGGCTAAATGTTCATGCAGGATCTTATGCACGCTGGTGTTACTAATACCTAGAGATGCCTCAATCTCACTGTATGTCACATGACGGTCTTTCATTATTAATTCAGACACTACATTGACATTTTCCAACACAACATCATTTGTGGGACGACCTTCACGAAATTCATCGTCCAAAGAACGCCGCCCAAGTTTGAATTCACTCGACCAACGATGAACTGTAGTTTTCGATGGTGCTTCATCACCATATAAAGAATTCAGCTCGTCGATGCATTCTTGTTGAGATAATCCACGCCGAAAGTTATCGAAAATAATTGCACGAAAATGTTCGCGAGTTAGTTCTATTTTGTCGCTGACATAAAATTTTCAAGTTACTGTCAACCACAGAAATAGCGACCGGATAATAAAACTGTTAACGTAAATATATTGCCAAAAATGACAAACTTCACGATGCAATCATCAGATCGGAGCCAACACTAAGAGTGTTGCCAGTTCCCGAAATATAAACGGCTACCTCCGTAGAAGAATAGGTTGAAACAAATAAAGTGAATATTTTCAAACCTGTCTTTTATTAATATTGGGTCTGGGAAAAAGTTCGTGGCGTTTTTTCAGTAAAATTCAAGTGGTCCCCGCATGGCGCGTGGACGAATTCATTTAAACCGAATATGCTCCATTATTATCGACAATGTTTCGCCATTTTTTTGGTAGATCCATGATCCCATCGGTGAAAAACTTCTGTGGTTTCTGGTCGAAAAACTGAATCAAGTAGTTTTCACAGGCTTCTTTTGAAACCAACTTAATTCCATTGAGAGAGTTCTGCAGAGATCGAAACAGATGATAGTCAGAGGGTGCTATATCCGGACTGTAAGGTGGGTGCATCAAAACTTCCCAACCAAACTCTCTCAATTTTTGACGGGTCATCAAAGAAGTGTGTGGTCGGGCGTTGTCATGATGGAAGACAACACCTTTCCTATTAATCAATTCGGGCCGTTTTCTTTCAATCGCCTGGCGTAATCTCTCTAGTTGTGCACAGTAGAGTTGAGAATCAATCGTCTGACCAGTTGGAAGTAGCTCGTAGTGGACGATTCCCCTCCAGTCCCACCATACACACAGCATCACTTTTTTTGGCGTCAATGTTGGCTTAGCGAACGCTTGTGACGGCTCACCATCCTTTATCCACGATCTTTTACGCTTCCGATTATCGTACGTAATCCATTTTTCATCTCCGGTTATTAAACGTTTCAGAAACGGCTCGATTTCATTCCGTTTCAGCAGCGCATCGCAGATGTTAATTCGGTCCATCATGTTTTTCACGCTCAACTCATGAGGAACCCATACGTCAAGCTTTTCTTTGTAACCAGCTTTGTGTAAATGGTTCAAAACAGTTTTGTGGTCAATGCCTAGCTCCATGCCAATATCGACACTGCTGATATGCTTATCTTGTTGGACTTTTTCAAGAATTTCATCAGATTTTTCAGTGATTGGACGACCGGAGCGTGACTCATCTTTCACATTGAAATTTCCAGAACGAAAGCGAGCGAGCCATTTCCGCGCAACAGATTTCGATAAAGTACCTTCACCGTACACAGCACAAATTTTATCATAAGCCTGCGCAGCGTTCTTCCCCTTATCATAATAATATTGCAGAATATAGCGAAATTTCTCATTATTCTTCTCCATTTTCAAGTGCGAATAACTTTCCAACCACTGCACCGATTACAATGTTTCTACGCTCAAACTAACGTTCGAAAGGTCATCTAAAAAACGAGCCCTCGGTGGTGTCGCTGTGACTTGTTGTTCTTTAGTTATCGGCAACCAATGCCATCTATCGGGAAAAACGCCACGAACTTTTTCCCAGACCCAATATATTATAAGAAAGGTGAACACCCACTGCCGTGAGTCTAAACATACTTTTCAATATTAGTTTAATAATTGTTATTTATATTTTAAAGAAAATTAAAATTTCAGGTCCATAAATCATTCATAAACAACTGTCTTCAACACGATTTTAATCATGAAACACGGTGTTTCGGATGAAATAACCACATACAAATGTGAATAATTTATGTTTGGGCTGTGTGGTAATACAAAGCCATTGTGTTAAACTATATACATGCTTACATACGCCCAAGCATAGCCATTCATAGTTTAACTTGGTTAATAGTGCGATCCCAAAGCGGGTGCGTACGTATGTACGTACGACTTGCTTTCAGAAAAAGCCCACGTCTTGGTTGTAAACATAACGATATCCTTCCGACGGATCGCTTCGTTTTCCCGAGAAAGATGATGCAAATGATCTTTTCGTATGGTTTACTTTAAACAAATCCGTTTGGTGATTCATTGTTAGAAGATCTAAAATTACTTTCCTCTGTGTAAACGTTATGAATAATAATGTATAGGATACTCATCGTTTTTATTGTTTGGCTTAACTACTTGATGGAATCGTTAACTTATTTCACAACTGTTTATAATATATACGGGCTTTTTTACGAGTAACGTACGTTAAAAATAGGAATATTAAACAAATTTAAATGTTAATTTGTTAAATTTGAAAATTTCAATTAATTTAACTAATATTTATTTCGACTGTGTTGTATGCTATTTAAATTACACGTATCAACAATTGGAAGACGCGCCTTGATGTATCTTTCTTTTAAATCTAATGAAATTATACAATCAGTTAAGTAAGAGCGTGTTTGGGTTATTTACATAAAAATTGATTTAAAAAGAATTTCAAATACGTAGGTAGGTTTTATTCTATCGGAACAAAGATGCTATTGTATCAATATGTGCCGTCGATAATTGCCTGGCATCTCCAGGGCATGCTTTCGACCAAGCTGACGGTGTATTCATTCGGCAAGGACTTCCAAATGCAACGAATTTCTAATGTTAATAGCTTCACCAAATTGAACACCTTTCCTTCACGAAGTTTATGCTTGATATTTGCCCACATACTTTCAATCGAACTGCGACTCTAACGGCCAATCAATCTGTTTTTCTCCTGTGATATTTGGGGTTGTTGTTCTGCAGGATCCAGTCTGCTGTCAGATTCCCCCCTTTTACTCAGTGGAAAGTTTTCTGCGATGTTTGTAGTCGGCAACAAAGATTTCTTATAAAGCCCGAGCATTTTCTGAGCAATTAGGTTGTAGGTAAGCAAAGCTCCGAAACCCAGATTTGAGGAGCAACTCCAAAGATGCACTTTTACTGTGTATTTGACGACCCACTATACTAACGATAAAATAACCCCAAACCTTCGTTCGTAAAAATTACATTGCTCCAATTTTTCTTCGTGCAAGCGAGACGCTTTGTAACGTGATTTTCACCTAACAAAGTTTTCTTCACTGAACTACGCCATTTGATATCAAGAGTTCGGATAGCTACATACGATGTATCTGTGCCTTTCTGTTCTAGTGTTGCTACTTTTTGACGCAACGGTAAGCTAGGTTTCTGCGAAAACAAGTTCAGGATCTGTTTTCGACTTTGGCAGATAGTTTTCCTATCGAACCACGTTCCAGCAAATTATCGACGGTTTTTGTCTCCTTATATCGCTACACTCACTTATTGACGAATTGTTTTGACATCCTCCATACTTAGTAAACCTGTCGGGTGGATGCAGAAGAACATAGTCTGGTAGGGTGACGCGTAAACTGCACTCATGGCGCTTTATGTATTTCTCTGTCAAGAATTTAATGTCAACTGACCCTTTCGTAATAAAACATCAAAGACAAAGGTTCCCTTTCTCGCTTCACGAAAAAATTAGGTCGATACGTTTTGCCAACTGCTACTTATGCCAAACACGCTCTTTTTTAACCGACTGTATATACTTAGTACTAAAGATACAGGATTGGTAAAATGAGAAGTATTTGATGATATTTTTAGATTTCTCATTTGTTGTCAATTTTTGGATTTGGAATTGAAAATTGCCGAGATTTCCAGTCTTATATATCTTCGTAGCTACTGGAGATAGAACAACATATCGTAAATATTCTTCAGAATGCGTTGTGTTTTTGATAATTTTAAAAATGTAGAACTTTGAATATTGTGTTCTTCTTGTCATTTGTCGCTGATTTGGTGAAAGGACACTAACCGATGGCGAATTTCGTCAGATATTCTAGTTATTTCACCATCCTTAGAAATGAACGTAATCACAATACGAATGGTAGAAGAAAATGAATTGTATTGCTTTAGAGTGTCAGAAAAATATCCACAGTCCCTTGTACTAAAGTAAACAAGTACTTAATTAATAATTGAAAACACAATAGCTCAACGAAACTTCGAAATCCAGTGATATACTAACCCACATTGCGCACAAACTATCCTTAAGTAGGTAACGAAATACGCATTGACTAAGAATATTATCGCAGAAACCACTTTCTTTTTCATTTAATAATATACTTCCAATTCTTAGAACTTTATTATGAGAGTAGAGTAATGGTAGTTAATCGTTGAGGTTGTTACTTTGTGAAATTCCATTACACCAAGGAATAAATAAAACATTTTGTCTAAATTTCATATTATATAAGATATTTACTGCGACTAGTTCCGTCTGTTAGGGTATTATCGAATTTAAGCTGGATAATGTCCTATCAGTTACAATAGGGCAATAATTTCTTAAAATAAAATATTTACAGACGTGATTACCCCGGATGTAATATAATTACGAATAAAATGATAGTTCCCTATAATAAATAACAAACATAATAAAATTGTTAAATACTATCACCTCCAAGTAAATATTGCTATCGGACAAAGTTCAAATTTAACATTTTGATAGAAATTGTAATTGTACAAATATAACTGTATAAATAGTGTCATTTATTTCTTCTTCGGTAGCTGTTTTTAGTCTGCCCGAACCTGGTGCTTGTTCTATCACGTTTCAATTTAGAAATCCAATTTGCAACTGCACCATACAAAAGAGAAGAATCACTATGAACTTCGTCTAACTCCATTTTCATTTGTTTTGTGTTTAAGTTTTTCAAAAAGAAATGCTTTAGCACTGCACGAAACTCGGTTTTATGATCATGATTAAGATAATGCGGAAATTTTTAACTTGTCTATTTAAAAATTTGCCAGTAGTTGTATGAACAATTAGCTATTCAAGACAAGTGAACAGAAGGTACGCATAACGTCATCTTTTCGTTCATTCTACTAATATTCCCATAAATCCTTATAAGTAAATTTGTGTTTTTAGGTCAGGCTGTAACGATAGCACACTAGAAAAAGAGCTCTTGTATGTTTCCTTTAAAAAAAAAACGAGCAACAGTGTGCGTAGTGTGTAATACGTTGATAAAAAACTTCAATACTACTGTATTCTCTCTCTCTCTCTCTCTCTCTCTCTCGTTTTTATTCAGAATATAAATATGTTGAAATAACAAACTTTCGTTTGCTCAAACTACTTGTCTATTTAACTTGGCAGCATTTGTTCTTGAAGTAACATTTTGTTGTAACATTTTTGAAATGGATAAACTTGATATGAACTGATGAATGAACAATACCTCCTTCTTTTATTCAAACATACGAATGTACGAATGAAAGAGCAAGGGCGTATAATCTCGCTAATTAAGCCCACAAAGAATCGTTCGTTAATAAGATAACTTAGCCTGGTGAGGGGTGAATTCCTTGAAACGCGTAGCAAACAGGGTGTTATTAACATTTGAATGATTGTTTAAATGTTGATCTGAACTGTTGCATAGAAAAAAGACGAGTCACTATAAACTCTAATCCCGTTTTTTTTCGTTGTGTTTTGCATTTAAACCATTCAAAAAGAAGTGCTTTATCACTGCACGAAACTCAGTTTTATGTTTATGATTAACAAAATGCAGAAATTGTTTGCTTTGCTTGTCTGTTTTGAAAATTTGACTGTAGTTGTATGAACAATTGCCTTTTCAAGATAAGTGATTAGAACGTACGCGTACCGCCATCTTTTGGTTCGTCTTAGTAATATTCCCATTTATCCTCGTAAGTAAAATTGTATTGCGTACAGAACTTCGGTTTGCATATTATTGTTCGTCTCTCTTTCCATACTAACTTTCTCCGTTGTTCATTTCAGCATTTTTATAAGCACAGTTAAGTTTGTCAAGTTTTAACCGAGATTTCTATCTTATTCGAGTAGCTTGGAGCTATTAAAATTTCGTGTTTAATATGCTTTTATCTTGAAATTTTTATTTGAAAATTCTAAATATTGAGAAAATATAGTCGGCATAATTTATGGTTAATTATTACAAAATTATCCTATGCAGCTATCGAAAGTTGTTCAAGAACAGCATAAATAAATATAATTTCACTTCGATTATAATACCGCAAACAAAAAAAAAACGCTATTTCGGCAATGTAAATGTCATAATTAATGGCCATCAATTCGCATAATAAAATTCTTTTAAATCTAATGAAATTATACAATCAGTTAAGTAAGAGCGTGTTTGGGTTATTTACATAAAAATTGATTTAAAAAGAATTTCAAATACGTAGGTAGGTTTTATTCTATCGGAACAAAGATGCTATTGTATCAATATGTGCCGTCGATAATTGCCTGGCATCTCCAGGGCATGCTTTCGACCAAGCTGACGGTGTATTCATTCGGCAAGGACTTCCAAATGCAACGAATTTCTAATGTTAATAGCTTCACCAAATTGAACACCTTTCCTTCACGAAGTTTATGCTTGATATATGCCCACATACTTTCAATCGAACTGCGACTCTAACGGCCAATCAATCTGTTTTTCTCCTGTGATATTTGGGGTTGTTGTTCTGCAGGATCCAGTCTGCTGTCAGATTCCCCCCTTTTACTCAGTGGAAAGTTTTCTGCGATGTTTGTAGTCGGCAACAAAGATTTCTTATAAAGCCCGAGCATTTTCTGAGCAATTAGGTTGTAGGTAAGCAAAGCTCCGAAACCCAGATTTGAGGAGCAACTCCAAAGATGCACTTTTACTGTGTATTTGACGACCCACTATACTAACGATAAAATAACCCCAAACCTTCGTTCGTAAAAATTACATTGCTCCAATTTTTCTTCGTGCAAGCGAGACGCTTTGTAACGTGATTTTCACCTAACAAAGTTTTCTTCACTGAACTACGCCATTTGATATCAAGAGTTCGGATAGCTACATACGATGTATCTGTGCCTTTCTGTTCTAGTGTTGCTACTTTTTGACGCAACGGTAAGCTAGGTTTCTGCGAAAACAAGTTCAGGATCTGTTTTCGACTTTGGCAGATAGTTTTCCTATCGAACCACGTTCCAGCAAATTATCGACGGTTTTTGTCTCCTTATATCGCTACACTCACTTATTGACGAATTGTTTTGACATCCTCCATACTTAGTAAACCTGTCGGGTGGATGCAGAAGAACATAGTCTGGTAGGGTGACGCGTAAACTGCACTCATGGCGCTTTATGTATTTCTCTGTCAAGAATTTAATGTCAACTGACCCTTTCGTAATAAAACATCAAAGACAAAGGTTCCCTTTCTCGCTTCACGAAAAAATTAGGTCGATACGTTTTGCCAACTGCTACTTATGCCAAACACGCTCTTTTTTAACCGACTGTATATACTTAGTACTAAAGATACAGGATTGGTAAAATGAGAAGTATTTGATGATATTTTTAGATTTCTCATTTGTTGTCAATTTTTGGATTTGGAATTGAAAATTGCCGAGATTTCCAGTCTTATATATCTTCGTAGCTACTGGAGATAGAACAACATATCGTAAATATTCTTCAGAATGCGTTGTGTTTTTGATAATTTTAAAAATGTAGAACTTTGAATATTGTGTTCTTCTTGTCATTTGTCGCTGATTTGGTGAAAGGACACTAACCGATGGCGAATTTCGTCAGATATTCTAGTTATTTCACCATCCTTAGAAATGAACGTAATCACAATACGAATGGTAGAAGAAAATGAATTGTATTGCTTTAGAGTATCAGAAAAATATCCACAGTCCCTTGTACTAAAGTAAACAAGTACTTAATTAATAATTGAAAACACAATAGCTCAACGAAACTTCGAAATCCAGTGATATACTAACCCACATTGCGCACAAACTATCCTTAAGTAGGTAACGAAATACGCATTGACTAAGAATATTATCGCAGAAACCACTTTCTTTTTCATTTAATAATATACTTCCAATTCTTAGAACTTTATTATGAGAGTAGAGTAATGGTAGTTAATCGTTGAGGTTGTTACTTTGTGAAATTCCATTACACCAAGGAATAAATAAAACATTTTGTCTAAATTTCATATTATATAAGATATTTACTGCGACTAGTTCCGTCTGTTAGGGTATTATCGAATTTAAGCTGGATAATGTCCTATCAGTTACAATAGGGCAATAATTTCTTAAAATAAAATATTTACAGACGTGATTACCCCGGATGTAATATAATTACGAATAAAATGATAGTTCCCTATAATAAATAACAAACATAATAAAATTGTTAAATACTATCACCTCCAAGTAAATATTGCTATCGGACAAAGTTCAAATTTAACATTTTGATAGGGCGATTTATTAGAGGTTGCCTCCAATAAATAAACGCAAGCACACCTACATGTTTGCACTATCTATCGATTTACTGTGCAGATAAAATCGTTCCTGGAAAATGTATAACAAGAGAATTTCGAACTTATCCTCCACTGAGACGTCTTTTATTGGAACAGACACACTGCCAAGTATCTAGACTGAGGCAAGTTAATCCTAAGTTGAAATCAATCCCGGTTCGGAGTTCGTCGACAGTTGGGCACCCTCCTTTTCTGTGACGGATGATATCGAACGTATTGTGGGTACAGCCACATACATACACACATACAGAGTAAGGTTCACTGGCAAATAGAAACAGAAAAGCAAGCCTAGCGAAGTAATACTTCCCGCCGTTGCAGGCCTTACTGCGTCTACATTACACATAATTTTGTTCGTATTTTGTAGACTAATATTAACTATATTAAACAAAACGTTACATATTGATATGATATGCTCTGTGAGCTTTTACTTGTTTATCGAGAAAGTCTGTAAGTTTTGTGACTATTCAGTATAATATTTTTGAAATTCAGACACTAGTGAATATTTTGGTAAACTTTTTATAAACTGAGCTACGATCAACCTTTCTAACTAGATGTTAATCAGCTAGGATTAACATCTAGTTAACACAACATTCAAATAAAACAAATAATAGCTGCTCTCAGAACGAGAATAGGAAATAGAATGAAAAGCAAGCACAAGTAAGTCCATATAATTGTGAAAGGTGTTTAGTTGTGGTTAGAATACTGATACTATTATAGCTTTTTTTGAAGAATTATCGTCAATACTACATATAAAAGAAGGTATTTTAACAACAGAAAATATAATATTCTGTCTACTTACTAAATAACTCTAAATATTTCTGAAAAATGCGAGTGACCCGGCGCGGCACTGTACAAGGAAAATTACGTGCTCTTTAAAAACATTTGCACATTATTAATAAACAATATACAGTGAGAATGGTATTTTATCTATTTATAAAATTGAAATTAAAAGTTGTATCTAATAATACTTAAAAACATTTAGACTTAAGTGTCGTCTAAAAGACGGAAACCTCAGTTTTTGAAAATTTATTAAATCATGATTCGAATTATCAGGCTTCTATTCCATAAAACTCGTCTTTCAATGTAAAAATGAAATGACATTTATTTAACTTTTGTAATAACCAGTAAACATTTGAATAAATCAAACTGTTTAATGATTTTTCCAAATTTCTATGCACCGAAGAAAATTCTAAGTAAGGTTTCATTAAACATATCGCATTTAACATGTGATAATATGAAGAAATTTTATTTCTTCATTTACAGTAAATTGACCACTAACGTTTGACGCCACCTTAAAACGAATTTTAGGGTTTAGATTTTGTATTGCATTTTTTCATACATCAAATATTAACTAATAATTTATATTAATGCATTTAGTTCATGCAAATGTATTTATTCAACTGCTGTTTTTGGTCACCTATTTGCAATGTACTGAGTTTTTCATTTAAAAAATGTCACAGCAAGAGATTACTTCAAGAACAAATATTGCTAAGTTATATACTTTTTTCTTTCAACATGTTTATGTCTTGAATAAAATACGAGAGAGAGAATGCAGTAGTATTGAAGATTTTTTTGTTATCAGTCGAAAATGTAAACAAACTCGTGTTACACACTATACACGCCATTGTTCGCTTTCTTCTTTTTTTCGCTCTTTTTCTAGTTTGATATCATTACGGGTCGTCCTAAAAATATAGACCACTTGTGATTTAGATCGTAAGCTTTTTTGTGGTAGCAAGTGTACATACCTGATGAAAAACCAATTTAATATTTAACTTATTTGATATAAATAAATATAACCCATAAAATATTGAAAGATAAAATTAATACGTTGAATAAATAACATATCTTTATTTTATAATTAATTAAATACACTTTGTCTATATTGTTCACTAAGATTAATTAAAAAAAAGTTTCTATGACTATTGCACAATACTCTATTTATTTAGAGAGAGGTCAGTAATCAAAATCCGTACAAATGCAATAATAAAAACAATAGACTAACGAACAGCCACATCCACGATTAACTGCTTGCATCTCAGCGCCATTCAAATTAATGAACTTTATAATAAGAACCCTATGATAATTAAATTTAGCGCTTTAGTTAGGATAGATAAATAAAGGGATTGAAACGGAGTTCATCTGAGACAAATAATGATTGATGGATAGACATACTGTTCGTCCAGCTGCTCACCACTAACAGGAGAAGACCTTTACCAGTGTGTTATTGATTTTTGAGTCCAATAGTGGGGTTTGAATTTAATGGTAGGGTGTAGAAAATCCATTTAGCACTCTTAACCATGGCATATCTTTATATTTTGGACACACGACAAAGAGAAATTGAATAGAAGGATACACTACTATGTCTACGTGCTTCTTCAGTCTACGGAACAATATAAAGATACTAATTTATCGTCCGTTCTATTCTTATAAATTCCAAAATAGAAAGCTCATCATTGCATTACTCTAGTTTATTATTAATGAACCATGTTTCGACTCATAAATAAAATGTTTAACTTGATACGGATCCTAATAATAAATAATCCTGTTATATACATACGTAAATATAATATGCACTTGTATATTAATGTACATATATCAGTAGCAATCTATAATAAACAAGACCTTGACGATGGTGAAAAGAGATACCTTACATATAAGAAATACGGGCGAGACCGAAAACCGATAAATTTTATCAGTGTCTCCCACCGATACAATCCCAAAAATAGAAACGTCCAAACGGAGAACGCAGACGACAAACTTTCCTTTGTAAAGCTTTTCGTTACGAGTGCAAATAAAGCGTGCGATCGTGAATTGATACATTTTTGAAATAGCCCAAAATGATTTCATCAAAACTGACTTTTTGTTAAAGAGGTAATGAAGTTTTTTCTCTCTAGTTACGAGGGAGCGTTTTTATATTCGCGGAATGGGGGACAAGGGGTGGAAATAAAAAAACCAAATTATTTTTCTTTTTCAATATATTCACCTGCAAGACGGATACATTTTTCACATCTTTCAATTAATTTATTTATATCCTCATAAAAAAATGATTTCTCTTTATCTGCAAAATACGCCGAAACTGCCTCCTTGACTTCATCATCGGCAGTAAATTTTTTACCCCGCAGCTCTTTTTTCATTTTCGGAAACAGGTAATAATCACTCGGGGCTAGGTCTGGGTTGTAAGGTGGGTGATTCACAATTTCGAAGCCCACCTTATGCAGGGCAGCTAACGCAATGCGGCTCTTGTGGACGGGCGCGTTGTCGTGCAAAAGCAGAACACCTTTTGTCAATTTTCCCCGTATTTTCGCTTTAATGGCTTCTTTTAGTCGCTCTAATATTGAAGCGTAACATTCTCCGGTTATAGAAACACCTTTATCTTTATAATCAATCAACAATATTCCTTCCGAGTCCCAAAATACCGTTGCCATGAGTTCCCCAGCTGATTGTGACACTTTAAATTTCTTGGGAGGTGCTGTGCCCTTTTTATGCCACTGCATGGAGTCTTGTTTGGACTCAGGTTCATAATGATGAACCCAAGTTTCGTCTCCAGTAACAATTCCACTCAATACACCATCCTTGTCTTCATTACAGAGGTCCAAAAATGCACGCGAACACTCTATGCGCTGTTGTTTTTGCGGCGGCGCGAGCATTCTCGGCACCCATCCTGCGCTGACCTTAGACATGCCGAGATGATCGTGTAGGATTTTAAAAATTGTTGTATCGGATACTCCAACCATTTCTGCGAGTTGTTTCTTCTTTAGTCGAGCATCTTCGAGTACAATTTGTTCAACTTTTTGGATAAGTACTGGTGTGGTCACCTCAATGCTCCTGCCCGGCCTCGGGTCGTCTTCAAGGGATTTCCCTTCCTTGTTTAAATAAACTATGCCACTCGTACACCATGGTTTTTCCTGAACAAGAGTCGCCGTAAACCAATGACATCTCATTCATTATGGTCGCGACTGATTTTCCTTGCCTGGTAAGGAGCTTTATAACGGCACGATATTCGATTTTTTCCATATTTCACTTTTCACTCCTGATTATGTTACTTGGTTGACGATAGCTCAAAGACTAACTGTCTAATAACAATGAAACTTCGTATTTATACTAATCATGAGTCGCTGCACAGGCCACGCCCCCAATGCGCCTACTCACCCCTCTACAACCCGCTCATTCCGCGAACATAAAAACGCTCCCTCGTACTTTAATATGAAACAGTAAGTACTTAAACATTTAACTATTTTGTGAAAGAAACAACAAAAGATTATAAAAATTCATAAATAAATCTATAATAAAAAAAATTATTAGTGGATTTGAATATTACCGAAGATTGTTTCTATTTCTACTAATTTTCCATTATCATCCATTTACAAACCTGCTAGGACATCGTGGGGAGAATCAATGAAAATAATAGGATTTATGCTTTAGTGATATCTAGTAAGTAGCTGCGATTTTAGCTGTCAAAGTTACACTCTGAGAAATTAAACAAGGATTAAAGTTATCAAGATTACTCCGACACTTCATAAGTAACACAACTGATTCTTCTATGCTTCATTTTACCAAATTTACTTACTTAATAATTAAGAATACGTTCGAAATACATTTAATAGATAGTTTGGAAGTTAATTTGCAGAAAAATGAGGTAAATTAAGTTATTTTTATGAGTATTTTTTTAAAGCAAGTGTCTGTATGTTAATATGTAAACCACAAGTATTGTAGGTCATTAAGTTCAAATGATCAAATAGAATTAAAAAAATAAAGTATACAGGGTGATCCATTTACAAAACTCACTAATCAGTTATTGACCGAATTTTGTTCCATAAGTACTATCTACACTGTAAAATGAAAACTAATTAAATTTTGAATCGTATAGAAATATCAATATATATATATGAGTATATATTATATAATGGACAATGATCTCTCAAGACATGACCAAAGGAATTTCTTTTCGTCAGTCCACTCTTTCCTTTTATGTCAAAACGTTTGAATTTGCCCGACCATCTTGCTTTCTACGGCGTGTCGTTGAAATAACTGTACTAACATAAATGCTAAATTGATTTCGATAGTATCCAAATTTGTATTGTTAGTTCTTTCAAAAATACTAGTTTTTATCTTGCGTTAAAATTTCACTCGATTATCAAGGTTTTTGTTTGTTTCTCTAAAATATGCTGTCATCTTTAATTCTAAATATGACAGGATATTGAAATGCAGAAATTGTACTTTGTTGGTTTGTTACTTCGATATTTATATAACATTTATATAACAAATTATTATCAAATTAATGTTTGTTTTCCATAATAAATTGGTGAGACCATTTATCCTTTTGTAAATAGAATTATGGTCGTATTCTAAGAATTGTACGAAATATATAAAATTTGAAACCTTACGTTTATGTATAAATAAATGTTATGGGCAATATTTATTATTTATCGCGTCTTAACCTAAGACTTTGTCTTATAGGTGAGCATAGTGTTACTTTATTTATCGATTGCTCTTTCAAAGAATATCAATTTTATTATCTTTGTAGTTTCGAGAGATGGTTTATTACTTTTTATACATAAAATATTATTTAAAATAAAATGTACATTTACCTTTTTATGTTCAGTCATAACATAATTTTAAAAATTTTATCTGATAGCATAGGTTAAAGAAGTATGGATATGCAATACATTTTTCCACCTCAACCATACATTATGTACATTGTTATTTTATACATATCATACTCTGTATTGTAAAATATATAGCAATGTGTATACCGTGAATATATTTTATAATGCAACATGCACATATTGGGTCTGGGAAAAAGTTCGTGGCGTTTTTTCAGTAAAATTCAACTGGTCCCCGCATGGCGCGTGGACGAATTCATTTAAACCGAATATGCTCCATTATTATCGACAATGTTTCGCCATTTTTTTGGTAGATCCATGATCCCATCGGTGAAAAACTTCTGTGGTTTCTGGTCGAAAAACTGAATCAAGTAGTTTTCACAGGCTTCTTTTGAAACCAACTTAATTCCATTGAGAGAGTTCTGCAGAGATCGAAACAGATGATAGTCAGAGGGTGCTATATCCGGACTGTAAGGTGGGTGCATCAAAACTTCCCAACCAAACTCTCTCAATTTTTGACGGGTCATCAAAGAAGTGTGTGGTCGGGCGTTGTCATGATGGAAGACAACACCTTTCCTATTAATCAATTCGGGCCGTTTTCTTTCAATCGCCTGGCGTAATCTCTCTAGTTGTGCACAGTAGAGTTGAGAATCAATCGTCTGACCAGTTGGAAGTAGCTCGTAGTGGACGATTCCCCTCCAGTCCCACCATACACACAGCATCACTTTTTTTGGCGTCAATGTTGGCTTAGCGAACGCTTGTGACGGCTCACCATCCTTTATCCACGATCTTTTACGCTTCCGATTATCGTACGTAATCCATTTTTCATCTCCGGTTATTAAACGTTTCAGAAACGGCTCGATTTCATTCCGTTTCAGCAGCGCATCGCAGATGTTAATTCGGTCAATCATGTTTTTCACGCTCAACTCATGAGGAACCCATACGTCAAGCTTTTTTTTGTAACCAGCTTTGTGTAAATGGTTCAAAACAGTTTTGTGGTCAATGCCTAGCTCCATGCCAATATCGACACTGCTGATATGCTTATCTTGTTGGACTTTTTCAAGAATTTCATCAGATTTTTCAGTGATTGGACGACCGGAGCGTGACTCATCTTTCACATTGAAATTTCCAGAACGAAAGCGAGCGAACCATTTCCGCGCAACAGATTTCGATAAAGTACCTTCACCGTACACAGCACAAATTTTATCACAAGCCTGCGCAGCGTTCTTCCCCTTATCATAATAATATTGCAGAATATAGCGAAATTTCTCATTATTCTTCTCCATTTTCAAGTGCGAATAACTTTCCAACCACTGCACCGATTACAATGTTTCTACGGTCAAACTAACGTTTGGAAGGTCATCTAAAAAACGAGCCGTCGGTGGTGTCGCTGTGACTCGTTGTTCTTTAGTTATCGGCAACCAATGCCATCTATCGGGAAAAACGCCACGAACTTTTTCCCAGACCCAATACATACACTAGTTGCTAGAGTAACGTAATAATGAAATGACAGCAATGTATTTTAGCGTGTATTTTATTTTGCAACATAGGATGTCAAAATAAGTTACTCTATTTTTGAGGTATGTATAGTGTAGAAGAAAAACTGTTATTAGTGAACTGGTATAACTCGAATATGAGTTTGAGGAGAGTAGCAGATTTGTTTCAAATTACATATCCTGACCGTCCAAGACCGAGTCCAACTACAATAAGTAGGTTAGTACAGAAGTATAAAAATAATGGATGCATCGTTCCTAATCATAAAAAAAAGAATAGGCCAAGATATGTTATTACTGACGCCAAAAGAGATGAAATTCTACAAACAATCGAAAATAATAATATGCTCTCCACAAGAGCTTTAGCACAAACTACAAATGTAAGCAAATCTTCCGTGCATAAACTACTAAAACGAGAACATTTTAAGTCGTATCATTTTCAAAACCATCAGGAACTAATTGCGAATGATGCAGAAAGAAGAAGTAACTTTTGTGAAATCATGTTGGATAAGCTTCATAATGATGATACTTTACTACGCAGAATTTGCTTTACAGATGAAGCAACATTTTATGTAAATGGTGAAGTAAATTCACAGAACTGCCGCTACTGGAGTAGACAAAATTTGCATAGATATCATATCACAAGGACTCAGCGGCCACAGAAAGTCAATGTTTGGACTGGGTTGATTGGACACCATATTGTAGGACCGTTTTTTATTGAGGGTACTCTTACAGGAGAAAAATATTTAGAATTGCTTGAGTACAGAGTTATGCCAGCCCTCCACGCTTTAAATATTGATGGTGAGATTTGGTACCAGCATGATGGCGCGCCGGCACATAATTCTCATATGGTTAGAACATTTTTCAACCAAAGATTTCCAAATCGTTGGATAGGCCGTGGAGGAGAAGTAGAATGGTCCGCAAGGTCACCAGACCTGTCTCCAAACGATTTCTTTCCTTGGTCATGTATCAGAAATAAAGTTTTTCTTGGAGAACCTCTAAACAATATTGTCCAATTAAAAAATAGAATACGAGTTGCTGCAAGAGAAATAACTCCAGAGCAGATACAAAATACAATAAATGAATTCTACAATCGCTTAGGATACTGTCTGGCCGTCAATGGTGACATTTTTGAAAATTTGTTAAATTAGTTTTTAAATTTTGTTCAACTACTGTATTTCACATCCTATGTTGCAGAATAAAATACACGCTAAAACACATTGCTGTCATTTCATTATTACGTTATGTATGTATGTGCATGTTGCATTATAAAATATATTCACGGTATAAGAAAACTTAAAAGTCTGAAATTATTTACTATATCGAATCATTTATTTTATTGAAATTGGTTTGAATCAATTTTAATAGTAGTGATAGTGGTGTTACAAGATTCTAAAAATCTCTCTGATTAACTTTTTCTCAACTACTTTTGTTTGCACCCTAGAATGTTTAAAAATTTAAAGTTTCATAGGGAGACGGGGTCCCTAAATATGACTAAAATCTGCGGGCGTGATGCTCAAACTCACATATACCAATGTTTGTGTTCACAACAGACGAAAATTAATAGACGTGCATATTAAAAAAAAGGACAATTATGAAGTTCACTAAGTGGTTTTTCGAGTTGATTAAAAAGAAAAGATATCGAACAATGTACGGTCAAGTGACTCGCCGCCGAATTAACCATTATCTTCGCCTCCCTCGAAAGACGACCCCTCAGAAACGAGACCAGGAATATCGCCGATGGGATTTAGGGGCGAATTTGTCACTTTAATTAAAGTACCGGGAGTGAGGCGGGGAGCAACGGTATCATTGGCAAGAACAGCGGGACATCCCGAAACCATGTAAGTGAAAGGTGGAGTGGAGCGAGACGGGTGGGATGAAAGCGACTGACATAAAGGAATAGCGGGGACTGGAGCAGTGGGATGGGATACATGTGTTACTTGATCCGTTTATCGAGAGATGATTCATTTGTTATTGTGCTTGACAATGCAACGTGCGCACGCTTTTACGTTGCGCGTATATGCAGTTTAAGAGTAGGGACTGTATTGCTACAAGGGTGGCGAGTTTTTTTTTTCCGTAGCATTGATGGCGTTTGCTCGCTCGGGCTGGTTTGATTTAAATGCAAATTATTGGTCTTCGAGCGCGTGTGCAGGCGAAAGGGTTCCCTATTAACATATTTTCATTATATATTTTTTTAATTTTCTTTAATGTATTGTGTTATTGTCATCGTTTTTAGTACATCAGGCTTTGCTTAGGAAAACTGTGATATAGAAAATGTTTTCGAAAATTATTTCAAACTATCAATCCACCATGCATTAATTAATATAATTTTTAAATGTAAATTTTATGCAGTCCAGAAGTAAAAAACCCATTAATTTATAAGACCTACTGACCATCTAGAAATAGTTTGTAAACAGAAAAGAATAACCGATAAAAACATTCCGATATCGCCGGCTGAAATTTACATAAACTGTTTGCCAACTGATTCTTAGACGAATACTTATTCATGAAAGAAATTTGATTGTGCCAAAAAGAAACAGGCAAAGAATATTGTGAGAAACCATGTCAAAACTTCAACCTTGGAATGTGTAACTTATATTATCTCTATAGTTTGGATGATTTTGCTATCAAAAGTAACGAATACCCATTCTATTAGTTTAGAGCTATTGTTTTACGTATTATGAAGCGTAAATTCGAAACTTTTTATTTTTACGAAAATTTCAATTTCTGCAAAGTACGCTCGTAAAAATTGGAACTTTCCAAAAATCGCTGGACATTAATAAATGCCCGTATACTGACATTTTCCAAGGTGTTAAAAACGATTCTGCTAACAAACTTTATCTAAGTCTTTCGGCTTAATTCCAAGAGACTGGTAAACTTAACCAAGTATGCCAAGATTTCCACATTTGAAAGTTGAAATGAATTATCACTAAAGTTTGGATGATTTTAGTATAAAAAGTAACGAGTATCCATTCTACTAGTTTAGAGCTATTGTTTTACGTATTATGAAACGTAAATGTGAAACTTTTTATTTTTACGAAAATTTCATTTTTTTCAAAGGGGTAAACTCGTAAAAATTGGAATTTTTCAAAAATCGTTGGACATTAACAAATGCCCGTATACTGACATTTTCCAAGGTGCTAAAAACGATTCTGATAACAAAATTTATCTAAGTCTTTCGGCTTAATTCCAAGAGACT
This sequence comes from Dermolepida albohirtum, assembly GCA_031893035.1. Lineage (NCBI taxonomy): Eukaryota > Metazoa > Arthropoda > Insecta > Coleoptera > Scarabaeidae > Dermolepida > Dermolepida albohirtum. The sequence goes on from JAVIWB010006361.1 coordinate 450,557, forward strand.
GGCAAACTTAACGAAGTATGCCAAGATTTCCACATTTGAACGTTTAAATGAATTATCTCTATAGTTTGCATGATTTTGCTATTAAAAGTAACGAATACCCATTCTACTGGTTTAGAACTATTGTTTTACGTATTATGAAATGTAAATTCGAAACTTTTTATTTTTACGAAAATTTCAATTTTTTCAAAGGGGTACACTCGTAAAAATTGGAATTTTTAAAAAATCACGGTATATTAACGTATGCTCACGTACTGACATTTTAGAAGACGCTATAAACGATTCTGGTGCCAAAATTGATTTGGGGAGATTAGAAAACTTGACAAACCATGTCAGAATTTCAACCTTTGAATGTGTTAAAGGATTATTTCTAAAGTGCAAAAGATTTTGCTATAAAAAGCAGTTAGTAGGTTTGTATTCTGCTAGATCAGAACAACTGTTTTACGTGATATGTAAGCTAAATCCAAAACATTGGAATACAACCGTAACATGTTCTGAATATTTTTCCCGTCACGGCAATGAAATAAAACAACTTGTACAAGGCAATTTACACGTCACACGTAATGATGTACGGCATATATTTCAAAACATTTGATTTAATTTCACGCGCTATTAACTTTCTCGTTGACATCTTCAATCATTTTAATAAATTATCATAATTAACAAGATGGACTGAAACAGATGTCTAATACTATATTCATAGTCGGGGCATCACATTCCATAATTACATCACTTATACTACTCCACACAGTTTCGACTTTGTTCCGTTTCAAAATATAGATACCCCACATATTTAGGTTTTTCTCGACGGCGTGTTTTGCGTTTCGTAATAATTGTGACTGCATGCCAAATAAACTACTAACCTATTTGTAATTAAAATGTATCGTGCTCCACGACTGTGGGGCAGTGTGATACGAACAACCTACCGACCGGTTTCGTATAATGCATGATTTGCTTGGGGTAGGGATGGGGGTAAAGCTTTTCCTAGGGACTCGAAAAAGGGTTTATACGCCCGCCCTTATGACGGTATAAAATGTCATCGTTGAGGGTCGATTCGGTTTCAATGTTTCCGAAAACCGTAATTTCACGTCTAATATTTTTTTTTCATTGAATAGAATGAATGATGGACATCCTATTTTGAAAAATATTTGGAAATGTATTTTATGAAAATTAGAACGTAATGTTAATAACAACTATTAAAGCATATAAACATTATAATGTTTATTCAAAAATCAAAGTGATATACAGGGTGATTCTATGAGCAATTCCGGGTCGACAATTCTAATACAGAAATGTTGTATTGTCATTAGTTAAGCCATACGAATTGCTTAAAATATGTAGATTTCACGACGTGGTATAAAACTATCAATAAATCAGTAGGAATGATGTGACAAAATTTTATTTAAGTCTAATGAAAATAACAATAACAACAGTAATTAACGTGAATTCTGCAAGTGGTAGTCATTGAAGTCAAGGGGATTCATATCTGGCGACCTTGCAAACCATAATGTTGGTCCATTTCTCTCAACCTACCTATCTGGAAAACGTTAGCTCCACAATGCTTTTGTAATTCTTGTATTATGAACTGGTGCACCATCGTGTATATAATAAATGTTGACTCTGACTCAGAATTAATTAACTTGTCCGTTATCCATGAATTTCTGACCATCATATATATTATAAAATTTTAGAAAAATCTAATGACATAATAAATAATTTTATGAATTCAACAATTAAGTTGTTATCTTCAGCGAGAAGTAAACACATTGTCGGACATGCTGGTCTAGTAGAGTGTTTCGCGGTCTTCTACGTAGCTTCACTATGAGTTCATGTTCAACACTATTTACTTGCTGCTGCAGATGACAACTTAGTTCTCGAAGCACATACGTATTTCTGAGGCAAATACTAGTGTGGTAAAGGAACTTTTCAGACCACCCTCGTATTTACTTCGACTAGTTTCGTCTGTTAGGACATTATCTTTTTTACCGACAAGTAATCTTGTATGTATATTTTACCTCTACCCCTTTTTTGTAAGCGGATTTAATTATTGCTTTTCGTTTTCCTATATAAAGGAGAACATGTCCTAAAGGACGAAACTGGTCGTTTGAATGATGTACTGAGAAGTAAATATGTTTTATCATAGCTAGATGTTCACATTTGAATCAATATTCACGGGATGTATGAGCATTTTTGTGACTGACTGTATATTGTTACTATATTGTATATATGTATGTTTAGAATGTTGTTGGCTTAGATTTTCAAAATTTGTCCTAATTTGTAACTGAAAATCAATACCGTAACATAACTTAAAACCCGCCCGGTCTTTATTCATTCAGACGATATCAATAACAATTGCAATTAGAAGAAAAACTTGCCGGTACAATTAGTAAACACTCTGTATATTTACCGAGAACATACAACTGCCTCCTATATCGGTTATACAACAAGAGTTTTATTGTTTCGCAGCAATTCGTCGGTATTTTTATGTTGTCAATCGACTTTTATGGCAAAACAATCGGCACACCTAATCAATACAATAGTAAGTTGCGCACATTGTTTACATATAAACTCATCGGAATATATTGTGTATACTTACATGCACACACAGAGAATATGATTGCGTTCAGGTGACCTTTGCTATTTTAATAAGGTTAGGTAGATGTCGTAAAACACGGAAAATAACGTATGTTTAATTGCTTTGTATAAATAGGCTTTGATTTTCTTATTAAATCATTTGTCACGTGTCGTTTCAATAATGTATGCACATAATCTACACTTGCACAGATACAAGTCACCTGGCAAAGAAATGTTATACAAAGTTATCACATATACAACACCGGATATACTCAATTAGGCTAGATTTTATTTTCGGAGAAAATTTAGAAGCATGTCTTGGACCAGGATCGTAATAAGGCGAGATGAGACCGACAAAATATCTGCAGCATGACATAAGTTTCCTCATTTGTCTCGGATAGCAAGGTACTGGTAAAAAGAATACTGTTATTTTGCAGGTACTTTTCGAAAGCTATCCTGAATTTAAGTCAACCTTTATTATATTTATAACAACTTATTGAAATTATAAAAAGTAAGTTATTAAAAAAATCAGGTAATAGAGCTAAAACTGCTTGTCTAAAATACTAACATTGTAAATGTGAAGGTACTCATACTAAAGAGGGAATAAATTAATTTAACTATTATTTTATAAATTTTGTTTACAAACTGTCTAAGTGTGATCCAAAAAATCTTTACTTTCTTTGTGATGTTCCTTCAAGTACATAAATTATGTTATTCTTTGAGAACATTACAGTAATTGAACTACTATTGAAACCATTATGTGATATCAAAAATACGTCTTTTGAGAGTTGAATATTCCCTGAGAAGCTTAAGTACTCAATTGTAAAATCTGATCTTGAATTATTTGAGAATTAAAGGTCCGTTGTATCACTATGTACATTTTTAAAAATCTTTGAAAAAACGATGCACGAGCATATTTACAAGTTTTTTGCTGAGAATTGTTTTGAACCACACAAAACAGTATCTAAGAAGCTATTGGTGACTATGGGTAAACCACAGGGAAGTATCTGGGCTCCTGCTACTTTTTATTATATTTATAAATGATCTAATATCTAATACTGATTAGATATTAGATCATTTATAAATATAATATCTAATACTGATTAGATTATCTTCGGTTTTGCCGTGAAAGCCGAAACTTATCCTAAATTAATAAAAAAAGTAATCGCATAATGGAGAAACTAGAAAAATGTTCAAATGATCTCATATTAAATGCAAAAAAAACTAAATGTGTACCGTTCAAAAGCTACGATAGTCATACTCCACAAGACATACATAAAACTCATCTATAGTGTTCCATTCTTAGGCATAATCACCAATGAGTTACTAACTTTTACTGAACACGTTTGCAAAGTAACAAACCAATTATGGTTTGAGCAAGAATTCTTAATATGATGTAGATAAATAGATGTAGGGTACTTTTAGATAAGGAAATATGCTAACAACTGCAGCAACTTACAATACTAGGCACGGCCTAAAATATTCATATCCTCTTCATAGGTTGTCGTTATATCGGCGTGGAGCATACTACTGTTGTGAGAATTGCATAAGGAAATAAAATCTATGGAAAATTATAGTGTAATGAAAAATAAATTATATAAATTACTTTACAACATAAAGCCGTACACATTAGAATAGCATAAGTATTTAATGGTATAATAGATTTAGAAATGTTTTGTAGCCCTGTTCATGAACTAGTTTCTTGTACTGACCTTAGAGTTTATAAGTATGTATTGTTGGTCCACTAAAAATGAATAAATGACTATAGGCTATTGATTTACTACGGGACATTTTGAACACTGTTATTCACTTACTGTACCACCACAATAAAATTTTAAACTCAACTAAAATCGCATTAAAATTTTCTAAACGGGATGAGCCTCTTAAGAGAGAGAGGGTGCAAAAAAATCTTTACTTGTGTTCAATCTTATCGATAAGATATGTTTAATAAATAAATTATAATAATCCGGTGCAAATGCGATCGGGTATTTTGTGTGATTGAATGTTAAATTTCATCTTTTGTTATTTCAGTTGCAGATGTGTTTAAAACAAATTCATATTAAAATTGTTATAGTTGAATGGAACAGAACTTATTAAAGTATTGTAAAACGTTCTCCCTTAGCCAAAGTTTCCAGAACTGTAGGTAGTGTACGTAGCAAAATTAATTGTTTGTTCGTGTGCATTCATACGCAATATTTATGTACATAAAAAGTCGCCAGTAACAACGCGCTATAATCATGTCCGATACAAACTCAATCGCTGTAACTTTCATTCGGACGAGATCTAAGTATACATACATGTTTACGCATTTCTCATAGAAATCTCGAACTCAAATGCAGCTGTTGCACTACGGTCTGACGATTTCGACCGAGTCTGGGGGTTAGCGGCCTCGTCGACCAATAACCAACCGTGTAGGATCATCGCGCGCCGATAACGCTACAAGAACACTCCGATATCCTGCGCAGAATCAGCTGAGTGCATGCTTCTCCCAGTGTATTCACATACAAGTATGTAGGTATTCCTTACTGTGCCTAAAAACTAGTATTGATGTGATGTAGATTTCCTTCTGCACAGTTTGAACACTCTTGTTTTCCTAGTTTTTGTTTAATGTGTATTAAAAATAACAATGCCTTGGATTGATATCAAATACTCTCTTTATTATTAAAGATAATCCATGAATTTTTCTATAATGGTGTTTAGAAGATGAAACATAGCTTATAAGCTTTGCGAAATTGGATTCTCTACGTTGGCTGCTTTTAAGACGAAATATAGACTTAGAAAAAGAACCCAGTGTCAATTTCAAATATTAGACCTTCTTTGGAAAACTTTACTCATCAAAACAGATCCATTGATTCATTAATAATGATTAAACTTCTTTGTAACTTATGTCAGAATGTATTAAATAATATCTGCTTCTGGGCTTTCGGGCTGGAACCGCGTCACTCGTATACTTGCCGACGTTTCGTACCCACTCATATGGGACATCTTCAGGGCTCTACAACTGCTACTTTCTGTCGCACTGAAACTGGTGTAAGTCGATGGTGGACGGTTTTATATATGGGTCATGGGTCAATGGAGCGTTACGGATGCGGTTGGGTTGTTTGGAGGTGCAGGATTGCCAGGCGTTGTGTAGGGGGTAACCATCATCACGGTTAATGTTATTGGGGTGCTTAGAGATTTCTATAGATTCGCGGATTTTGCGATCATAGTAATGGCTAGTGCGGGATAGGATCTTGGTAGAATTAAATTGGATATGGTGCCCGGTTTTCAGTCTATGCTCGGCAAGTGCAGAACCAGCTACGCGCAGCAACCTAGTACAACGGTCATGCTCAGAAGCACGAGTGTCGACAGATCACTTTGTTTCACCAATATATACACTGCCACACGAGCAAGGAATCCTGTACACACCAGGTGATTCTAAAGAAATACTGTCTTTTACGGAAAAAGGGTCAGATAATTTGAAATGGGTTTCGAAGAATGTTTTGATGTTGTTTTTGAAAAGTACCCTACTGATGCGGTCAGTAACACCTTGTATATAGGGCAGATGGGCTTTAGAGAGGGGGAGAGATGATGTATGCTGTGTATTGAGTTGTGGGACTTTGGGATTAAGATGTCGATCTATGGTTTGTTGAATATTATGGTTGGAGAAACTGTTGTTGGTAAGAGCTTTGGTAACATGATTTAATTCCTAGGACAGAGGATGCTGGTCAGATATGTCGAAAGCTCTTTGGAGTTGATAATGCTCTGTTTCTGGGCGATGATAGGAGAGGGCGTTAAGATATCGGTCAGTGTCTGTGGGTTTGCGGTAAACTGAATGTCCTAGTGAACCATCCAGACGACGACTCACCAAGACGTCAAGGAAAGGAAGGGATCCTTCTGATTCAATCGCCATGGTGAAACTTATGGACAAACGTCGGCAGTTATACCAGTGACGCGGTTCCAGCCCGGAAGCCCGGAAGCAGATAGTATGGACCACGACCGCGGAAGTCTACGTACCTCATGTATTAAATAATTTTCAAAAAATGTTAATATTTTTTAAAATTTTTTTCGGTATGATCGCGCCTCCTATTTAGTATTGTCGTGCGCCTCTAGGGGGCGCTCTCCGCACGTTCCTGTTACTTGCAAATTACATCATAATACCTCAAAACTATTAATTACATCATATCTAAATTGATTGTAGATCTTTTTATGATTCAAGCTTGACGAGAAAAATGTCTATTATTAAGGAATTTCCGTTTTTAATAAAGTCTTTCGGCCGTCCACCGAGAGCAGCTCAAGCTTGGACTTTCAAATAAGAAAAAAATACAATAAAAAAATTGCACATGCAATTCACACGGCAACAGACTATTATCTAACATCCGTGGGAAATCTAATTATATGCTGTTAAAACCGAGCAAAAAACGAAAGCTAGTTACACTTTACGTCTGTCTGAGCGGAAATAAATGTACAAGAATTTTATAATGGAAATAATAGTAATATAATGTTTTTAAAATGTAATTTAATACTACAGAATAGATTGATTACTTATACATACATTTAATATTTCTTAATTAGTTAATAATTGTCGTATTAATATTGCTATTAAGTTGGTCATTAGCTCACTATAATTATATGTCGGCGGTATAAATAATAAATATTCAATAATTTCTATTGTCTAACTTCATTTGTTTGACAAAGGTATCTGTGCATAAAATTACAATCCGACATTAGATAATGATAACGGAATTCATATCCGGTGACCTTGCAGGCCACGATATTGGTCAATTTCGTTCGATCCACCAATCTGGAAAACGTTTGTTCAATCATGCTCTTGTAATTCTTGCATGAGTTGGTGCGCTATCGTGCGTGTAATACACGTTGGCTCTGATAATTAATGGAATATCATCCAATACTTTCAACACATTTACTAGTCTATTAGGAACAAATATTGGTCCTACAATTTGAAGGTCTGAGATTCACAAAAAACTTTGGTGTCCAACTTTTTGAAAAGCTCTCCGAAACAAGTGTGGAAACTTACGTTATGCTGCAGACATTTTGTCAGTCGTATTCATTTTGCTCTACCCATCAGCTGTGAATAATGTGTGTTATTTACTTACAGAAGTGGTATAAATAATAAAACATGCATCGCAAGGTCGTCCATTTGTCCGTACACTCGCCTTGTTACGATCCTGGTCCATGGGAAAATATTCCAACTCTAATAATTATACATTTTACTTATATCTAAAGACCGGAAAAACTGTACAGAACATTCAAGACACTCACAACAATGGTGAATAATAATATTAACTGTGTTCGGATATAAAATAAATTGTTGTATTAAAATAGTAAATTGGTATTTAAGTTTCTTGAACTATTTTTTTCCGTTGGATTCCCCATAATTTGCCGCCACTTTGAAAAGAAAATCGTCTGAGGCTAGATTATAATATCGTACTTCAATTATTTGTTCTACTTAACTTTTACTAGATTCAAATAAGACGATCTGGTATAGCATTCCACGTCCCTTTATCTCTCCGTCCCTCTTTCAGAAATTGCATTATCGATTTCACATACCCTTGAAAACAGTTATACAAAAACACACATTAAAGTGACCTTCAATTACACGTTATGTCTCCGCTACAATGTGAGAAGCATTATCGGAAAGCGAATTAAATAAAATTCCAACCTCATCATTGTCTTCTAAATTTGGTATTGAACTATTATAGTCGGAGTATAAATGTACACTCAACAATCGCCGCGAACCAAAAGCGTTCAAGTTGCCATTGCCCAACTATATACAACACAACAACACACAAAGGAAACACAAAGTGCGATTACATAACGGACAGTAATGCGTGCAATAAATCGATTTTGATAATCATCTGATGCCTTACCGCACAAGCAATACAACGTAACAGCACAACATGTCGAGTAACGATATATTGGCGTACATGCACACAGAGAATGTACGATTCTTGTGTACAAAGTTTGCTTGCCGCTTCATTCAACATGCATGATTGGAATAATTTACATACGCGGAGGAGAGTCTTTTTTATTTTATTTTCAAAATAAAAAATTGGGACGATTACTTCATTTCTTGAATTTCGTTCATGGGAGCGAATACATTAATAGTAAAGGTTTTGCTAGTAATGGGTGATTCTTTTTCAATAGCAATTTTTTGACAGATGAGTCGCGTCAAACTTTCATGCTATTTTAATTAAGTACTGTGTGACATTTTATTATGGAAAGACTCAGCCTGGCTGTATTACGAAAATCAGCGTTCCACGAGAAATGTGTTTCGTGCGCTTAGAGCAATTTATGGTCTACGTAATCGGGCCACCGAACGCACAATTTGCTATACCATCGAAAAATTTGAAACGAAGTTTTCATTATTGAATAATGCGCGACCAAATAGATCACATCCAGCACGTAGTGGAGAAAATATAGCCATGGTAGCTGAGAGTGCACGCGATGACCTTGAAGAAGCTATTCGACTCAGCAGTTTAGCTTGTCGTATACCCCAACTTGGCTTATCTAACGTAAGGATCTTGATTTAGAAGTATGTAAAATTTAACTTGTTCAAAAATCGAAAGCGGCCGACCTTTCAAATCATTACCGTTTCAATCTTTGGGCTCTTGAAACGCTTGAAAAAGATCCACTCTTTCAACCAAAATTTTATTCAGCGATGAAGCCCATTTCAAGCTTAATGACTACGCCAATAAGCAGAATTGACGTAATTGGAGTGAAGAGCAACCCGAAGAGGTTTTCAAGAGCTGTCATTACGTTTAGACAAAACCACGGCTTGGTGTGGTTTATGGGCAAGTGGAATCATCTGTCCATATTTCTTCAAAAATGAAGATGGCCGCAACGTAACTGTGAATGACGCCCGCTATCGCGCCATGAAATTGGACAATTTGCTGTCTGAAATTCAAGCCCGTGATCTGGACAAAATACGTCACACAGATTGTGAAAGTATGGCTTTATTGCGAGAACAATTTGGTGAACATTTAATTTCACGTAATGGACCTGTGCAATGGCCGTCTAGATCATGACGTCTTTAGACTTTTTCCTTTAGAGCTACGTAATGTCCGAAGTTTACATGGATAAGCCAGCTACGATCGAGCAATTGGTAAAGATACCACTTGAAATGCTCGAACGCGTCATCGAAAATTGGAACTTCAGAATGAAGCTGTGGCAATCATATAGTGGGACACTCGTTATGTGTTTTCCTCGTGAAAGTTTCGCTTCCCTTTTGTCCAATAATATGCCAGAGAATACTGCCTCATCTTTACTAATGCTCTGTTCTTGACCTAAGCGAGGTATAGTTAAAACAATAATAAAAGATAAACGTTCTAAAACAAAAATATTCAGAAAAATTAATGACTAAATAAAAAGATTCGATTATAAGTATTAAGTGAAACAAATGAACCGTAACATAAAAAGAAGTTTGTAAATAAGGGACCACTAAAACTTGCGGAAAATCGAATTAATATTAGTATTTGAGCGCGGCCTTGATATAGATCGCGAAAATAAAAATTCGATGAAAGAAACAAGAGTAAAAAGACCATCAAAAAGAGAACGAGTAAAACGAGTAAAAAATAAGAAATATCGAAAGAAGAAGATGAGAATGATTGTCTTGGGTAGTAAATAAGTAGTGAATCTTCTTTTTTATCGCTTAACCCGATTATCTCTTTTTAAAACGTGAACCAGCGCACGAAATCCCATGATTAATTTCATTCATGCGCGGGTTATCTTTTATAAACGAGTAGGAACACCATCGCGCTTCGTCATCGCCTCTTTTTCCATCTCAGCATTGAGGAAAGCGTGAGAGAAAAGAGACAAGAAATACTTTAAACTTATCGCCAGATTATTTCGTTCGACGTAATCCGGTTTTGTTCGCAGATAATGGTAACAGCTGATAGTATTTTCTACATGTGGTGAAGTGTCTTGCTGCTTTTAATGCTTACGATTGTAATTCCTCAATGTGTCATCTTATTTTTCTCGAGGAAAGCTATATTTCAAAGTATTATTTGACATAATTTATTATTTTACGTATTCGATTTTCCCCTTTATTTTTTGAAAAAGGCAGTTTTTCAACTGAAGGTTTTATGGGGGAAGAAATAGTGACTTGAAATACTATCATCCGAATGGAGAAGCAGAGATTTAATATCGAAAAAATTTAATTTGCTGTGAATTATAGATATAAGCAAGGAGATATAAAAATGAAGCCCAAGAAGCTGACGTGATAGGTCCAACAAATTGAACACGTCAGGGGTAAGATTAAGAGGCAATTGAGTGTAAAAAAGGTTGACGATTTAAATCACAAATCTATATATTTAGAGCGAGTCTGTATGTTCTGAGAACTAAAGTCCGAGGGAGTTTCATTAATAAATAATTTTGTGGATATAGGTAATGTTTAAATATTTCCCAAAAAGTCCCTATTTCCTCATTCATAATTAAGCTGGGTTTTCCCTAGAAGTAATTAATATCCTAACACCATCTGGTTATTTGTCTCTTAAGTCTTACAGTGCTTTATTATCCATTAAAATATCTTTCATTTATATACAATTATTAGTTATTTTTTAGAACTATGCTGTCACATTTTACATGTATCTAAAATTATAATTTCTAAGAATCTGACCATGTTTACCTACTAGGAAGGTGGCAGACAAACCGTGAGTTTTTCGTTATATCCCAAAGGATCAATTGTTCACCAGCTTTGCTTTACAATATTTCTGTACATTTTTATATTAAATAAACATTATATAGTGAAGGTGTAATTTGTACCACAGACTTATAATTTGTAGCTCTATAAAAAGTACCAAATCTAATACACAAAACAATAAATTATTTACAATTATCTGACATCTTCCTCATTTGTTAACAGTATCTCACTTGTTTAAAAATCTCGAAGTAACAGTTTCATTATTGTTCCTAAGTCGTGGATCGCAAAATACGCAAGAAAGTCAATTCTCTCTATCGCGTGTGTGGTCTTCCGGACAGCCTTCTGTCTAACGGTTTTACATCTCTTGCAATTTCATTGATTTAATAGCCGACGGTTCACGATTGTTTTTGAAGGGAGTACATAAAAGAATAAAATATTACGAATTTACTTTATTTCTAAATAAAATTTATTTCCTGCCCATGACCAGTGGCGGTCTTAGGGAGCAGAGCCGGGCAACCGCATGGGGTTTCGCGTAGTAAGCCCGGAAAAAAGTTAGGATGAAACAAGCGTAATGATATACACAAGTATTACCATATACAAATGTACTTTATAATTTTCATACTTTGCACAAGGGCCATGGCCTTCGCAAAGATTTGCCGCCCGAAACCTCGCAATCTTTAAAACCGCCACTGATCATGGCTTTCTAGAAAGTAAAATAACTTTATTGTGAACTTCCAGTATAGCCAAATAAACGGGTTTTTAATTTATTTAATGTATTTGTCAGCTCACTCACTCGTATCATATGTTTATTAATGTTTGACACTGAAGTGTATGCAACCAAATATACACGGTTTCTGTACTGATTTTTAATTTTTGAAACCAAGTATATCAGTGGCATAACGTTTACACACAGATAATTGATTACATGTAGAAGGTTAATTATAATTTAAATAAATTTTTATTGCGTATTTTATATATGGAACTGGTTGTACAAAATTCATAAAACTTTAAATAAACCAATTGAAATGCCAACGACAAATAATATTGGGTCTGGGAAAAAGTTCGTGGCGTTTTTCCCGATAGATGGCATTGGTTGCCGATAACTAAAGAACAACAAGTCACAGCGACACCACCGACGGCTCGTTTTTTAGATGACCTTCCGAACGTTAGTTTGAGCGTAGAAACATTGTAATCGGTGCAGTGGTTGGAAAGTTATTCGCACTTGAAAATGGAGAAGAATAATGAGAAATTTCGCTATATTCTGCAATATTATTATGATAAGGGGAAGAACGCTGCGCAGGCTTGTGATAAAATTTGTGCTGTGTACGGTGAAGGTACTTTATCGAAATCTGTTGCGCGGAAATGGTTCGCTTGCTTTCGTTCTGGAAATTTCAATGTGAAAGATGAGTCACGCTCCGGTCGTCCAATCACTGAAAAATCTGATGAAATTCTTGAAAAAGTCCAACAAGATAAGCATATCAGCAGTGTCGATATTGGCATGGAGCTAGGCATTGACCACAAAACTGTTTTGAACCATTTACACAAAGCTGGTTACAAAAAAAAGCTTGACGTATGGGTTCCTCATGAGTTGAGCGTGAAAAACATGATGGACCGAATTAACATCTGCGATGCGCTGCTGACACGGAATGAAATCGAGCCGTTTCTGAAACGTTTAATAACCGGAGATGAAAAATGGATTACGTACGATAATCGGAAGCGTAAAAGATCGTGGATAAAGGATGGTGAGCCGTCACAAGCGTTCGCTAAGCCAACATTGACGCCAAAAAAAGTGATGCTGTGTGTATGGTGGGACTGGAGGGGAATCGTCCACTACGAGCTACTTCCAACTGGTCAGACGATTGATTCTCAACTCTACTGTGCACAACTAGAGAGATTACGCCAGGCGATTGAAAGAAAACGGCCCGAATTGATTAATAGGAAAGGTGTTGTCTTCCATCATGACAACGCCCGACCACACACTTCTTTGATGACCCGTCAAAAATTGAGAGAGTTTGGTTGGGAAGTTTTGATGCACCCACCTTACAGTCCGGATATAGCACCCTCTGACTATCATCTGTTTCGATCTCTGCAGAACTCTCTCAATGGAATTAAGTTGGTTTCAAAAGAAGCCTGTGAAAACTACTTGATTCAGTTTTTCGACCAGAAACCACAGAAGTTTTTCACCGATGGGATCATGGATCTACCAAAAAAATGGCGAAACATTGTCGATAATAATGGAGCATATTCGGTTTAAATGAATTCGTCCACGCGCCATGCGGGGACCAGTTGAATTTTACTGAAAAAACGCCACGAACTTTTTCCCAGACCCAATATTAAATAGCTGAAAATAAATTACCACTTTTAATCGCTTTTTACAGATTGTTTTTGGAACCAAAATTACCGCATGCCCAAGATAGTAGATTAAACATTAACGAACGCACTGTATACCACTGTGGGCAAAAAATAGTAAGACTTTGTTCATAATTTTTAAATTCTTAATTTATTCTTCCAAATCTATTTCGTCCCCAACAAAGTAATCCCTCCTGGCCCCAATACACTTGTGCCAACGTTTCTTCCAATTCTCGAAACAGTTGTTAAAGTCAATTTCAGGAATAGCCTTCAATGCGCGTAGCGATTCACGTTTAATATCTTCAATTGACTCAAAACGGTTTCCCCGGAGCGGTCGTTTGAGTTTGCTGAATAGCCAGAAGTCACACGGAGCTAAAATTAGGCGAATACAATGGTTGCGGCACGATATTGGTTGAAAATTTGGCGAAAAACTCACGAAGAATTAATGCAGTATGCGACGGTGCATCGTCGTGGTGCAAAAACCAAGAGTTGTCGGTCCATAATTCTGGCCTCTTTTTACGAATAGCATTGCAAATAGTATTCTTCGTTGACAGTTTGACCGGTCGGAAGGAATTCGGAGTGCACCACACCTCGATAATCGAAGAAAACTGTCAACATAACCTAGATTTTTGACTTGCTTTGACGTGGTTTTTTGGGCTTCGGCTCACCTTTGATACGATATTCGGTCGATTGATCGTCTGTTTCCGGGTCATAAGCGTAGATCCAAGTCTCATCTCCAGTTATGATGCCTTTCATTTTGTCTCGATAGTCGGAAAGCATTGTTTCACAGACGTCAACGCGATGCTGTTTTTCGAAAAAATTGAGTGATTTTGGAACAAATCGTGCTTCCACTTTTCTTAGGCCCAAATAGACTTTCAAAATTTTTTTCACTCATCCTTCCGATATTCCAACGATGCCAGTAAGGTCTCTGACTGTTAATCGTCCATTCCCAAGCACCAATTTCTTGATTCTATTGACGTGTTGATCATCAGTTGATGTTGATGGCCGTTCTGGACGTGGTTCGTCATCAACGCGTTCTCGACCCTCTTTGAATAATTTGTACCAATCAAAAACACTTGCTCGCGATAAACAATTATCACCGAAGGCCTTTTGCAACATTCTGAACGTTTCGGCACCAGAAATTTGATTCCGTACATAAAATTTAATGGAACTTGTTTGTTGAATAATTTCACTCATTGTAAAAATCGCCGAATGCACTTTTTGTACTTCAGAAAGACAAGTGTATACTAAACACTAATGATTGTTTTGATGTGACATTTGGCAACAGATGTCACTGACAGTCATACCAACCTAGAAAAAAATATTTCGACGAATGGGTTTTCGCGCGAAATTTAAATTAAAAAGTCTTACTATTTTTTGAATTCGAATACTTCATTTTCATTCGGATAAATAACTTTTTGAGAAAGTGCAACATTTTCAACGAATTTCAACATGGCTGCACCAAGACAAACAAAAAACATACGTCTGGCAAGCATACGACTGGGGTTTGAATCCTCACCGATTGGGCGAGATTTTTCATTAATTTCTGTTCCAATTGTAACGATGTAATAAACAGAAAAGAGAAGAAAAGTACACAATGCAAAATACCACAGTAATATTTGTTATTAGAAGTAAATTTGCGCCTTAATTCTGTCCTCATTTTATCTAGCATAAAACCTACAAACTGCGGATCATAGAATTACACAGATATACATACGTAGCATATATATATATTTACTGTACGAATGCAGATATATATGGTACGTATAAGAGACCGTTCTAGTTATGACTGTATGAATATGTAAAACAGCGGCAGTCGGTAATGCTTCATAAAATCGTGAACTTATATCAAATAATGTTCCACGATCGTCGCTGATGATAGCTCATAAAACAAGTAATCAGTGTCAGATATTGTCAGAAAGGGAAAGTATAATAATTGTATTTGAAACAAATTGTTGAGAGTGAAAATGGGTTTCGTTTGTTATACGCGTACGTGTAGGTATGTCTATTATATACTTACGCACGCACAATTCTCATCTGTGTAACAAAGAATATATAAGGTCTAGTAAAAAGAAATCCATTATTTTTGCATTAAATTGAAGGTTTTATTTAGCATAGTTGGAATGATCCGACTTAGGTCAAATATGCACCGTTTTGTTCGATAACTTGTTGCCATTTTGAAGGTAATTTCATAATGCCTCTCTCATAAAAACCCTCGTCCCTATTGGCAAAAAACTGGGACAGTCGATTTTCACAAGCTTCCCTTGAGGCGAATTTTTTCACCAGCAAAATCATTCGCCATAGACAGGAACAGGTAGTAATCACTTGGTGCTAGGTCCGGACTATAAGGTGGATGCATAAGAACCTCCCAACCAAACTCCCGGAGCTTCTGGCCAGTCACTATCGATGTGTGTGGCCTGGCTTTGTCCTGATGGAACACAATTCCTCTCCCATTGGCCAAAGCTGGCCGCTTCTGGGCGATTGCTTCCTTCAGACGGTCCAATTGTTGACAGTACAGGTCCGAATTAAGAGTTTGGCCGTAGGGAAGCAGCTCATAGTAGATAATTCCTTGCCAATCCCACCAAACACACAGCAAAACCTTCCTGACCGTCAAGCCTGGCTTGGCCACCGTTTGCGCCGGCTTACTACGATTCGACCACGACAGTTTTCACTTGACGTTGTCGTAAGTGATCCACTTTTCATCACCAGTAACCATCCGCTTCAGAAACGGATCGATTTTATTGCGATTCGCAGATGTAAATTCGGTCCATGAGGTCCTTTTGCGTTAACTCGTGTGGCACCCATACATCAAGCGTCTTTTTGTATCCAACCTTATTTAAATGGTTCCAAACGGTTTTTTTGTGCAATGTTTAGCTCCTGGGCAATCGAAACAGTGCTTCATGACGGTCGGACTCGACGATTTCCATTATTTTATCGACATTTTCGACAATTGGCCTTCCAGAGCGTGGTGCATCTTTGACATCAAGATTACCGGAACGGAATCGACGAAACCAAAATTGCGCATGATTGACTGTTACAGTATCAGGACCATAAACACTATTCACATTTTTAGCCGCCTGGCTTGCGTTTTCGCCTTTATCGAAGAAAAACTGTAAAATATGGCGTATTTTAACTTTGCTGGTGTCCATCTTTGACGCACGCTCAAACAATATTAAGTCAAGTAATCACAAAACTGTCTGAGAAGTTCGTTTAGTACGAAATCTTATCTTTCGAACGCCATCTGGCGGAACGCGATCGCACTTATACAACGCGAGATACAGATTACTAAAGCCATCTATTGGAAAAATAGTGGATTTCTTTTTACTAGACCTTATATAATGGGAATCCAATGAAGGGCCTAAATTTGAGTGATGTATATGTATGTATACATATGTATGATACATACTGTGGATTATAGTGTTAATAGAAGCTATATATAGTCAAATTAGTGTATATTGCCGATTTAATGTGCGTTTATTATTTTTCGTTTTGCCAAAACAAAACACACTTAGAGCGTGTTCTCTTCTTGTATGAAGCATTATCGCGAGTCCATATGCGATATTGATGATGTAAACAACTTAGTTGTCGAAATACGTGTAGAGATTTGTGAACATTGACGTGGCAAGGGTCTTTTTGCCTTTTTACATTAATTCAATTAATCGCAGTCTCCATTAAAATTTACCTGTTAAAATTGAATAAATAAAACGCTGCTTTACAATGTTCTTTCAAGCAGTAATAAATAATTAAAATAATAAATAAATAAAATAATTAAAGTAGTAATATTCTTTGCACATTTGTGTCCTTTTTAAACGTTTTTCTAACTGTCGTTTTGTTTGACCTATATAAATTTTCTTGCAATTATTTCAAGGTATACTATCTACAGTATGAGTCTGTTTATTATATAGAACAGGGGATTTAAGTTTCGTGTTTGTGAAGTTGAGGTTATTAACATATTTATGTGTTACTTTAAGCTTGTATCTCGTTAAGACTTGATGATTTTGGCATATATGAGATAGAAATGTGTTTAAATGCTTTATTGTTGTTGTTATTAGAGGAGTAACTGTGTTTGTTATACAGACTTGTTCATTCTAGAATTAGATATGCGCTGTCCACAAGTGGAAAGAGTGCAGTTAGGTTAAAGCGCGCGAGAAAGGAGGATAGAATATCTCTCACTGGCAGTTTCGTTTTCTCCCACTTTTGTATTGCAAACAACTTCCCCTACTGTATTCACTTATTTGACGAAGATCAAGCTAGAATTCGTCAGTTACCTGAAGAACGAGAACAGAGGGAAATCGAGGTGTGCAGTATTGTTGAAATCGAACCTTCTTATTCTAGTAAACAAATATCTGAAGTAGTTGACGTAAAACCTCTAACAGTTCGTCGTATTCTACACTAGGATTTTTAAAAGTTTCTTTTAATTTTTTCATTGTTTGAAAATCTTTTTAATTTTTAGAATTTTCTATTTCATTTATTTCAAGAATATTTTATTAGTTTCACGCCAAACGGCAAAACATTTCAAGAAAATAGCCATGTTTGAAAATCTTTTTAATTTTTAGAATTTTCTATTTCATTTATTTCAAGAATATTTTATTAGTTTCACGCCAAACGGCAAAACATTTCAAGAAAATAGCCATGTTGCATTTTATTAAAAGATTCAAATAAAATGCATCAAATAATTTATACAATTCAAAAATGTAGGTACGTATTGTCAATGCATAATGATTTACAGCCCCGACCTACACACATCATGTCGCTGGTGAAGACTGATTTCAGACATTCTCACGCGTAACACGCGAGAAAGTAGGGGAAGTTGTTTGCAATACAAAAGTGGGAGAAAACGAAACTGCCAGTGAGAGATATTCTATCCTCCTTTCTCGCGCGCTTTAACCTAACTGCACTCTTTCCACTTGTGGACAGCGCATATCTAATTCTAGAATGAACAAGTCTGTATATACGAAAAGTTCCGAACTTTATTGCCACACTAATTAGTTTTAAGAGGTAAATATTTTTTTTTTGCAAGACAATCCTCATGTTGTTTAAAGTATCTTTTCCGAACTTTGGACCTATTAATCCAAAAGTTCTGTCTGTAAAGCAGTACACTTTTTTTAGTTGAAGTGAATTATAGTTTAGATATGTACCTTGCAGATGATGTGGGTTTGGCATACCATTTTGTTTGCAACTTATTATGTTGTTATACTAACAGCATGGGTACTCAGCACTGGATCCAGAGTAATAGGTATGTACAAGTTTCGAAGGTATGAGTTTACGACAAGTAGGGAAAAGTAACCAAATCTCGCATCTCTACATATTGTTTTTCAAAGTTTTTATCTTTTCTTTTGACGTATTGATTTGGTCATAGAAATAAAAAAAAATTAAGGACAAGCCAATGAGATCAAAGAAAAATAATTTATTTCCGTACGTGCATATATTTATATATAATCACACAATTATTTTCCTAGCTGTTTTGAATCTTTATTTCCTTTCAGACTATTAATTAAATATGTTATTGTTACTAAGTATGAATAGACTATTAAAAAATCGTCTCAAGGTCAAGGCACAATTCGATTTGTGTTTTGCATTACACTGCAATCTTTTCAGCAATATTTGCATGTTGCTGTATGTACAATATATGTATTTAAGATATTGTAATATCATAGTCCATCCTCTTCATCTTCAAATAAATATTTACATACATGCGTGTTAGTTACATGAGGCGTATTAGAATACAATTATACGGTATGTACATATGTAAGAGCAGACATATACAATATTTTCGTATTATGGTGTAATATTTATATACGATATAATTGAAATAAGTATAATACTTATGTAGATAACTGTAAAAATAATTTTAAAAAAAAACATGAAATAAAATTAGAAAAAGAATTAGGACTGGTGGACTTTATTCAAAATCTTATAGCTTGAAAAAATTATAGAAAAAAACCGAAATCGCCAGGAGAGACGGCAAGTAGTTGAGTTACGTAGTAGACGCTTACAAAAATGTACACACCTTGTCGAGTCTGTGCCGTCCGTGATGTCTTGAAAGTTTGTGATAAACCCTGTATTGAAGTATACTAGGTTACAAGGACCAATGTCTTGATCTTGACACAGGCCTTTATAACTTGATAACCTAATATCTGATTTTCACCGCGCACGGGTTGTAAGGCCGTATACGCACCCTTATTTAATCTTCGGTGACGGTTATTAAATGAAAAAGGAAGTGTTCCAAATTAATTATCTTTATTTAAAAATATTATCCACTACACTAAAAACACTTAAACATCAAACTTGTAATACTGACTGGTTGATAATTTGAGAACTTTCTCTTGTTAATACGAAAACAAACTGGCTGCTTACTGAAAAAAACTTGTTTGTTATGCTACGAAAAAGGTTTGTTGTGTTGATGAAAAAGAACTTGTTGATTTTATTGTCGAGAACGAACTGAACTGATGATAACCAGTGAGAGCTCGTTGTTATCATGGTATTTATATATTTTACAGAATTTCCACTGCTACTGCAATAATAATGGTGAGAGTTATTGTATGTACATAACAATAGGGTTGAAATTCCCGAACCGTAATAAACTTAAACTAGTCTAAGAATCTACATAAGAGGATTACGATAATAAATTTATACTAATGTAAATTTAATATGGCAAATGTCCGATACCTAGAAAATATACAATAACTATTGTAATCCTTTAGTTCTGAATGGACATTATGATCTTAAAAATAAATATTAAAATATTAGTAGCATGAGAATTTAATGTGAAATGTACTTAGGCTTATGTATGTAATTGCACAACTAAGTTATAATAATAGAAAAATAAAACATTCTAGAATAATATGGTTTTAAATGATCATTAAAATGTAAATTAAATACCAGGTCGGCTGAAAAGTCCCCGGTCTGAGACATAGATGGCGTTACTGTTATTAAATCCATATGTTTTTTAGATAGTACTAACCTTCAAACGAAACGTGTCAAAATTTGACAGCAATCCGACCATTAATTACTGAGATATTGCGTTAAGAGTGAAGCTACTTTTGTTATTTAAAAAAAATGGAAAAAAAAGAATTTCGTGTGCTGATAAAGTACTGCTTTTTGAAGGGAAAAAATACCGTTGGAGCAAAAGCATGGCTTGATGAGGAGTTTCCGGACTCTGCGCCAGGAAAATCAACCATAATTGATTGGTATGCTAAGTTTAAACGTGGTGAAATGAGCACCGAGACGGCGAACACAGTGGACGACCAAAAGAGGCTGTCACCGACGAAAACATCAAAAAAGTTCGCAAAATCATTTTAAATGACCGTAAAATAAAGTTGATCGAGATAGCTGACATCCTAAAGATATCAAAGGAACATGTTGGATACATCGTGCATGAATATTTGGGCATGCGGAAGCTCTGTGCAAAATGGGTGCCGCGCGAGCTCACATTCGATCAAAAACAACAACGAGTTGATGATTCTGAGCTGTGTTTGAAGCTCTTAAATCGTAATAAAACCGAGTTTTTGCGTCGATATGTGACAATGGATGAAACATGGATTCATCACTACACTCCAGAGTCCAATCGACAGACAGCCGAGTGGACTGCACGCGATGAACCGGCTCCAAAGCGTGGAAAGACGCAACAGTCAGCTGGAAAAGTTATGGCGTCAGTTTTTTGGGATGCGCATGTAATAATTTTCATAGATTATCTTAAAAAGGGCCAGTCCATCAACAGCGACTATTATACAGCGTTATTGGACCGTTTGAAGAACGAAATCGCAAAAGAACGGCCCCATATGAAGTAGAAGAAAGTGCTGTTTCACCAAGACAATGCACCGTGTCACAAATCAATGAAAACAATGGCCAAATTAAGTGAATTGGATTTCGAATTACTTCCCCATCCAACGTACTCTCCAGATGTGGGCCCCAGCGACTATTTCCTGTTTGCAGACCTCAAGAGAATGCTCGCCGGGAAGAAATTTAGCAGGGATGAGGAGGTGATCGCCGAAACTGAGGCCTATTTCGAGGCTAAAGACAATTCGTACTACAAAAATGGTATCGAAAAGTTGGAAGAACGCTATAATCGGTGTATCGCCCTCGAAGGCAACTATGTTGAATAATAAAATCGAATTTTGCCAAAAAACTATGTTTTACTATGGTAGACCAGGGACTTTTCAGTTCGACTGTTATATGCTGACTTAAAACAAACAAAATAAAAAATTAAATAAAACTTTCGTCTTAAAACGAAACAAACCTATTGAATGACTTTCCAGCACTTATAATGCTATGCGAACTTGGTCCCACTGCTCGCCAACCTTCCTGGCGCGTACTGTACTTTTTGGCTATTAACCTATAAACAATTAAAAATCTATTGCAAAAGGATTAACAAAGTGCAGTTAACAAAAGGGAAACGTTTGCGATACCTGTTGAGGAAACCTAAATTTGTTTGTTTATTGTATATATTTATGTAGCATCATATTTTTGTCTTTTACTAAAACCTTTAGTTTATATCTACCCATTCTAAATACATACCGATTATCCTCTTTCGCCTACCTGCTTTACTACTTCTAAGTGCATATCATAAACTTAGACCGTTTCTCTAGGAATATATTAACGAAAATACAAATATATATGTACTCATCCATTAATAGGTACAAGTCTATCTAGAAAGGGATCTCAGCTGTATTTAAAGGATTAACAATAATTGCTTTTTCTTAGAGTTAAATCTATATAACACAAATGTAAATACATTCCGACTATACTATGCATTCATATTCCTTGTATAATTAAAGAGAGTTCTGAGAACTATTTCATTAATATTATATTAAGGGAAAATACACATAAATATACTTGGACTAAATTAATATAAGTACCATAAAATATTAAGCCCTTCCTTCTGAGAATTATCATAATACATTTACATTTGGAAATACCAATTAAGTAACATCCTCTTTTGAATGAAATTAAAATTAAAATAGAAAATGAAAATATTCTATACAAAAAATTACGTGTATCCATCCTAAATGAATTCGTCAGATACATTTTCGTGTACATCGTAAACCTTTTTGCGGTACCTGCTGTATGTGGATTTAATTCTAAAACATTTGATTTTTATAATAATAGTTCTGACGCCTTCTATGATTTTGTAGTTATTACGGAAACTGGGCTTAATGTTTCTGTTTATTCTAATGATTTATTCACAGATAATTATAGGGCGATACGTACAGACAGGAAGTTGTCTCGTGTAAATAGGCAACGTGGTGGTGTCTGCTGGTGGTGTATGCTGTTAAGCACACAATTTCCTCTACCGTAGTTGATGCTATATGCTATATGTATATGGTATTACTGATCTTGTAACATACCTCTTATTGACCTACTTTTATGCAGATGTTATTTGGCTAACATTGCCTTTGTGGCTGCTGCCATTTATATCCCTCCTAATGCAAGTCTTGCAATGAATTGGAGATATTTCTCACATCGTTGGATTATCGATGATTTTACATTAGATTTGATCGACATTTATAATTCATTATGTACTAAAACCAGGATTCTGCATGACAATCAATTTAATTACTTCAGAAATTCAAATAATAAGGTTGCAGATTTTAATTTTGTGATTGATCGTACTGGTGGTGCCGAAGGATAAACATCATCCTTCTCTGGCTTGATGCAATCCCAATCGTCTAAATAAATAAAATGCGTATACATTCTTATAATTCATGAGATATTTATTGATATGGAAAAGCTACTGCGAGTTTATGTATTTGTGCTCTTGCATAAAGAAAATAATCTGTACTTGCAGCTCATTTGACGATATAATGTGATTATTCATTGAACCTTGACCACAGTGGCGTTTTTAGTTACTAGGGGGCTAGCTCATATGTATATATGTATTTGTAGCAACAAATACACAAACAATAAATATATAAAATACGATATCTGCCTTGTGTCTACTGGCTCTATTAAAACTACCGCTAGTGTGTGTTACATGATCCATATACTATCTTTCGAAGTAAGTAAAGACTCAACAATTGATCTAAAAATAAATACATAACACATAACGTATCGTACAATAGCAGATTATTAAAATTAAACAACCTTTTATTATCGGGAAGTGTGCACGCTCAGCTTGTACTTGATTCATTGTTTTTACATTTGAAAATTTTCGAATTGTTCTCGCCTTATCGAATTTTATCGTCCTCTAGCCGACGATAAAGTGAGTGAAATAAAAGAATTCGTATTGTTCCGTACTGTTTGCGTGTGCGTGCGTACTATCTACCTAAAAATATTCATTGCAGGCACTGACGACACTCACACCGACACACAGACATATATAAATGGTTTATTATCGGCGTAGGTTCAGTTAGTTGTAATACAGACAGTGTAGTGTGCGGTGGAGTGTTTCTCATCTCATCGTTTCAAGTTGAAGTTTCTAGACCCAACGTCCGCCATTTGATGTTCCTTACACGTATGGCTAGTGGTTATTACTTTATTGTTAAACGAATTTCCATGTTCTATTTGGATATTTGCTTCGAGTATTGCCGGGCACAACACGCAGATTAAACGGGCACATTTCGTGAAGAAATCCTGGGCTTTTAGTTTTTGAAATATTACGAAATATGGTGCGAAGGATTTTCACCCTGCCCCCGGCAGAAATTCAATACAAGAGCTTCAAATTCTTGATCACCGATCAACCGACGAAAGAAAACATCAAATTCTACATACACGAGTTGAAAAAATACGAAGTTGTGGCCGTAGTGAGGGTCTGCGAGGCCGTGTACGACGCTGAAGACTTGCGTAAGGAGGGAATACAAGTTTACGATCTTGTGTATAACGATGGCAGTTTTCCGCCCTCTGACGTCATCGACGGATGGTTCGACTTGTTGAAGCAGCAATTTTTAGAGAATCCGGACGCATATGTCGCTATCCACTGCGTTGCCGGGTTGGGTAGGGCGCCCGTCTTGGTCGCGTTGGCCCTAATGGAATTGGGCCTGAAGTACGAAGATGCCGTGGAGTTGATACGGGAGAAAAAACGCGGTGCCATCAATTCGAAGCAGTTGGATTATTTGGAAAAGTACAGGCCGAAATCTAGATTGAAAATTAGAAATAATCCTAATCCATGTTGTATATCTTAAATTTATTTAAATTTAATTTGAAGGAAGGTACTTATTTACACATATTTTTTACGAACAAAAAATATTTTAATTATGTATTTGCAAAGACGAATTTAAAAAAAAGCTATTTTTAAACATTTACCGCATGAGAAAAAAGTTAGAAAAGAAAAAATTCCACGTGACCCTGTCTCATGTGTTATTTTGCAATTGTGTTTTTGTCATTTTTTTCACATTAATACTCCTTATCTTAATTTTATGTTTACACATTACGGTTTGCCTTCTGAAAATTAAATATCAAAAATTTTATTTTTGTATTTTTTCTTACTTGGCGTGCCTTGGCGACAATTTGTACTTACTTTTTTTGTTTATTGTAAATATGTTTTAAAATATATGTTTTTCTTTTAGTACAAGACCATTTTATTATTCTTGTTGACTTTATTTTTGTTATTTGAAAATGTAATTCAAGGTTATACCTATACATCATGCAACATGTGCTGTATTTAATTTATAAGTCGAAATAAATTAGTAAAGCGTTTACTTTTCATTTCATCAGAACTTTCCTCCTTTGTTTTTGTGGGGCGAGCAGAGATGCATTTGGTTTTTGAGTGTAGAGGAAGGTGGTATATGATGGGATATTTTTTCACACGATAAATAATTTATTATTTTGTATGGTACTAAATGTACATTAAAAATATCGGTAAAAATACTATTAAAATAAATATAAACGTTTCATGGTACAAACTACAACCATTATACGAAAATTACAATTCGTAAAAAATAATGTTTTGCATAAAAAATGGTGTTGCATATAGGATGGTGCATCATTGTGCATGTAATAATACATATTACATGCACGATGGTGCACCTATTGCAAGAATTCCAAGAGCATGATTGAACGAACGTTTTTTAAATAAGAAGATTGGACGAAAAGAGCCAATATCATGACCTGCAATGTCACCAGATATAAATTCCCTTGACTTTTTCGCTTTGGGTTTTTTTTTTTTGAAGAAAAACGTTTATACGACGTCTCCGGCCAATGAACAGGAAGTAATAAATACAACTAACGTCACAATACACTTAATTACCACAGATATGTAGTACGGCATCTTGAATTCAATTTCACAAAGGCTCTAGCTTTATCTTCATACCAATAGTTACCAGTTTCAGCATTTACGTTAATTATCATTATTATTGTCATTTACATTAAATCTAAATAAAACTCGTATTTTCTCAGATCATTTTTTCTGATTTATTAATGTTTTTATACCATGTTTCCAAATTTACACTTCTTTTAAACAATTTGTATGGCTTAACTAATGCCCTACTTGACGATTATCCGTGAATTTCTGACCAGCTGTACCTTGGCTAAAATAATAAAGCGTAGTTTATAACAGTAATTCCTTGTTTGATTTATTTGACTGTTGTGTTAACTGGATACCGGATCTGGTTGATTCAAAAGAATGCCAGCCCATATCTTTAACACTTCGCAAAAGAATATAACCAAAAGAAGTCAATCAGAACTAAATATTTTGTCATGTGAGCGAATATTCACACAAATAAAATTTATTCAGTAATTTATGGTATTTATCACAGCAATATGTAAAAATGCTTTTAAAATTTTTTATTGGCCATGAGTAACAATGAAATTAGCCTCATCGTGTTCACCTCTTCATAGATATGTATCTAGAGCAATGACCAATTCTGTTAAATAATTTAAAAATTTATTTCAATTATGCCAATATAACATTGGATGTCGAATTTTAATTCTCTGTATGTAAGAATATTTTTTAACCATGACGAACATTTATCGGTGAAGAAGAGTAGAAGCATACCTAATGCTACAATTCTGTCTCCAATTTCATTTAGCTTCTGAAAACTCGTTCTAATGATCCTGCGTATGTGGGAAATATTTTATAAATTTTGTTTCATTTCACTTCTGCAGATATTATAGCTTCACTAATCATTGGAATTCCTACGTCATTGTGTTCGTGTCGACCGTCGGCGGTTGAGTGGCAATTGATATACGTACGGGTTACTTCCCTTAGCACGCTTCTTTCGGAGAGACAATTATCCAACTTTAAAGATAGTACATCTCTTTTTTTTAAATAAAAGCTTATTTGGAGGGGGAGGGGCAAAGCGGCCTTGAACGGAAACATTTTGATGATCAACGGAAAGCAGCATTGCAACGAGCTGCAAAAAAAGTCTTCTGATCGACTTCTTTAATGTAATGAAATGTTTTTGCCAAGATTTTTCCATTATTTTTTACACCTATTTTGGTTATTTCTGATGCAGACTGTTAATTCTGTACAATTCTTGTACATTTTAGACCATTTTTCAATTTTTAAGATCTATTCGTTTCCCAAGAATTAGTTTTCTGCATTTCTATGTAAATATCTATTTATATCTGTTGCAAATGACAATGGCGTGACTAACTCATGTGATAATAAATATATTGTTTCGGATGCACTGAGTCAATAGAAAGTTTCCTGATTGCTGTTAATTATGAAAGATTTTGCAATGACTCAAAATTCGTGCACTTACATTTTTGGTCCAATGTTTCAAATTGTACAAAATAATGTGTCAGAGTTTTATTGATTTTTTTAACTGAGTAATTAATAAATAATTTCTCTCGTTATGCTTTTAATTTCCGCAATTTTGCATGGTGCAATACAATTTCAATGATTAGATTGTGTTTCAGGAATTCAATATATAACAATATGCTCTATAAATTAATCTATAAATAAACATGCTATTTACTATGGTTATTAATTTGTTTTGATGACGTTTATCAGTGCGTGTGTGTGTGTAAATAAACGATTCTATCTAAGCAGAATATTGATCAAAATGTTGTTTAGTTTTGATAATGATTCATTATTTTCTAATGAGTTGATGTTTTCAAACGTATTTAATAATATAATAAATATGATGATAAATATGATATCTTGTTTAACATTATATTATGTTTTCTTTCAATTTTACAAACAGTTTAACTATTAACTTATACATATTTAACATTGATATTTCGCAAAAAAAAATTTTTCACCACAAATCTAAAATCTTCGCCCTTTATATATGTATATATGTACAAAAAAGCCTGCAAATCTTATTGATGGGACGGATTAGATTATATTTTCTTTTTTCCTTTTTTAGAACTGAGTGAGCGAATTTAAAACGAGCTTTATTTGAATGAAAGTATACAGTTAACCCGGAGGTCAGTGAAAACGTAAATACTCTGAAAAGAATCTGGAGATAGATAAAGCCGAACAAAGCATTGTACGGTTCCATTTCAAGAAAATAATAACGCACAAATGGAAATATTATTTTGTTATCATTCAAATAAAAAGATTTGGATTTAGCTTACTTTACTATGTGAAAGAGTGGTTCTGATTTAGGAAAATACAAAGCCACTTACTATTTTTTATAACAAATTATTTAAACTTCAGAGGTAATCCTTTTACATATTCAAAGGTTGAAATTTTGACATAGTTTGTAAAGTTTTCCAGTCTCTCGGAATTAAGTGGAAAGATTTAGATAAATTTTGGCATCAGAATCGTTTTTAACGCCTTAAAAAAAGTCATTCGTTAATATATCGTGATTTTTGAAAATCTCGAATATTCCGTGCGTTTGAAAAAATTGAAATGTTCATCAAAATAAAAAGTTTCGAATTTACATTTCATACTTCGTAAAACAATTGTTCTAAACTAATAGAATGGAAACTCGTTACTTTTTATGCCAAAATCTTCCAAACTTTAGTGATAATTCATTTACATGTTCAAATGTGAAAATTTTCACATGGTTTGTCAAGTTTTCTCTCAGAATTCAGCCGAAGCACTGAGATTAATTGCGACACCAAATTATTTCTACCACCCTACCCTTTGACATCAGTATCGTTTTTCGGTTCTTCGAAATTGTTAGCAGGCGAGCATTCGTTAGTCTACAACTTCTTTTGAAAAACGCCAATTTTTATGTCATCATATTGTCACTTAAATATTTATGTTTGAATACTCTTCCTTGGCAATATAGAATTAAATTCAAAAATTTATCTATGAATCAATTGTCAATCAATTAGAAATTTGTTTTTTTAGTTTTATACGTTTTGCAATTAGAAATTTTTGCTTGTTAATGTAAAATAAACCTTAATAATAATTACATATTACCAACGAAGAGTTGAAACAATTTATTATTCTCTATAATTAAGCAAGTACTGCCGAAAAAGCTATGTTACAACGATCGGTGCATTCAATCCAGAGCTCATCAGGTAGTCTGATTTGGTTCGGCAGTTGTAGACATCTGGCAGATATTACTATCATCGAAATGAAAATATAAAGTACTGAGAAAGAATTGATTCTTTTACTATTAAATATAGTCCAAAAAAGTGCTTAAAATTCGCTAGTTAATAAATTGAATCATTTCTTAGTCAAAAGTACAATTTTTGTGTCGCCAGAGTAAATTTACTACCTTGATCTTATTACGCGTCCAAGGTTATCACATTGTATATTAAAACCTATTAAGCGTAATCTTTGAACCAGCAAACTATTTCCTTTTCGCAGAAGTTTAATACACCTTGTACATACAGCAAATGGAAGTTTTTGTTATATAAACTTTTGTATTTCATTGTATAAAACGATAAAACCTCGATGAAAAGATGATGATGCAGAAAGTGTTTCTCCAGCAAGGACAACAACCACTTACATTATCTCTTTCACTCGTTTATACGTCCGCAGTTTGTAATGTTTTCTAACTGTAACTGGGTTAATGGCGAATTTTTCTCTCTACCCATTACATCCGGTTTATATTGCCGTTCAATTGTAATTACTCGTTCCTTTTTTTTTCTTGTTCGGCTTTTTCTAATAGTACGCTGTTGCATCGTGTTGTGGAAGTAACGAAGCAGTCAGCGGTCTTAGTTGCGCGTCCTTCGGAGAACCGTTCGCGGTGTTAGTTATATCATCCGCCTGATGTGAGAAAGTGAAACGCCACCAAGGATTCCAATTCGCCAATAGAAATGTGCATTTAATTAGGTTGCATTATATGTATTACGTAAATGTTTATATGAGCTGCAATCTAAATGGTATCTGGTGAAACAATAGTATACAAAAATAACATTTATAAAGCTCGGGGGAGTTTTATTTTATAAAGCGAATTTAAAAAAACAAAAAATAGTATTTTGTTTAAAAAAAAACATTTATTTTGGAACTGGTTTGTTATATTATCCTTAGAAGGTATTTAATGATGAAAGACAGACATAGACATAATAAACAACGACAAGGATAATGGCGACATATTAATTAAACAGGAGGTCATCTATGTTATACAAGGACCAGAATGTAGCTAAGTAGCAGGTCGAGCCGAAATTCGTACTAAAATGCTTAAATTCATTACTGAAAATCACATTCATATTGTGGTAGATCCGTTTAGGAACCACTGAAAGTCGGTGGTTAGTGTCAACTTTTGTGACAAATCCCTAAAAATCGAAACCAGTAAGCCTCACGAGTAGAGTGGTCACATTTGTCTGCGCACCAGGTACCTAATAAGTACATACCAATATTTACGATAACGCATCCAAAGCCGACCACTATGCTAACTTATAAAGGCTGATCAGAAATCCATGGATAATCGTTATATGGGGCCATTCTATGTTTAATTGTTAACAGTCCTAATACAGAAATATTGTATCGACATTAGTTGAGTCATACAAATTGCTTAAAAGAAATGTAGATTTGACAACATGGTACAAAACCATCAATGAATCACTAGGAATGATATGACAAAATACGAATTTTAAATATAATGTTAATTAACCTAAATGCTGCAACTGGTAGCTATTGGTTTGAAGACAAACTGTAGCCTTTGTGGAATTGAATTTAAGACGCATTGCAACACATCTGGGGTAATTAATTGTATTGTGTCGTTAGTTGTGTTTATTACTTCCTGTTCATTGCCCGGAGGCGTCCCATAAACTTTTTCCTTCAAAAACCTCAAAGAAGCCAAGAGGATCCATGTTTGGTGACCTTGGAGATCATGGTATTGATCAATTTCGCCCGATCCACCTGTCTGGAAAACGTTCATTCAATGCTCTTGTAATTCTTGCATTATGCGCTAATGCACCATCCTGTATGTAATACATGTTGGTTTGGAAGAAATATTGGTACTAGAATTTGATGGGATTTTTATCCACCCAGAAATGGAAATTGAGACCAATCCATAACATAAGCGATAAAATGAATTTGGTTGACAATTGTGTTGTAAAACATTATTTTTTGCAAATTGCCATTTTCGTTTAATGTTTGTACTTTTATAACATGAAACGGTCTTAAAAAACTTTCTGTAAACACTGAAAGAATTGTCTTATTTGAGATGTTCATTTCCTTGAATGTTTGTCTAGTGCTGCAAGAGGATCCCGATGATCAATATCAAAAATACCTTCAACTTGGGTGGTACGACGATATCTTCGTCTATCTGTATTACGTTGACTCTAAAGAAATGCTTGTTTCACGAAGTATCTAATTCATCTTTGAAACGCATTGGTAGATGGGTGCTGTCGGTGTGGATATTTCATATTCATCTCTTATCAAGTGCGCATTTCGATTACAAAACCGAAATACTATATACAATACCAGCGTTTTCGTTGGAAATGTGCATCGCAAATTGCTTTTGATACCATAAAAATGAGGTAAATAGTGGAAGCGAAAGTAATGAACTGACAACCGTCAAAGTTTTTCAAATAATTATTTTGCCATACGTACTTTAATCAATCCTCCTTTTTTTCCATTGTTCTTGAAAATTTGGAAATTTCAACTTGTCGTGAAGATTTATAGAATCTGAGCTGTCATTTTAGTTATTTAAAGCATCAGTTAAAGAAAGTTGTGTTCACTTGAGAGCTTACTATTTTATTAAATTCATTACAAAAAGTGAAGTTCATTACGGTAGCTCTAAGTCAGTCAAACGTTACTATATTTTACTATGAAAAATCATGTAGAATGGAAAAGAATACACCTTGATATATGGCAACAAAATATATAGAAACGATAATAGAATTTGGAAATTTAATAATTAGATATTATATTTACTCTGCAATTAAAAGAAAATACTTTAAGGAATTATACATGCAAACTGAATAAAGCCTTTTACAGTATGTCTAAACTAAGTCTTAATTGGAAAATTGAACTTTCTATTGCCTTAAAGACATGAAACATTCTCTTAATATTTAAACACGTACATTTTTAATGATGTGAGTAAAATCTGTCTGTTAAAATATGTACATAGGCAAAAATTTCCCGCTGTAATGAAGAGAAACGTTACCTTAACCGATTTCACATAATTATTACATCGGCAAGTAGATTAGGCGCCGTCGGTATGGAGTAGTGATAAGTTCTAATCCTGTCGCCGTTAAATATTGACCTTGACCATTGACGTGTTTCTCGTATTACATATAAAATTTACTTTAGCTTCGTTTAATTACCACATAGGCGTCGTTGATTTTATTATAATCCCTGTATTTAGTAGGCACGTTCCTAAATGTCAACTGATTAATGTTCAAGGTTAAAACTAGATAGGCATTGGCTTTAATTCGAAAAGTATTGTATAAATTCTGTAAAAGGAAGTGATATACTGCATTTACGTCAGTTGTTTTAATTGAAGTGTTTAGATACTTCATCTTTTTACTGTCAAAATTCGGTTTGAATTCTTAAAATAATCTGTATTGAAGAGAGTGAAAATGTTTTGAAAAATTCCATGAAATAACTAATTTATCTATATGACTGATATCTTTGTTTACTTTAAGTTATCTTTTACTTTTCCTTGCTTTACTGCTTTAACATAAATTCATTTCATTTACGATAGCTTCATTAAATTCATTTCATTTACGATAGCTTCATTAAATTCATTTCATTTACGATAACTTCATTAAATTATTTCTAAACTCACATTTAAGTTCTTCTATCAAAATATTGTATTATATTTTAAATTTCATTAGTTGTTAGATTTTACGATTATCTTCTACTATATATATATATATAGCTTAATATTTAGTTAAACCACGCTTCGCTTTAGTTACGACAGCAATTCTTTTCGACATACTTTGGATACATGATCCCGCTACTTTTCACAAATCTGCATCACTTGTGCAGGTATTTTCTATATTTTGTCTTGGTATGTCTAATGTTGAATTTCGAGACGATTTCGTTTTAGACTATTCCAGATGTTTTCAATTGGGTCTAAGTCTCGAGAATTACCTGACCACGGCAAGACCTACAAAGTCCTTTTGGTAAATAAAATTTTGATAGATTTTCCCTTGTGGCATGGTGCCCCAATCTTGTATAAATGTATAGTTGACATCTTCGAAACTTAAAGAATCAATATGTGGAACCAAACTGATTCCCCATCACTGCTTTATATTTAAACAATTCCAAGCCTTTCTCCCCATTTCCAAAACTAAATTATTACAACTGGAGAATGTTTGAATGTATTTACGAAAATAAATATACATTATATTGTATTATAGAACAAATAACCAATAATTACTTTATTTATGTAATTAGTTTATTGGTAATACACATAATTATCAGCAATTAGTGTTCGAATTGTGCACATAAGATGCCATAGAAAATACATGTTTATTTCAATGGATATATTGAAAATTCCTTTCTTATCTATAGTGTATGTATTATGTTTTTAATCCATTATACTCACTTTTCGTGACGTTAATCTAGTTGTTAAATGTTGGTTGAATGTGTTTTAAACATTATTTTTGTGTTTTTATACATTTTTTATATTTTTTCACAGTATTCAAATTAATATTTGTCATATCAAGTAGATGTGGATGTCTAAAGATCGCGAAAGTAAGTGTTCAACGCCATCTATATTTTTCAAAGAGTAGCTTTTGTCGATACAATAAAATAAGAATGATCTCGTTCAAAGTTTAATATCTTTTTGAAATATTATATAATACACATTTGTAAATATCTGACTATTCTGTGTCGTTGCACCTATCTGTATAGGTACGTGTTTCTGTAATTATTTGTCAAGGTACCACTGATTTATTATCGACACTGAATTTAGTTTTTACCCATTGCACTGATTAAATAAAACACTTTTTCAAATTTGCAACACATATTATTTCTTAATGGACGCTTAGTTTGATAGTATTGCGTTGGCCTGAGAAGTCACATTACGCGGTCAGTGCATCGTAGTTGCATGTGGATGCACGGCCCCAGACTTATTTTGTTTCCTTTTCTTCGCGGCGACTGGTCCGACGCCGATCGCGCTCACGCTACACGCATTATATCTTTCTTTTCTGCACAGTCATACCCTCCTATCAACTGAAAAAGGACGAGAGTATGATGGTGTGTCAGCCGTTCGTCAAAACAGGTTACGGATAGCCTTTGTCTAGGAGGAGAACTCCGAGTTCGGTATACCGTCGTAAAGATAGGGATAGGAATTTTAGAGATTCCCGCCATGTTGTAAAAACGGGCCAGGAATTTTAATGCCTTTTATTCATTTGAATGGGTTCGTTGCCAATGGTGTGGCTATAGTTATGTACCTAGAGCTTCGTTTGTGGTATTTCAGGGGCATGTGGGTTCAGATTCTTTTATTTTCTTTTTCCGATTGTCCAAAATTGTCCTTTAACAAAGGAAACAATCGAATTTCCTTACAATAGGATTTGTAATAGCTTAAATAGGATACAATTCTTGTTTGATCTTTGTTTTTGAAGGTAAATTTTAATGGAAACTGTGGTTGACTAAATTCATCAATTAAGGTTAATTAGATAGATAGTGTAAGGCAGTGGCGGCTCGTGAGTATTTGACATGGTGAGGCAGATAGAATAATAAATATTCAAAATTGTTTACAATTGATTAATAAACTCTATATACCTACTACATATAAAAACAGTTTATATATATTTATATATATATATATATATATATATATATATAGGGCTTCCAGTACAAACAGGGCTGCCAGACGTGAACTGAGCCCTATATCGCGCCCCATTCGATTTTTAAGGGAAAACGAAGTTTCAAAGCAAACCCTTGTGAAACGAAAATAAATATTCTAAAAAATCAAACAAATTCTAAAAACATTAATCAAAAATAAGAACTCAATCTTCTAGGATTTAAAAATAAAAAAAATAAAAAATAATAATAAAATTTAATAATATAACAAATATATACATATATATGTATATATATATAACTCAACAACAATCCAATAACAAAATTTCAAAATTACATGCAAAATGAAAATATTTTAAAATACAGAGAATTTCATTTATTGGCATTGCACGTAGAATTACATTTAATAGATTTTACTTCTTGTATAGCAAAGGTATCCTCCGGTTTTTTGTGTTAGCAAAATAATCAATTACATCATTATAAAATCGTTCATCCCTCGTCATCGTTTTAACCAATTCCTTTTCGATTGCAATTAGTGCACAGTTACTAAGTCTTTGTTGTCCAATTGTATTTCTAACATACGATTTTATACGTTTCAATGTGGAAAAACTTCGCTCAACGGACGCGGAAGTTACCGGTATGGTAACTACTATACTTAGCAATTTAAAAAGTTCTGGCATACAGATGGCTAACTTTTGTTCGTGCATAAATCTTAACATTTCACATGGTGTTTTAGAATTACCAAGGAGTTGCATGTCACTATAAATAACAGCTAATTCATTTTTTAATTGAATTTGATCAAAAAATTTATATTGTTCAAACAAATTATTTAAGAGCCTCTGAGGAAATGCCTTCGAATATTCTTCAAATTTACTTTCTGTTAATAAATCAAAAAAAGCAAGTTTTTCTAAATCAATAAATCTAATTTCAATTTGACTAATAAACGTATCTAGAATTTCGAAAAATAATTTTCTATAATTTTGTTTAGTATCTGGAACGTCATCAATTCTACGCCTTTTATGTGCAACAGATTCGTCAGACACCGAATTTTCGTATACAGTACTGAAATATGTATCACACTCCCGAAATTCTCTAAACTTATCAAGCAAAAAACGTAAACGATCTCTGGCATAAATAACATCAGTTAGTTTGTTTTGTAATATTGAAAATACAACGTCAGTTTGTCCAAATATTAACTTAAAAGTATCTAAAAGAAAATTAAAATCATTATCCAGAAGAAGATTTTTTAATCCAAAAGCTTCTCGTATAGATATGCTATCAAAGTCAGGACTTTCTGCAATGAAATCAAAAACTTCAATTAACTTATTTTTGTTCGCATGAATTGTAAAAACAGCCCTAGAAGTGAAATTCCAACGAGTAGATGCGTTTGATGGTATATGTTTTTGACAGATTAAATTTAACACATGAGTTCTCTTAGTGGATTTGGAAAAAAAAGATGAAAACCCTGACAAATTTGAAAAAAATATTCTTACAGACGTTATGGACTTACAAGATGTTCCTAACACAAACTAAGACATGTGCATGGCAGTGTGTAAATATTGCTTGAGGAGCTATTTCTTTAACTTTTGTTTGTAAACCGTTCACATGCCCAGCCATAACTGCCGCTCCGTCATACGTTTGAGCAATTAGTTTACTATTAAACTGAAATTTTTCAAAAATATTAGTTAACAATTTAAATAAATCATCAGAGGTGCGACCTGAACTTACATCAAAGAATCCTAAAAACCTTTCAACAATATTACCCTCGATCGTGTATCTTACAATAATAGACAATTGCGAATTACATGTTATATCTGTTGTTTCGTCTATTTGCCATGAAAAATATTCTGAATTAAAAATTTCACAATCTATTTTTTTCTTTACAATAAAATTAATTGATTCTATTAATTCGTTTTGAATTGTTTTCGATGTGCCAAAAAATACAGAGCTATCATCTAAGAATTTTTGTAAAATGGTATCATGTTTTGCCGTTAATAAAACAAGTTCTTTAAAATTTCCCCTGTTTGCAGAAGTATTTGTTTCATTATGTCCTCTGAAAGATAATTCCTGTGTACAAAGAAATATAGTAATATCAATTAAACGCTTTAATATATCTCGATTTTGGCTAACTTCTTTATTGTAATTCTCCATTTGATTGCGCCTCACATTATCTATCGCATCCGCGATATTATATTTTCCGAACATATGTAATTTACAAGTAGCTAAAATGTGATGTTTGGATTTAGTATGTTTTTCTACTGATCGCGACAAGTTTTTGAGATCAAAATAACCCGTTTTACTCCAAATACTATCTGTATTTGTGGAAAAAATTATACATGCCCAACAAAATAATCTGTTTCTTTTTATACTACCACATAACCAATTACATTTGTTATACCACGAATTATTGAAATTTCTGTTAGACTTACCGTGTATTGTAAGACATTTTGATAAATCAGGGTTTGGTCTTGGAAGGTTTTTGACATATAATTGATCTTCTACCGATAGAACAACGAACGTATTTCTTATTAAAAAATCTACAATGTCTTGTGTATTTCTTACATTTTCTAAATCCATATTCACAATTTTTAAATCACTGAAAATATCACTAAACAAATATTAAAATATTTAATCTAACTTTGTTATTCCCCCAACTTTAACTGCTGTTATTTGCGATTCGGGCCGAGAATGTCAGCCTCGAGTATATTCGGTAGTTCGGCGATTGTGATTCGATGAGAGGCTCAGTTTAAATTGGCTTCAGATTGATATCTAAATAATATCTACTTGAAACAATAAAAATACTCCTGTTAAAACTTAAAACATATTATTTGCGTGGAGGAAATATTGAGAAACTGTACAAGAAGAATGTAAACCTTTAGACATCTTTATATCATTAAATAAATACTTAATTTATCCTATTAATAATGCTTTCTATATTATTAAAAAATTCAAAAATCTCACAATAAAGTTAGAAAAATCTATTAACTTTTTGAATATTTTTTCTTCTTTGTTATCTTAAATATGTAGCTAATACTTTACTGTAATTTCCATAGAAATTGAGAATTTTTTGACTGCTGTAGTGCGTTATAAATTTTCAATGAGAGGCAATGAGTGGCCGGGCCTCAAATATTCGTGTTTAGTAGGGATATACATAGATCAAGCATGAAGTTGGTCGGGGCAAGTATACGCGCTCGTACATTCGCACGGAATTAAAATGAAATGATAAATTTGTACTTTGCTTGTAATGCCGGTTTATTTAAAACTATTTTCTTATTGTTTATAAGATAAATTCTGAATAAAAGATGATAATTAATTTATAAAGAATTTTAAAAGTATACATATTATTCTTGTTATAATTCCAAGATTTAGATGGTGAGGCACTGCCTCACCTGACCAGCCGCCACTGGTGTAAGGCTAGTACGAACTTTGTCTCTGTGCGGATTTTGTCGTGGTTCCAGGTGCGACACTGTGTTTAATTATCTGCTGATGATGACAATTTTAGCAGAATATGAAAATTATTGTGGAAAGAGGTTATGTTAACTTTAATTGTTTAATTTGTTTTTGAATGTCATTAGTAGAGCGGCGACGAAAGTGGCAATACCATAGGCGGTACGGTAGAACGGGCAATTGGTGCGCAGTGAATGAGATCATTCACATCAAATACAATACGGTTCACAGTTAGTGTTTGTAATAACTTCACACAAACATGTCGCGAAAGTCTGTGCCGTTTGCTACGTCGGTTAGAAAATACATAGCAGAATTTCCCGATTTAAAGTATGATGGATGTGCAGTATTGTGTTTGGTTTGTAATAGGCGACTTATAATACGGAAGAAAGACAATTGTAAAAAACATGTGAACAGTGCAATACATAAACTGAACAAAAGAAATGAAATACCTTATGCAACATTCCTCTATGATTTTTTATTTATGTTGACTGCATGTAATTTGCCGCTTCGTTTAATCAGCAAACGCCCTTTTCAAGTGTTCTGGAATAAATATCTGCCCAATTATAAATTACCTGCAAGAAGAACTTTACAGAAGCATTTGCCGCGTTTAAGAGAGAGGCTTGAAAATATAGCAAGAAGAGAATTGCATAATAAAAATGTGTGGATTACTGTAGATGAGACTACTGATTTTAAAAAAAATAGTATAATAAACGTAATCGTACGTATTTTATCAGCCAACACATTTTCACAGCTCTATTTGTTAGCCTGTAAACGTATACAAGCATGTACTGCGGCAAATATTCGGCAAATAATAATGAACACCTTAAAGAAATTTCACATTCATAGTACTCAAGTCTGCATGCTTGTAACAGATGGTGCTGCTACTATGTTACTACTTGGACGTTTACTAAAAGTAACTTTTCCTAAATTAATACACATAACTTGTGTACTCCATGCTCTTCATTTAGTTGCTGAAAATGTTAGAAGTAGTTATAAAAACGTTGATCATTTGATTGGATCCACCAAACAAGTGTTTCTTAAATCCCCTAAACGACTTAAAGAATTTCATAAAACTTGTCCAGATATTTCGGAACCACCGGAACCCATTCTTACACGATGGGGCACGTGGCTAAATGCAGCTTTTTATTACCATAAGAATTTTCACAAAGTTAAATCCGTTATATCAAAATTTAGGCCAACCGAATTCCAAGCAATCAGAGACAGTCAACATCAATTTGAAAATCCCCAAATTCTGGAAGATCTGCATACAATATATAACAGTTACCATCCATTAGTAGAAGCAATTACAAAACTTCAAAACGAAAACGATTCGCTGCCCTTAGACGCATCACTATGCATAGTGCAAAATGTGACCGCTCATTTGCATAGTTTAACTGACGCTGCTGGTGTACGAGCTCATCAAAAATTATTAAGTGTTTTAAAAAAAAATCCGGACTTGCATGTTTTACGAACTATTTATGACAAATGTGCAAATAGTGAGCCCTGGAATGATTTTGAACAACAGCTTATTTCTGCCAAAATTACATTAATAGACGCCGAACGATCTTTTTCTCTATACAAAAACATTTTCTCGTCGCGAAGGACGTCATTTACAGAAGCAACCGTAGAGACGTATGCAATGATGCAGATGTACAGTTACTTCCACAACACATTACCAGGGTTATGAAATTACATATTACTAGGTAAGCACTAATTGTGTAAGAATAAGTCTAGACACGGTACTGGTACGGACACTTTCGCCGCAGTTTATAATTTACACTTAAACACCAACCGTGAACCGTATTGTATTTGATGTGAATGATCTCATTCACTGCGCACCAATTGCCCGTTCTACCGTACCGCCTGTGGTATTGCCACTTTCGTCGCCGCTCTAGTCATTAGGAAATACTTAAAAGATTATGTTAGTTA
Organism: Dermolepida albohirtum; assembly: GCA_031893035.1. Lineage (NCBI taxonomy): Eukaryota > Metazoa > Arthropoda > Insecta > Coleoptera > Scarabaeidae > Dermolepida > Dermolepida albohirtum. Next base: position 490,483 of record JAVIWB010006361.1, read on the forward strand.
AATGTGTTGAAATTAATTATTAAAGTGAGAAATATACTCGGTACATGACAGGCGTCCATTTAATAATAGGTAAATAATATAAAATAAATAGTTAATCAAAAAAAGACAAACAAAACCCCTTACTACAGTAATGTATGTACTCTGTATACGTATTTCGACAACTAAGTTTTCATCATCATCAGATTATTATTATTACAGCGCGTCGGTAACGCTTACACAGAAAAAATTCCGCTCATTCATCCCGCCAAAACCAAAACACACAATGACATTCACAAGACTTTTGTGATAATTTTACACCTAACATGTAAGAAGTTACCACAGAGATCGTCATAAACATCAAGAGTTGGTCTCTTGAAAGTTCGAAATTTTTCAATATATACGGTAGTCAGAAATTCACTAATAATCGTTAGGTAGGTTCATAATTAATTCTGAGTCGACAATACTAATACAGACATCATTTATGATCTGGTGAGATCATTAATGTTGAAAATGTACAGCGAAAATATTTATTTTTTGCGTAAAATCATATTTTTTACTGTCGTAATTAATCGTTTTATGCCAATACTTTGCCTGATTAAACATATGGCAACCTAGGCCCAGAATAAATCTGTAATTATTTGTCAAATTTTCACGTTTATCAGTTTAACTTTCATTATTTTCGCTTCCATTACATACTTCATTTTTATGGTATCCCAAGCATCTTGTAATGTATACTCTCAACGAATACGCTGGTATGTGTATAGTATATGGGTTTTGCGATTGCAATGCGCACTTGGCAAAAGACGAATGTGCAATATGGCATCCACACTAGCAGCACCCATCTTTCAATACATTTCGAAGACTGAATCAGAAACTTCGTGAAAGAGGCACATTTATTTCCAATTAATGTAATGGAAATAGACTAAGACATCGCCATATGATCTAAGTTGAAGAAGGAATTTTGGCTATTGTTCACCAGGATCTTGCCTGCAGCAATAGACCCAGGAAATGAACATTCCAAGTAAGATAGTTTTTTCAGTGGCCACGAAAAGACTGTTTCATGTTAAAAAAGTGCTGTATTGAAACTGTCAGACAGTTTCAGTGTAGTAGTTCTGCCCTGAAGATGTCTCGGCAGATATAAAAGTGACGCGGTTCCAGCCCGGAAGCCCAAAAGCAGATAGCATGGACCACGACCGCGGAAGTTTATGTACTATATTCCATAGGCTAATTGTGCAATTGGCCAAATATGTGCGTCAGCATTTAAAAATAGCAATAGTTTACTCTAATTTAACTGTTGCATCTTTTAAACTAACATTTTGTTTTTGAAAAGAAAGACTTGGGTGTTATAAAAATCTTTTAAATAGTAATTTAAAAAAATTAGCTCATCTTCTGATGTTTATGAAGCATTTTGATTACGTGGAATCCATAGAAAAACACATGACGAGTTCAGAGCCGTCTTTTACATAGTCGTCTCAGTAGCGTAATGAACGTTAAAAAGTTTCTAAAAAGAAAGAAGAGAAGAATCTATATGGAACTTTTCGAACAAACTGTGTATACACTTTGGTGGTCTTCTCTTGTAATAGTTTCAATAAAGGCATCTCCGAAGAAAATCTATCTTTTCTTCACGACTTACGACCAGGATGAATGACAATTTAAAATTGACATAATGCTCTTAAGCTGAGACGCTTAAAGCTCATTCAACAAGTTGATTTACGACATAATTCCGCATACTCTTGAATACTCATCTTATGGGAGGAGTTCTAATCTATTGAAATAAAAGCGCATGGGTGGATTCGATGAATTATATTTGAAACGGTACACAGCGATTACTAAAAGGTTGGTACTATGCGCGCATACTCTCTTGACGTACGTACCTAGTAATTAATATTCTTTTCTTTACCGTCATTCATTAGTTAAGAAAGAAGGCAAATTGCGTTTCGTCTTGGGAAGTTCTTTTGGTGGGCGTTAAAGAGGCCTTTGTTCTTGCGGCTAATTAATGTGCATTAGATATTTTATTTATTGTCGGAAGATGATTCTATTTTCTTGTTAAAAGTAATGGATTTTCGAAAAACCGTTAATATTAGAATGTTAGGGAAAATGAAATTTTTTCTTAAAATTTATTGATTTACGAGGGAGCGTTTTTATATTCGCGGAATGGGGGACAAGGGGTGGAAATAAAAAAACCAAATTATTTTTCTATTTCAATATATTCACCTGCAAGACGGATACATTTTTCACATCTTTCAATTAATTTATTTATACCCTCATAAAAAAATGATTTCTCTTTATCTGCAAAATACGCCGAAACTGCCTCCTTGACTTCATCATCGGCAGTAAATTTTTTACCCCGCAGCTTCTTTTCATTTTCGGAAACAGGTAATAATCACTCGGGGCCAGGTCTGGGCTGTAGGGTGGGTGATTCACAATTTCGAAGTCCACCTTATGCAGGGCAGATAACGCAACGCGGCTCTTGTGGACGGGCGCGTTGTCGTGCAAAAGCAGAACACCTTTTGTCAATTTTCCCCGTCTTTTCTCTTTAATGGCTTCTTTTAGTTGCTCTAATATTGAAGCGTAATATTCTCCGGTTATAGAAACACCTTTATCTTTATAATCAATCAACAATATTCCTTCCGAGTCCCAAAATACCGTTGCCATGAGTTTCCCAGCTGATTGTGACACTTTAAATTTCTTGGGAGGTGCTGTGCCCTTTTTATGCCACTGCATGGAGTCTTGTTTGGACTCACGTTCATAATGATGAACCCAAGTTTCCTCTCCAGTAACAATTTCACTCAATACACCATCCTTGTCTTCATTATAGAGGTCCAAAAATGCACGCGAACACTCTACGCGCTGTTGTTTTTGCGGCGGCGTGAGCATTCTCGGCACCCATCTTGCGCTGACCTTAGACATGCCGAGATGATTGTGTAGGATTTTAAAAATTGTTGTATCGGATACTCCAATCATTTCTGCGAGTTGTTTCTTCTTTAGTCGAGCATCTTCGAGTACAATTTGTTCAACTTTTTGGATAAGTGCTGGCGTGGTCACCTCAATGCTCCTGCCCGGCCTCGAGTCGTCTTCAAGGGATTCCCTTCCTTGTTTAAATAAACTATGCCACTTGTACACCATGGTTTTTCCTGGACAAGAGTCGCCGTAAACCAATGACATCTCATTCATTATGGTCGCGACTGATTTTCCTTGCCTGGTAAGGAACTTTATAACGGCACGATATTCGATTTTTTCCATATTTCACTTTTCACTCCTGATTATGTTACTTGGTTGACGATAGCTCAAAGACTAACTGTCTAATAACAATGAAACTTCGTATTTATACTAATCATGAGTCGCTGCACAGGCCACGCCCCCAATGCGCCTACTCACCCCTCTACAACCCGCTCATTCCGCGAATATAAAAACGCTCCCTCGTAAGTACATTTAAAAACAAAACATCAAACATGATACGAATAAAACTTGTAAATAGAAAAAGAAGGTGGTATATATTAAAGAAATAATTAAATGAGGGACTATAAGAAATCAATAATACATGGATATAAAAATCTATTGAGATATTTAGACACCATGCATGGGTGCTGGTACGGATGTCACCGGTAGCCTAGGCTATCACCGACGTACATCAGGTGTTGCTATGTCAAAAGTGCGTACATAATGAGACATACGAAAGGTGTACAATAACTATCGCAATACAGTATCAATATATAGTATAAGCAATTAATAGCAAGTAATAACAATCTGAATTCGCTCGATCAAACATCAACAGATTTAACACTGATTTCCATATTTTCGCGCGCAGAATGCAATATTCAAGTACTTGGCAATATGTTGTTTGCACTGCATGTGCTTTAAAATTGACAAAAGTTCCGTATCCACTATTCTAAATGCTAGATTACAAACCGTCAACATATAAATTAAATGTAACGCAAACTCCTTCTGAAATGGATGACATTTTTGTATGTTTGTGTTTTTGTGTGTTTACTTGTCTGAAGTAATCCCTTTTCTTCTGACGATGTATGACACATTAAACAAATTACTTTAGTATCATCGTATTTTAGGTCTGAATTGTCCACTAAATTTATTTAGTGTCCACGCACAGAAGCGTGTTGTTATTTTGTTGTGCATTCATAATTACGCTACAATTCAATATAAAATATTGATCGTTATCAAAGCAATAAAAACCCGTACGTAACTAAACTTACTACATTCTCCAACAGCTTTGACTAGCCGGAGACATCCGAACCACTTTTTTAGCCGCCTATGCATGTCCCTTAAATATCTCTGCTTTAATATCCATACTGTTTAGAAATGAATTTTGTAAATAAATAAATAAGTACTTGTAGATAAAATATTGGAAAAGTTTTAGGTTAAAGGATCTAAATCAGATATGTATGTATATTAGTTCAATAATTTTATTATTGATGATGGATGCGATAATTGCCTGATAGATGGCAGTATAAAAATCAAGACAAAGTTAAAAGCGGTGTAAGTCATTTAAAATTTGAAAAATGATGGAGTTAGATAATTTAAAAAGACTTACTATTGTAAATTTGATGATTGTTATAATTTATTAGAAGGGAAATAGGTAAAAATGAATATTTCTAAAATAGGCCGTCCGAATTACGATCACGCCGCTGCGATAGACATCTGTCTGTATCGCGTGGGTATTATCGGAAGGATGCCACAAGAAGAAGTAAAGAAAAACAATCTCACTTGATTATATTACTTCGCTCGAAAGTAAATACACGCGTAATAAAAATCAAACTTGTCCACAAGGATAATTTGATTTTCTATTATTATGTTCCAACACAATAAATAAGAATATGAGTTCGAGCAATTTTTACGCTTCATAAAGGTACCAAAAATATTTAAATACAATCCAATAACTTAAATTTATATATCCATTAGCTTAAATATTCGATTTCTTCTTAATCATTTTCGCTTTTTATTTAAATACTTTAAAACTGATTTTATTATTAATCGAGCATTAAAACACGTAGATCGTAAATAACATTAAGTTTGCTTGTTTAGATTCATATTTTTGATACACGATGATGTGCTGAGAGTTTTTTTTGTCTCTTTAATTAATTTAATTTACCACACTCTCTAACAAAATTTACCTTCTTATGATAAAGTTAATCTAAGTTCTTTATTATTTTCAGGTGAGTATATCAGATACTGCTGTCCATGTTTCTACTCTGTGGTAAGATATTGGTTGACCTTCGTAGAGATTGGTTTATCTTCGTTGTTTGGAACGATTTTTACTACAAATTACTTCATTCCTACTGTGTAAGGTTAGTGCTAATAGTAATTGATGTTATGCTTAGTGGGTTTTGTGAAGATCGCGTTATTAGTCGAGGCAGATGACTACCTAGGTCAGCCAACAACCCCTCCAGATTATTTTCTATTTGAACATATTATAAACAATATTTATATAAATAGATTGCACACTTTAGATGATTTAATGAAAGCAAATGAACACGAAATTCAAACTATGACACAGGAAGAACTTCTGCAAGTTTTTATTGACACGAAGTGGACGATTAATTTAAGTCTGTAGCATTTCCAACGTCTTTTGTAGTTGTATTTGTATTTTTGTCGTAACAATGATTTTAAAATTTATTTTGTTAAATAATTGTAATTAAATATTAACAAACATTTCCAAAAATAAGGGTATTATGTTTGAAAACACCAAATTTTATTGCTGTTGACATTGTATATATGTTCAGAAATTCTTACTGTGCTGTCGCTTGATTTGAACTTATAATCTCACGTATTCTGTTTGATTTTAACAAACAATTTTTATAATTACACGGGCGATTCCCGCATGGGACGCTAATGTAAATAGCTGTGATCGAAATAAAAATTTGATACACGTTGGTCGGCTTCAATCAGTAATAGATACCCGTTTACACATCTTGTGACGGAAGTATTATTTACTTCATTAAACTTCAACGCAATATTGATTTAAGACAGTTTTTATTTTTCAATTAATTTCACGTTCCGTAAAAAAGTCGAATCAACGTAAAAAGGCATGAAAAACAAGAATTAGAATCATCGCTCGCTCCTAGCAACGTATGAATTAGCAATGTAAGCGCGATTGAACTTTATTGATTTTAGTACGATCGTGGGGCTTCCTCAACCGATACAGTTTCCTATCCTATTTTATGCCCTTTTGATGTTACATTAACCCCTAAATTGGTTTTAGAACGTTATGCAAGGGCTTCCTTTAGAATGTTTTATAAACACATATGCACAAAAGCTCTGAATACTATCCCGATCGCTGGGAAATCATTTGAAATACAAAGGCAAATGATATACGTTCGTATATAGATAAGGTCGAAAAATTAAGTAGAAATTTCAAATTTTTCGAAATTAATATCACGTATAATGTCCCTAAGTATTAAATTATAAGCATTTTGAGGAATTTTAAAATTCACGTCTCCCCTTCATTTCTTCATCACAGGATGAGTTTATAAAGAACCGTTCTACTTTAACAAATCTATGCTGTATAACTCAAATATAGCCTAAACCTAAGACGATGGTGGTCAGTTAGATGTTTTTTATACTGACTCCAGTCGTATGGTCGATACCATTGATCACGTTTTACTTTTGTAGAAGTCGTCATCTTTTGGGTTTAGCAATTCTCTGATCAAGTTCATGAGGTTATACTTCTTAGATAAGGAAAAATGTTACTTATAGAAATCTGGACTCTTTCATTTGACATCTGATGTCCCCCAGGTTTAGAACCTTGATCCACCCTTATTTAATTTATTTGTTAATGATCTAATAACATCTCTTGAATATAGTATATTAGTTTACGCGGATGACAATAAAATATACTAGAGCATAGGTACCCAAACTTTCTAAAGCCATGATGCCCCTAACGTTCAGATTATTTCCGGCGCCGCCCTGCATATGAAACCAAACTGGAGACCTGATAATATTCAGTCTAAAATCTTATATTTTTAACATTTTTTTAGTTTTGGCGAGGTTGTCGCGGTGTATACTTTGGGAACCCCTGTACTAGAGCATTAAGAATACAGTCGATGTAGAGTTTTTGCAAAACAATTTAAATATTATTCATAACTGACGTCTTACTAACAAATTTAATTTAAAATATCCAAATGCTGTGTTGCAACATTTGCAAGGAAGCTCAACTGTTTAAACTATTAAATAATTAACTGATGTGATCTCTTTACTCTGTAAAAATCCATAACAAAATTAAACACAAAAATTTTCATATAACAAGTTTTAATTTTGTTTAAACTCTTTCCACTACATCGGCAAGGATATTATTGAAATAAGAAATTCTGCGAAGGATTTTGGGGTAGCATTGGATAGTAGGTTGACTTGCAACGTACATTTCTCGAGCATTACAGTTTCAGAGAGTAGGTCCTTGGGTTTCATCATTAGAATGTTTTGCAATTTCACGAACTTTAGCATAATTAAATCCCTTTGTTTTGCGTACGTCGCCAGCAAATTGGATTATGCGTCGATTGTTTGGTATCTACTCTATGAACTGTATATAAATAAAATTGAACGCATCCAGTGAACATTTTTAATATATTTGAGTTACAAGTTGGAAGGCGTCTATTCTGGTAGAAATATGGACTAAGCAGATTTAATCTTGATTCAACAATGTTACTATCTTGACTAAATCCAATTTTGTCCCTCTAACATCGAAAACTACATCTAGTATAGAGGCTCCATTGTTTCATATATCAGAAAACGCTGATTTATTTCATGATATTTTTCTTTTTCATAAATTTAATACGTATATTTATTCTCAATAGTGTGTTGTAAGGTAGAAGTAAGGTAGAATTTTTCGATCCCATTTTTAGGTCCTATCGGTTTTTCTTTTCCGTTTAGCATAAATAAGATTACTACTATTATTATTAAATATCGGTGGTCCTAATTTAATGACCAACAACTGTATCCTTTATTAATACGTTCGAGATTAGAAGTCCTTCTTTGTTCATAAAAGAATTTATGTATAATTTTAGTAATTACTACATTACAATCATCTAATTTTGTATGAATTACGTCCTTGTGTAGCATTAATTTATGCAGCACAGTTAATATTCGTTTTGTATGTGGTAATGTCACATGTTGACGTTTGAATAAAATAAACACAGATAATAATTTCCATTAACCTAAATATTTTACATCATTTACTAATTATCGCCTAGTGAAACCAAAATTAAACACGTCTCAATGGTTCATTTCACATACATACATATATGCATAAGTGATATGTGAAGACCTTCACCGCCTTCCAACGCAGCGCTAATCATATCAGTATGGAGTAATGTTAACTTACAGATATCTATACACATTACAGAAAACGTATGTTTTATGTATGCTCTGCAAAGGGAGAAAATAAAAGAGAATCAAGATGATCGAGGACAGGTAGTGTTGCTAGAGCAACACATAACGTTTAATGAATGTTATGTGAATCATTGTTACGTATTTTAATGGCGCAATTTCAGATAATATTGATTTGTAGGACGTATTTTGTAACAGACGGCGCTAGTTATTTTTTGCCTGTTATTTGAAAAAGACGCGGGAATATAGATGCAAATGTAGAGTTATTTGCATCTACAGTATTTCGCAATAAAATTAAGCCTGGTATGAGTTATGATGAATAATATATTTTAAAAACATATTTTACTTTATCCGTAAGATAAATGTACATATTTTATTAATACAGAGACTGTTAATCTGCAATATACGTATATTTAATTATTTTGTTCTCAGGGTCGCTAATCGCTTACCGAACTCATATTCTCCATCTATGCTCGCTAAATTTTGATAATATGTTGAAGGGGTGTTATAATGCCAAATACACACTGTTACTTTATGCGCAATTCCTCTGCATCTAATGATGCAAATGTCATAATATTTTGACATAACATTGGCGAGAGATCTGCCTTACCGACGCGTATTTATTTTTTTTTTTTAGTAGATGGCGCCATTAAGAATTACTATTAAGTTCGGTTTTCTCTGCGACATACTCTGTATTCACATAGACAAACACTTATGAACGGTAGAGTAGTTTGCATGAATACTTTTTTAGGTAATATAAATATAAATATTACCCATACGTAGAGTTGACAGTATCGTCAGAACAAGGCGGAAATATCGACTTACCTCTCGATTTAAAAAAAAATCAGCTTTCCACTTAGGCGCACATTTAATATTAGAGAGTCTAATTAATATAAATGTTCTAAATACGTTTCATAATCACCCTCCGTTCCATACCTGTAACTCTTGCAGAAAAACGTGTAAATAACTTTAATGGGCTTGTATGTACTACACATAAAGATCTAGAGAGACATGATATACGCAAGTCACAGAACTAGAGAATATTATTTACTTTCCCTCGCATTCACCCCATAAATTATAATTAAGCGGTAGATATAAGACAACCACGATTGCCGAGAGAATATATTCGTTCCCGTAAAAGTTCTTTAATAACCTTTCGAAAGAAATTAATGGTACCATTACTGTTAATTGGAGCGAATTGTTTCTTGAGCTTGCGATTAAAATAATTGGGCAACCGTTTTGCTGTTGTTATTTACGATAAAAAGTTGCCCGACTGACATCCTCGAGTGAGCAGGGCAACTTGACAGTTTGATTTAAAAGATAGACCAGTTCTAAAATTATAAATAAGTACGACTTGTCGCTTTGCTCGCGGGCGTAAGTAAATATAACGCGTTTGCCTATTTTTAGATGATAACGTAAAAGAATTCTTTCGTAAAATATCAATTAACATAACATAAATAAATTTTACAAAACATGAATGCGACTTCAAATTATATAATATTTTTCCAGTATTATCTAACATAATAATTAAGATCTCTTTATATTCCACTATCAGAATTAACCATCAAAATCAAATATAAGTGCAACAGATCCGCAAACATCTCCACTTTGGCTTATCCGTTTCGTCTCTTATATGACATGTAATCTATAGTCGAAAGCAGGAATGTTTTCTGATCACGTGATCACTGTCATATGAAATAATGTGTAGACAGGAAGTGGGGATGTCAAATTAAATATTATATTTATATTGTTGTCAGAGGCGATAATGTACTATATACCTAACCTGTAAACCTGTAAATAACAATTGAAAAACTACTTACGTAGGTTACCTAAGCGTAAACCTACAAGGATGAAGAAATAAATATGATAAATTAGCTGTTAGAACAATAACAAATAACAACGGTAAAATGCAAGGAATATAAAAATATAAGCACCGTAGAAAAGACAAACTTCATAAGTTAAAAGTCAAAACACTATTTTATCTGTATTATACGTGAAACATGTGTGCATAATACACATGCTCTGTAACGTCTGTTTCTATTTTTTCACGATTTCTTGACAAGACGTAGCGCGTAACTCTATTAAAAATTAGACAAATGCCGGTATATGTTCGTAATTTGCACTGTTATTGACTGGAAAACTTTCGTGGTTTGAACTTTATCTCTAATTACAATATGTAAATATACGAAATATAATAAAATAAATTACATATTGGTAAGACTGGAAATTTTTTGTTTAAACCAAAATTACTCTGAAATCTTTCAAAACACGCGATATTACCGGGTTTCGAAGAAAATTGTCGACGATATAACGGACATTTTCGTAACTCTTGGTCACCGTCTGTTGTCCAAACCACAAAAATAGCGTGTTTATATTTACTTATTTCACTTTTGTATTCGGAAATCAACTACGTCTGTATGAGTGGTTATTATATGAAATTTCTCTGAAGAAGAATGCTACGTATACATTTGTTAACATGTGTTCACATACCATCTGTTTTTGCAATCAGTACATAGAATAAAACATCGGAATTATATATATTTTTGCATCTGATTTAATTCTGTTACTGACGGCAATCTAAATGGTACCAGAAAGATTTGTATTTTTTAATATTAATTTAACAATTTCCGATTATTATTACAACAAATCTATAATACAGGACTAGCAGATATATGAAACCATTCGAATATCTTCGATATGGTTACTTAGATATCAAAAATCTTCCCACATTTAAATAAATGCAAATAAATTTTTAGGTTAGATTCAATGAGTATATTTATATCTAAAATAAACAGGTAGTTCTATCTATTTCCATAAAGAGTTTATGGTGTAATTAAGGGAATCGAATCTGACGGTTCTTAGCAGCCCAGTGGTAGGGTATTCGTTTGGGAAACGAAAGGTCGTAGGTTCGATTCCTGCGTAGGGCAGAAATATTAGAAAAACTAATAAATTTGATGTAATTAGTAGAAATATCGATGTTTATCGGAAATTCGCATAGATAGATAAAGAGGCAATTAAATGAGGAAAGAATTGCAACTTTGTGAGCTCGATTTAATGAGTTTTTGTTAAAAAACGCATGGGTTAACTAGATATCTAGCAAAACTCATTCTTACGTTATTTCGTTCGGTGCCTATGTTTCTGTTATTGAATTTAGAGAAAATGTGTAAAGGAAAAAGATTTAGGAAATTATGTGCTTAATAACACAGTGTTTTTTTAAGATGTAATTTTTGAGATATGACACAAACTTATGTTTTTTCTAATGGAAACCATCGTTGTCCATGACTTTATAAAAGAAGGCCGTTTTTAAAATGATTCTAATAATATACCACTTGACATAATTATATTTATAAATAAATAAATTATGGCAATTTTTTTCTTTTAATTTTCGAACTGTTCAAGTCGTCGTACGCCATGTAAACAATGATAAACGCTTGGTACATATCGGGTGTCCCGTGACATGATTGCCACTGCTTAAGGATGGGTTGCAAGCAATTTCAAGTTAAAAATGTTTAATAAACAAAGAGCGCGAATAATTTTTGAGGCATCCATAATTCTAGCAGCAAGTTGTTCTCTGTGTTCCAAGTTGTTTTGCGTAAAACACATTTTTTTGCCTTTCCTATAAAAAAATAATCAAGGGGATATAAGCCCGGCGACTTTGACGCCCGAGTAACTGCTTAACCTACGAGTACTTCAATTCAGTGGTTCGTATAATTTTGATTAAAAAAATTTGTTACTTGCCTACCAAAGTGCGGAGGTGCGCACATTAAGAAGAACCACATCCATCAATGTTGTAAGGCCATTTTCTAGGAAACGTAAATAACGAACTATCGTGAGACGTTCTTTGATTATAAACGGACCAATGAAATAGTTTTCGATTATATCATAACAAACATTTACCTAAAATTAATCTTTAAAATTATATATATATATATATATATATAATTTCATATGAACAAATGTAATCTTAATTATCCATATTTACTTTTATTTGTTTTTTGTTTTAAATAATCTTCACAAATTCTTATCTTGATAAGATTTAACTTCAACTTTTTAATTACAGTTTTTTAATTTCCGAGAATCGAATTTCTTAATCGCTTCCTGTTGATACTACATATTATCAACAGCCAATGCACTTAAATGTATTTTAACTAAATGAAAACACTCATTAAGGATTTGAAAACGCTGATATGCACTATCTTGTGCTTAAAATATTCTGGAAAAACACGAGAAAGTAATCGAAGATATTTATTTATTATCCAATCGCACTGTTTTTTTTATTACTCCAAGTTTAGAAAAATAATTGTGTTTTAAAATGTAATTATTGTAATCTTTATGGACAGATTATAACAGAATTTTTAAATATTTACACAATATTGGGAAATAATTAGCGAACGACGAAAAATTTTAATCTCATGATTGGTAAATGGTTTATAAATCGTGGTTTCCCAAAATATTAATTACAAGGCGAGTTAAAGATTTTTTATTCTCGCTTTATAATTAGTATTTTTGGGAATCACTTAACTGTGGAAAATACTTAATGCAATGCAACGTATGCTTAAACATGTACAAAGAATAAATACTAATCGACCTTTGAATATTACTATTAGTTAAGTATTGTAAAACATCGAAAATTTGAAGAATGTAATATATAAAAGAAGTTTTGTCCACATGCTCTTAAGATTGTCTATTTACTTCTGTTCTAAACGTGTATCTAAATATATATACATACACAGTCTGTCTCAGAAAAAAACGAATTTTTTTAAAATAAAAACAAAAGCTTACTATTGGTAAAATTTATTTATTTTATTCAAAGTAATCGCCTTCGGCTTCAATACAACGTTTTGCACGGTCAATTAACATGTCGAATGAATTTTTAAGTTCATCTTTAGAGGTATCCTTCAAGATTGTTGTAGACGCCTTTTTAATGGCTTGGATGTCGGCATAACGCTGTCCTTTCATCGACAAATGTGGTTTGGAGAACAGATAGAAATCACAGGAGACCAAACGCGGTCAGTACGGTGAATGGTTGATGGTTAAAATGCCATTTGTAGTTGGAAAATAAGCTTTGGGCGATGAGACGATGCATTATCATGTAACAAACGCCGGCTACCATTTTCACGATATCGAAGGCGCACATGACGAATACGCGCCAAAAGACCCTTTATAACACCAAGATAATGAATGAATCATAAAAACAAATCAACATTGTCTTCACTTTTGACTTCTCCAAACGGCTTTTTTCGGTCTTTCTTTGCTTGGATGCTTCCATTCAGAGCTTTGACACGTGGTCTCTGCATCATATTGAAAACACCACGTCTCATCGCCAGTTACAAAAGAATACCAGAATTTTTCGTCCTTTTTTCAGTCTTTAATTAAGTCTGTACAATGTCGAATTCAGTTAGCTTATGTGGTACAAACCTTGCACACATTTTTCTCAGTCCCAAGTGCTGTGTCAAAATGCGATGAATTGAATTTTTGGAAATATTTATTTCCATTTCCACGTATCGCAATGAGAATTTCGGCTCATTTCTGATAAATACACGCATAAGTTCGATGTTATTTTCCGTAAGCACAGTTTTTTTTTGCACCAGGATGTTCGTCGTCACTTATGTCCGTACTACCGTCTTAAAATCGTTTATACCATCCATACATACTCGTACGTGATAAACACGCCTCACCATACGCATATTTCATCAAATTAAACGTTTCAGTAAACGATTTACCGAGATCAAAACAGAACTTGATATTTACTCTTTGTTCAAAATTCATTTTTCGACGAATACCAAATACACACTGTTACTTTATGCCCAATTTCTCTTCTTCTAATGATGCAACTATCAAGATATTTTGATATAACATTGGTGAAAGACCTACCTTACCGATCCATATTTTTTTAAATAGATGGCGCCATTAAGAATTACTATTTTACAAAAGTTGGGTTTTCTCTGCGACAGACTGTGTATGTATGTTTATGTATTGATGAAATAAGACTTGATATCCATCTGTACTTACACAACTGACTTTGGACTTTAAACTCAAGAACAATGTCGACGGAGTTATATACTGTAATATTCTTATCGTGGTAGCATCAGAAAATTCACATGCTCCTTATAAATATTGCAATTTTACGTGATTATATGTATGTGTATATATGTATGTATACAGTATGTAGACGTCTGGTCTAGCTGAAGAATTTCATAATTGCCAATTGCATTTTAAGTATTAATAATTCATGGCGTATACGTACTTGAATTAATATACGATTTCATCTGATATTAGTATTACAAGTCTTTTAAAATTCAATTAAAGTTTTAAGAATTTAATGGATTATTTATTGTGTTTTTTTTAAAATATTAACGTTATTAAAATTACGTGGGGGATTAATAAAAAGTTCGTAGAATAGGCTGATCCGACCAAACTAGCGTTAGAAATGATAAAATATAATATACAATATTTGATAATTAAATAAGTTCGATATTGAATACATCTTATTGTACTCTGCCTGAAAGATAAATGCCCATATTTCTTAGAGACGCAGACTGTTTACCGACAAATACATATATTGATTTAAGTCGCTATCCCTTACCGAGCTTTGTAATCTTCTTTATCTGTGCTCGCTAAATTCTAGGAAGGCGAAGCGGTGGTACAATGCGTTCATACAAGCAAAATTTACTCAGGATTGATAGAACGCTCGAAAAGTGTTTGCGGTAAGGTATTTACCATTTTTAGTTTAGTTTCTTATAGTTTGATTAGTATATGTTAATTCTATATCTTATATTTTAATAACGAACTTGTGCACCATGGACAAGATGAAAGATATTACAAACAGTGAACAAATTTGAATAGAAATTGTATTAGGGACTGATTTGTATTCTCAAGTCAAATTGTTAGAGAAATAGAAGTTTCACGCTGAACAGTGACTTGACTGTAATACAAAATTATTGGGTTGGCAACTAAGTACTTTCGGTTTTGTAGTATAAAATAAAACACTTTTTTTTAAACAAAGAATAGTTTTTAATCAATTATATATTTTCCATTTTGCTCAATGACCTTTTGCCATCCTTCTTTCAGCTGCATGATTCCGCGCTCATAAAATTTCTGGTCCTTATCAGCAAAAAAGTGAATCAGGTGCGAGTGAAGGTCACCGTCATTTGTGAAAGTTTTACCATTCAAAGAATTCTGCAAACTACGAAATAAATGGTAATCAGATGGTGCTAGATCAGGGCTGTATGGAGGATGTGGCATCACTCCCCAGCCAAGCTCCAATAGTTTCCCACGAGTTGCCAAAGATGTGTGAGGCCTTGCATTATCTTGGTGGAAAACTACACCTTTTCGATTTGACAATTTTGGCCGTTTTTCTTTGACTGCTTCATCCAGTTTTATTAATTGTTGACAGTAAACATCAGAATTGATCGTTTGGTTCATTGGAAGCAGCTCAAAAAACACAACACCTTTGTAATCCCACCAAACTGACAGCATGATCTTTTTTGGATGCAATTCAGCTTTCGATGTGGTTTGAGCTAGTTTATCGTGTTTGCTCCATGATCGTTTTCGAACTATGTTACTGTACAGGACCCATTTTTCATCACCAGTGATGATTCTTTTTAAGAAAGGGTCGGTTTCATTTCGTCTAAGGTGCATATCGCAAAAGTTGATTCTTTGTGTTAAATGAATTTCTTTCAATTCGTGAGGTACCCAAATATCAAGCTTCTTAACTAGCCCAAGACATTTTAAATGTTTTTCAATTGTTGTGTGCGATACATGTAGCCTCTCCGCAACCTCTCGAACAGTTATATGACGATCCTCTTCAATTATGACTTTGATTTGGTCATCATCAACTTCAGTAGACCGACCAGAACGTTGCTCATCTTTGAGGGAAAAATCTTCAGAACGGAATTTTTTATACCAATTCTGACACGTGCGCTCTGTTAAGCAATTAGCACCATAAACTTCACATATCTTTTTGTGAGCCGCAGCAGCTTTCTTTCCTTTACGGAAATAAAATAGCAAAATATGTCGAAAATGTTCGTTTCTGCACTCCATTTAAAATTAACCCACAACTAATAGCTTTAATAAAAATCACGCACTACTTGCTTCTGAAGTTACGTCAATGTGACTAGTATCACGCGACAAACGGTAAAGTACAGCACTAACATACGTTATACAAAAAATAAAGCAACGCTCTCTATCAGTAAAAACCGAAAGTACTTAGTTACCAACCCAATATATTAAAATAAAAAAATAATTAACATTGCTTTGCGAAATAGACTACCTTCCATCAGAGAAGTTGTTACACCTTCAGCAGTCCTTTAATATAGAGATAACAGAGCGAACCTTGCGAATTCCCTTATATACTGGTGAATTAAAATGCCGTCGTTTTGCGAAAGAAACCGCGTTTAACCGAAACAGTGAAAGAAAATCGTCTACGATGGGTCAAGATGCTTCAACATTTTATTGTTGGAGGATGGAGAGAGGTCTTTGTATAAAATTGTCTGGTAAACATTTTAAATATGTTTTCTTGGATCACGTGCTACTTACTGTTGTTAATCTCTCAATCACAAATCATATTCAGTGACGAATCACGACCCGAAGCGGTTACAGAATGTATCAAATGTGTGGAACCTCACATGATGACCGTCACTGGTAATGGAAATATGAACTTACAATTTTAGGAATTTACGCAATATGTGTGCTTAAAATATTTGATCATGGCAGCTGCTTCGTTCATGCGTCGTGTTAAGAATTCTCACGTGCCCTGTAGAACATTAGTGTTATTAGTATAAATTAGTGTAATATTCACCATTAGTATACTATTTGAAATTACATAACAAACCGCAGTTTTACTATACAATTTTCGTTGTAAAAAATACTTATATACAATGTTACTAATAAACTTGTTTTTATAAATAAAATCAAAGATGTATTTACATATACAGTACTGAATTAGATCCACCTTTCCGTTTTGGTATTTTATCAAATTTATCACAAATAAAACAAAAATAGACACATACTCATACAAAATGTTTATTTATGCTTTATAGAAGATATTACGTTCGTAAGTATTTTGTTAATCCTTCTTTGCCTTTATTTACTGAATTAATTCTATCTGCGATACTAGAAATACAAGTTTTTACAACTTCTTACAGTTTTGCATTATCTCTTCGACGTCTATGAATATTATTTTTAGAACTGCTATTTATTGTTGGCTACGGACATAAGTACGTAAACTTTTTCAATCCGCTCCACACATTCTTGATCGGATTTAGCTCGGGTGAGTTTCCGGGTCAGGAAAAAGTTGTATGTCATGCTCGATGTTGACGAAATATTTTCCCGAATTAATGCAGCTATTCGGACCGACTATGTATTTCTAGAGACTTTTTTTTGTATTTTTACAATTTGTCGGTTCAACTACATGCCTGTTTTTATTAAAGCCTATTTTAATTTTATCCGCGCTAATAATATGTTTCACTTTTCCCATTCTGAATAAATTACAAAGCTTTAATATGTATATATATATATATATACATATGTATATATATATATATATATATATATATATATATATATATATGTATTTTATTCGTAGTGCTTTCACATCTTTCGTTATCTGTAGTTAGACCTTACAGATACCTGTAGTGGTTGTTTTTTTCTAAGAAAAGATCCTCTTTGAACAACTAAATCCGTTTACAATAGAAAATTTGAAATATGTATAAATACAAACGGCCTGCGTTACAAATTTTTCGATAGGCAAAGCTGGCTTTAATTCATTTGCCAGGTACTACACACTGCAGGCCAAAACTTAAAAACCACCTTAATAACTGTCAAAAAAGAAATAATAATGCAATATGTACAATTCAAAATTTAAATTTAATAGAACTCCTGGACCGAAAAGTAACTTGAAATCTGCATTCTTTAATAAACCTATTTAAATTCTTTTTTTTAACTCATGAGTAAGTTGGCTATAAATGAAGAAAGAAAATTGCCCATTGCTGTTCCTTGTTTCTATTCATAGCATTTACCTTTCAATTGGAAACTATTTTGAGACATACATAGGGTTGTCAATCGTAAATGTTTGCTTTTTTTTATCTTAGTTTTATAAAGATAATCTCCTAAGTATTTTAAAGTTTCTGGTATAGGAAATAATCACGTTATGTCCAATGGCACTAAAATTTCCCTGTCTTCCAAATTACAATCTTTGATGATTTGAATAAAAACTACGGAATTGATAATTGACAAACTTTCTGTTTTTGGAAAAATTCTTATATTTATTCACCAACCATTTTCAAATCAAATAAGTCGGTGAGTTAATCTCTAAAGCAATTGGTCTCATCGCATTACCTGGTTTATGTATTTTAGGGAAACAATACATTTTCGGTATCGTCAGATTACTCACACCTAATTTATAACTCTGGTTAGAAGTTATAAACCTTGGAAATTCTTTTAATGCATCTTTAGTGACCCTAATCATATTAGGTAACGGATTTTTATTAGATTCAAAATATGGACCTTCTAAACTTATGTTTTTCACTCTTCGAAAGTAATCGATTTTGTTTGAAATAACTAACTTATACCTTTATCTGCTTTTAAGTAAAAAAAAACAGTCTTTAGACATATGACTTAATCCAGTTCCACGCATTATTAACTGGCTTTTGTTTGTGCTGCTGTAAATTCTCCATAATTTCAATTTTACAAGCCTCTTTAATGATGCTTTCTAAATCTGGTTCTAAATTCTTAATGGAGAATTCAATGCTTGCTATCACCTTCTTGATAAGAGTATCACGGCTTGGCAAACTGTATTTTTAACCTTTGTTTAGTAACGAATATTTATTGCCTCCCTCTGTCGTTTAACACAAAAATGTACGCAATTGTCGGCAACAAAGTTTGCAGAGCGTATGTAGACAGACGCTTGCACCACGGCGATTTGCCGAATTAAAGAATTATTATTATTATATAAAGTTTATCGTATCTTTTCGATACGATAAACTCTACGAAGGAATCGCTCGTTAATAACACAACTACCTGACGATGAGTGATTCTCTGAAACATATGTAGTAGAAAGGGTGTTATTAACATTTGAATGATTCCTTTTAACATTCTTTGTTTAGTAAGTCTACGTCCTTATGATTAAAAATTTCATATGAATGATTGACGACTACTGTTTCTTTAAAAGAAATTATATCAGTACTATTTTCTAATGGCGAACAAAACTCTTTGAGCTTCTTATTTATACCATTTCCTATAAAAATTATACCACTCTTCAAATTCAACATTATTCACATTTTTTAATATTTTCAAATGTAACTCGTACAGTTCTAGTTCTAATCTACTTCTTTTACAGTACAGATGGTTCATTTCTAATTTTAACCATTTTATTTTCGCATATGAAATTACTTTTTTATTCCTTCTGCAATTTGACGTCACTTTTACTTTTATAAGTTTTGGAAAAACATTTCCATTTTTACGCCGTTTCAGTATTTTATTTTTTACTTAAAAACGATTTCTTTATCTAATTACTACTAAAAAAATTTGTTCAACTTCAATCTAAGATCCTAATAGCCATTCTATTAATGCGTATTTGTATACGCATCTTCTTTTTCGTTATTTCAGTACTTTTTTATTATCTTATCGTATTTACAAAGATTGTCTATTAATTGCCGTTACTACAATCTATAAACTGGTTAGAATGAAAAGAGGCACTATATACAAGTGATAAGGTAGTACCGTCATTATATAGACACTTACATGTATGTATACATACATATATTGCATAACGTTTCTTCCTCGTAGAGGCATTCCTCCAACGAAGCGGGAAATTCATATTCAAGCCCAAATAAAATTAGCATCTTTATCAAGATTGTATTGTATAACGATACCGTTAGTCTAACTAGCTTACGATGCACATTTATACACCGTACGTATAACTATCGCGTAATTTAATTTTTATTTCAACAATCTATCGACGTTTATTGCCATCGAAGTTGTTTTAGATGTATCGTGTTAATGATAAAGTGGAAAATTTAAGCTCCAAGCCGCTTTAAGTAACACGAAATAATTATATTGGGATTCCTTATTTTAATTTAGATCCTCTAATGATTGTGTTTTCACATACAATTTTGGACATGGTGAAATGCTTGGGCTCGTTTAAAATGCAAATGTAGAGGCATTAAACTGAAACGTTAGTATTTCGTAAATTGTATCTAAAATCTCTTAAGTAAGTGATAAGTAACGATATATTCAGATCCGATTTTGTACTGATTACGCTCTTTTATACATCTGGACAATACGGAGAATGTGATGTGGTGAATTATCCATTTTCCAATCAACTCAGCGCAAGTACACCGGATATTTGTTTTGTGGTAGAAGAAGAATGCTTCGTCGACATATCGTAAAATTAGCTGAAAGAAATCGCAGACAACCAAGTAGTAACAAAGAATTCTCTGTGAAGGACATGAAGTAATTACTGACGGGAACAATATATAGACATTCAATTAAAAAAGATTAATGGATGTAATGAAGAAAGTTCGTTTTCGATGGACAAAACTATGAAAACTTGCAATAGAGGACTAGACAAACCTAAGATAAAATAAGGGAAGAATAAAGGAATTTTTTGGTAAAAGATCTGCTGTGATTCTTGAACTTCTAGATTGTCTTCAGTGATGAATCGAAAGTAGAAATAGTAAAAGAAATTCCTCAGTTTGTGAGGCTTCGAATTTCTGAACGATAGAGTGAAGCAAGCCTATACGGTGAAAATTGTAAAATATCCAACGTCCATTTTGATCTGGTCCTACGTTTGAAAGTCTCGAGTCCCTATATTACTGTAAAGGCACCATGGAGCAAGGACAATATAAACACATGTTGGAGTATGTTCCGTTCCCATTTTTATACCACCTAGACCCAAATGAAGGTCTTTATACCTTTATGCAGTATAGTGTTCTTTGTCATAAGATAAAATCTGTCATAAACTTTTCGGAGTGAAGTTGTCAATGCTTTCATGCCCGGGGAAGCCTCCTGACCTAAATGCCATTGAAAATGTTCAGAGCCTACTGAAATTAGTAGCCTTTTCAAGACAAAATACCAGTTGCCAATGCTTTCATGTCTGGGAAAGCCTCCTGACTTAAATGCCATTGAAAATGTACAGAGCCTACTGAAATTAGTAGCCTTTTCAAGACAAAATACTTATTGCCAATACTTTCATGTCTGGGAAAGCCTCCTGACTTAAATGCCATTGAAAATGTACAGAGCCTACTGAAATTAGTAGCCTTTTCAAGACAAAATACCAGTTGCTAATGCTTTCATGTCTGGGAAAGCCTCCTGACTTAAATGCCATTGAAAATGTACAGAGCCTACTGAAATTGGTAGCCTTTTCAAGACAAAATACCACCATTCAAAAATCGATGGTTAATATCCAAGATACGTGGCAAAATGGTCGCATGATCAATGAGTCAATAAAACTGCGTGAAAAGTATGCCGAAGAGAGTACGAGCAAAGAGTGTAATTACGAAATATTAGTGGTTCCTTTAAAAGCATTACTTTTGTATTATAAACAATATTTTTTCTATATAATAATCTGCTGATGATGACAATATAGTTGTCGAAATACGCAAACAGGGTACGAATACTGATGTGATAAGGGGTTATCTATCATTTTTAATTGTTTTGCAATGCAACGAAAAGTGTTATATTTGCAGGTGGCGTTAATACAATATTTTGGCCAAAGACTGTATATATATATATGTATATTTGAGTATCTAAATAGTACAGCTAATTGATTTGACGTCAAATAAACTGAGCAGTCGTGAACGAATATGTAAAGGTCATCATCAGCGGAACAGTAGATATAACAAAATAATATAAATCGAAGTCATTTTTTCTATTAACACTTTGTCTTTTTCATTACACCGTCCAAACTTTCCATCATTATCAATAATGAATAAATCGTTTATATAAAATATATATATAATTTCATATATCACAGTGAAATCGTTTATACATTTCGCAAAGTTAAATAAACACTTTCATGAATGTGTACATAAGTAGATGATCTCTGAATTACATCACACAGCGTGAGTTTAATCATTTGTAAAAAGGTAAGTATGTAAATGAAGGCATATACTATACATACACGTCCACTTTGTTCGAATGACGCACAAGTCAAAGTTATAAATAACTCGTATTGTAAAGTTTATTCCTGGAGGGTTGCGGCCGTTGTATTATATTCATCAGAGAGTATGAGGAATGAAATATTTTGAATAAACTGTCTAAATTAATTTTAAAATAAGATCGTTACCATTATATCATTGCATGGATATTTGAATTTATTGTTCATCAAATAAAAAAACAATCCAAATGATAAGAAAATAGACGAAAAAGAATTGAATTCAAAATTTAAAACTAAGGAAAAATTATTTTTATCCGATGTACACTACTGGCCATAAGTAATTGCCGACTTAAAAAAATATTTAAATCAATTTAGCGTCGATGCAAACACCTTTAGCTTTTATTACTGCTTGTCACAATCTATGGGTATATTTTTATTCACTTGATCTTTTTAATATTCCAAGACAATCGTAAACCAAGGACCTGGATGTTCTTTTCGACCAATGTCTGCAGATTACTGACCATATTCTATCCATTTGCAATTCCGCTTTACGCATTCTTACGTTCATTATTCAATATTGCAGAAAATTTGTAAATCCATATAAGTAGACACTCTACTTTGCTCTGGTAGGTTCAAAATTGTACTCTCATTATCTCCACCTGAATTTACTGCTGAGAAGGTGCAGAGAAGGCTTTTGAAATATCTAAGTTATAAATCTTCTGGTAACTATCCTGCCAGAGGTATCGACTTCCAGGAATTTCTACAGAAACATAACTTTAATTTAATGTTTAAGCTGGTTATACAATGGCATTAACGCTTCGAACTTACTACCTACCTTTGGCACACTAAAGTGCCAAAATATGGAAGAAGATTCAATAAAACACTTGCCGGTCACAACTAGAACAAACATCTGCCACAGCGTCTATTACACACTTGGTTGAAAATGCCAATATAATTTATTGCGATCCCTTTTACCATTCGGCTGCAATTAACCACCATTGAACTTTAAATATCCTTGAAAACACATTGTTAGGCTCTTTCATTGATATGCACTTTGTTTCTTTTTCCAATTTTCAACTTTTAAAATTTACTTCTCATGAATTTTAGCTTAATTTAACACTGCACCTTATTATTGTATTGTCCTCTTAATATAATAATCTGTTGTACAGTAAAGACTATTATTATTATTATTATATGATATGGCCCGTTGTCGATTGATTAAAACAATACACTTTCAACCTTTTTAGTTATAAAAAATCATTGCCTGTCTTTCTGAGTAACAATGCATACTAATGGCAATACACAATGAATAAAATAATTAATCGTTTTGCAATTAATTTATTGTAAATAAAGGGAAAAAAACATGCGAAATGGAAATGCCTAAGACTACCAAGGTTCAATTAAATTTATAATCGTTTAATTATTTCCTTTATCTGCGAATCAATTCCGTTTCTAAAATAATTACTTTTACAGTAAATTATTATTGGATGTCTCAATGAAGTCAGTCTGTGTCAATTAAAATACTCAGCTAGTAAATATCTAATATCTTATAGTTATATCCACTACATCATTAGTGATGCCGTCCCTATACGTGCGACAGACTTCCCTGTCTGCAGTCTGGCGTGCAGCAGTTTTTGTAACATGTACCTCTGCCATAATAAAACCACCGTTCCAAGTAAGACGGTTGCCCTAGAACTTTATCGCGTTAAATGTCCATTGACGTTTTGTAATCACTTGCTTTTCTTTGACTTAAGTGCAGATTTTAAGTTCCGGGTTTTATGTGAGATACCGTTTGAAGAAGAAAATATTCCATCTAGCTAAAATGGGTTTGGTAGTAATGGAATACATGAACATGTCCTTCTGTTAATGAATTCTGTAGCCAAATTAGTATCGTTCTAGTTAAAATTGCATTAAGTATCGATTAAGATCGATTTTTGGTTAATGTTGGCGCTCAATTTCATTGAATCAAGTGACTATGCTGTTGTTCATACATATTTCTTGTCGAAATAGAAATAGAAGTTGCTACATAATATATTTTGTTGTAACTTTTAATTTGAACTTTTGCTGTTTAAATATTTATAGCGTTTTTAAAAAAAAAGTTGCGTCATTAAAAAAATATATTTGATGAGATGGATTACTCCCCTTTTTATTTTATCATTAACTTTATTTTCTTGTTTTCGAAGAGTTAATTTATATCTTCCTCCAAAAAAGCTCTCAGAGGTTTAGTTTGTTTGAAACACAAATATTTTTAGGATAGGACGAATACTTACCTTGGTATTAAGTTTTTATTTTTCACCATAAGTATGCCGTCCTACTGCCCAATTCACGATAACTATTTATATTAAGCTGTGTTTAGTTTCTAGCACGTGTTTCGCTAAATTGGGTTTCTCAGGTCGATTAAACTTGATGTGTGAAATATGTTCTTTATATCGGGTTCCTATTAGCGTTCAGTTTGACTGATATATTGCTTATTAGAATCTCGGAATGTTATTTCATAAATGCCCAATTTCTGATCTAACTCGACTTTATCTTTCGCATTTCCTAAAACAGATTTAAGAGTTATGGAACCGAAATGTAACTTGATAACGGCGATCTTCAAAAACCCTATTTAAATTTTTTGTAACTAGGTGAAACGGTAAGCATATAAATTGTTCGTCTCTATTGTTTTGAGTTGATGAACAAGTGATATCTCAGACTTTTTTAAGTTAGCTTTCCTAATCTTATGATTTTTTCCAAATCAAAGCCATTGTGTCTTGCAATGTGTTTAATAAAATTTAATTCCTTTCGTATCTCACTTTTGTTAATGGAAAACTTAACAATTAACAACTTAAACAATTGATAAGAAAATTGAAAGAAGCTATCTTTTGTTGCTTGCTAACATCGATGTGATAATGGGCTTCATTTTTCTTTTTTGAATAATAACCAACATCAAATACACGTAAGTAAGTCAAAATTTCAGTGGTTAGTTCGTTATTAAATACGTCATAGAAACAATCTTATGACACCATTTCACCATTTGAGATCCACTCAAAATTATATGGAGTACTGAGGAGTCAAATTGTACACTAAACTACCAGAAACTAATCAAAAAATGCACAAAAACCCTTATCACACCAATATTTGCACTCTGTATACGTATTTCGACAAATAAGTTGTCATAATCAGCAGATTATTGTTAAAATAATTAAAATAAATAAAACCAAACACACACTAGTGTGTGTTTGGTTTCTGGTAAAATGAATGTGCGGAATTTTTTCTGTGTGAGCATTACCGCGGATCCAGATAGGACACCGTAATTAGTAACTACTGACAACTTAGTTGCCAAATGACAGGGTTTTATTTACCTTCTTTTAATTAATTCAATTAACCTTCAACAATATTTAACTACCAGAAAGTATGAAGGGACTATCCACATACGAACTGCTGTTGGTGCTCAGGGAAGTACCACTGCAGTAGGTGTTTTATAGTTATTTTAATTTGACTTTCGGGGTAGAACCGTTTTCAGTACTTGTGCCACCGACGCTTCATCATAGGTTACTTCCAGTTGTGCGGTCTTCGAGTAGAGCATTTCGCGGTCTTTCTTCTCTGTATCTTTACATGTTACGACATTGTCTTATTTCTACTGATGATGACAACTTAATGTGGTAAGGGCTTTTTGTCGTTTTTTGATTAGTTATAAAATAGACTAATGTAATTACTAAGTACTCTACTCTCTGAATGAACCAACCTTCTTCCAGAATACTCGTGCCTTTCTAAATAGCCTCTAAATGCCTTTCTAATAGAAACAACTGTGCGTAAGTTTATAAACGACTTGTCTTCTAATATATAATTCTAAGAGCTTAACATCGTGATCATAGCCTCTCGAACGCTAATATGACATAATTTATGAACCTATATACATACATACAGTAACATGTATACGCTTTAGTGTTGCTGGCAAGTCAATTTGTGTTCGTGATGTTGTATGTATCTACGTCCTACATGCATTCAATTATAATGCGCTTGTGTATGACAAGATATCAAAATCATGTAGTACGTATTATTGTTTACTGGATAATTGAATTAATCGGCCGACTATTTCACTATTGACGCATGATAAAGTACGTTTGTGCAATGTCATAAATTGACAGATGAAATTTATTAATGTCATATAATCCCAGTCTGACAACTTTATTATTAAAGTAAATATTTAATACTTATATGTAAGTATATTTAATTTCATTCTTTTGTTTCTAATTTTTTTCAATCCCGCTCCAGGCTTCTTACGTCTGGTGCTTTGTACAGAGCTCTTTTTCTCTCGATGTTGTCCAAATGCGATTCGTTGCAGACCCGCGATTGTTTGTTTGATATCATGACATTTGTTCATTGATGTTTCTTTGTTTCTTTTTCTGATTACAATTTAACTTTACTCTTTTTTATTGGGAGTTTCGACCGTGGAGTTAATAAAACATTTAATTATAAATAATTATAAAATAGAAATCGGAAACAAACTAAGTTTGCAATAGAAGATGGCTTCCTTCACTTTTCTTAACAATCGTTTGGCTTAGTTTTCCACTAACAAAAGTTGCATAGCTCATCTTGTTGGAAGCTGACCCCTGAGAGCCTTTTTGGAGCAAGAAATAAATTAATTCTTCGTAAGGAGATTTATTTACTTTTTTTAAATTAAATTTACTTCTATTTAGAATAATTTTATGTTTGTAAACAAGATGCGATGGCCTTAAAATGTATAAATACATACCGGTCTAGAACGTAAAAATATGTAAAACCAAATCTACTGGAACATTTAATAGCGAACAGTAACAAAAAAAAATGTAGAAAGAAAATATGGAAAATAAGGTAATTTTGTCATTTTATTTCAATAAATACACCAAACTTTCTTCATCTCTTTCTTCTTTTTGAGAAGGAACGAAATTAATATACTTTCTTTTTCAATTAATTTTGTTTTTTAGGGCAGAAACGTGGCTTGTACATAAAAAATACACCGCTGCTTCAGGAAACGAGGCCCTATCGATCAGTTCAGGCGCAATAGAAATGTTGGCGTCCTATTTCTTTTCCCTTTCTATCCCTCTTCTCCATCTTGCTTGGTTTCACAGTCGGAAGTATTGGATGGTGGAAGAGCAGCCTCGTGTTTCACGTGAATAGTGCTTAGCTAGAGCCGTACGCAGACACAAAACCGTGCACGTAGTCTTTATTACTTCCGCTAGGATACTTCGGTGCGGATGGAATCTAGTTTGACCACGTCGAACTGTTCAAACATAATTAGGGCGGGTATGTTTGTCTATATTGTTAGCGGCGGATAATATTTGTTTAGAAAGGATTCGATTTTTTTCGTTTTAATATTTTGGAAATCTACACGAGTACCCACGAATACCCCTACGCGTATAAATGTATTAAAAGAAAGGGAAAAAGACGATATCATTCTTTTGATCGTTTTCTTTACAGGAAATCCTCAAACAGGAGAGTAGAGTACTTAGTAATTACATTAGTCTATTTTATAACTAATCAAACAACGGCAAAAAACCCTTACCACATTAATACTTGTGTCCCAGATACTAGTATTGCTTACTAAATATTTTGCGCTTTAGAAATCATTTCCTTCAGCAGTCAGTGCAGCCACGAAGATTGGTCTGCAACCATTACAGTCTTAGGAATTTATTTCTGTTTATTAAAAACTTCTAAACTTATTATTCGCTCTTAATGCAGCAACTTACAATTGTATATGCAAACGTAGTTTTGCTTTAACACGAAAATCTTGTTTACTACTGGGTTCTTTTGCTGTGCATTATTAGTATCAATCAACGAGTCGTCCCTCGTAAGATTTACACCCTCTCCAGAACGAATCCCAAGTATTCCATTAAGAGTCTAATGAAGAAATACATTGAGTCGACAGAAAGCAAAACCAACAGACGTGGTAGTCACACAATTAAAGTGATATTAGATAAAGCATGTCGCAAAGAGAAAATACACACACACACAGGAAAAGTCTAGTGATATTGTTCTAAATATACGTATTCTGTTTGCAACAATAGATCTTGGAAAGTATTAATATTTATTGTTTTAAATTATAAGAAAGAATGTGAAATACAAATTTTTTCAAAATTTAAACCATTTTTAGACATCTAGTCTTAAATAATTTTTGAGATTGCAAAGAAAAGCACATTTTAATAAAGAATAAAATCACGTTGATTAATAGAGCTGCCAAGTCTTATCCGTTCGCACCGTTGAAAATAATAGATAACAAATTATACTTAATAATTGGAGCTTTGGTCTAAATCTCGTAAAATATTTGGGCTTCAATGTACTGTAAATAACTGTATAATAGATTAAATGATTAATGAACATTTGAATCGTGTAAATTCTTGTTATTTACCCAGTCAAAACGTATCAATATCCCCATTCATACATCCAGTGGACAGCAACGAGACGTTAGGCGCCAGTAAATTTTAATAATATTTAAAAAATTGTGAAACATTTACTCTTTTGAGATAACATTTTTCTGGTCATCTTCTATGTTTTTCTTCTTGTAAATAGTATACTTATTTTTAATTTGGCATTCAGACACATTAAGAATGCCATAATCGCAGCAAATCATGTAGACCACGTCTTAAAGAATAATTATTTTACATGTTTCAACAAAGGATATCATTTTTTAAAAATTGCCGTCCTTAATTCTCAATCACTAAGGTTAATATATAACCCCTTTCCACATTAACTTTTGTAATTCTGTATACGCATTTCGACAACTAAGTTGTCATCATCAGCAGACAATTGCAAAGTGTCGCACCTGGTAAAACACGGCAGTGTACATCTTGGTTCTTAGCGGTGTAGGTCGCGTAGGGAGTTTGTTTTTCGTACAGGTGTTTTTCGCCGTGTTTTACCAGGTGCGACACTTTGCAATTGTCTGCTGATGATGACAACTTAGTTGTCGAAATGCGTATACAGAATTACAAAAGTTAATGTGGAAAGGGGTTATATATCAATCTTAGTGATTGAGAATTATGCTGATGATGACAACTTAGTTGTCCAAATGCGTATACAGAATTACAAAAGTTAATGTGGAGAAGGGTTATATATCAACCTTAGTGATTTAGTTAATCAACCACAGGCTCCATCAAAATCAACTCCTTAATTCTCGTCTACAAAGTTAATTAAATCAATAAAGATTTTAAGAACGTACATGTAAACCTTATAATGGAAATGTTCCTTCATGTTAATTTATTTTAAAACCAATATTTGATGTTAAATTTTTAATGTATTCTTTGTCGAAAAAGGAAAGTAGGAAATGAAATTTTGGTCAACTCCATAAATTCCATATAACCTCCACTTTCACGAAAATGAGTGAATTGCAAGAGATACAACTTCGAGTAAGAAAAGTCCGACATCCAAAATTACACGTCCATACACGGCCTCTCCAAAATTGTGAAGCAGTCCATTTAACTTAATAAATACGATCGAAGATCTCGAGCTCGCGTGATGAAAATATTTGCATTCAAACTGGGCAAATAAACGGCGGACGTTGCGGTTTATTACAATTTTATGAACAACTTGATCGCCGCGGGAAACCGCCGATGATTACAAATCATCCGAGCATGTCAGGCAATGCCTTACTTAATTCAAGTAAATTATTCATATCTCGGACGTACAAAAAATTTTGTTGTTTTATTTTTACGCAGACCAAATGAGACTGACATTTTTGATACGATGTATAGAAAACGAGATAAAAAACGGATTGAAGTGCTGTTTATACAAGACACAAGCTGCTTATTCTATTATAGTACGTGGTATTTGAGTTAGATAAGGTGGGATGATGGAAATTTACTATAAATTATATATAAATACAAATGTGTGGCCAATAGTAGTAATAATAGTGCTTTATTGTCCAACAGAATCAGTATTCCAATTATAGAATAATAATACCAATATACATAACACAAACAAGTGAACAAGTGTATGTAGAATAAAGTGTTTGAATACAAAAAGAAAACAAATTCGAAATGCTTTTAGCTCCCCTAAAATACTGCAATTTATATCACAACTATCACTGATTTTATTGAAATTACTAGTAATAACATACATATATTGGCGAATGTAGTAAGGTACTTGTTTTGGAAAACGGCAAGTAAAATGGAACTTGATGTCTTGCTCCTATTCTTGGTGTTAAAAATGGTATCCATCGCAGAAACTAAGCGCAATAGATGTTGGGAAGAAGTCTATAAACGAATGTAACGCTGCTCCTTATTCTTCTGAACTGAGGAGATGGAATACTATGATGATCGAACTGAGTGAATAGCATTTATTTAAAGTAAACATAGTCAATTTTAAACTACACAAACTTCACAAATTTTTTCGAGGTGATGGGCCTCCAAGGCCAAATCGTTTTAGTCGCAAGACAATGCTCTGTGTTTCGTGGGACCAGAGCGGCGTGGTCATTACGAACTGTTGAAACTTTGTGAAACAATTAAATCTGATCGCTACCGACAACAAATTATAAACTTGAACCCTGAATTGATAGAAAAATGTCCAGAATGGGCCCAAAGACACGGTTAAGTGATTTTACAGCACGGTAGCGTGTCGTTTCATACAGTAAAACCGACCAAGGAAGCGTGGAAGTACTTGGATGGGACATAATATCGCACAAGCCGTACTCTCCAGACCTTGCCGCGCCCGACTTATCAACTTTTCGCATCAGTGGGACACGCGCTTGCAGAGCAGCACTTCGCCAATTTTGAAGAAGTTAGAAAATGGCTAGATGAATGGTTTTGCTCGAAGGGCAAACAATTTTTTTGGGATGGCATCCATAAATTGCTTGAAAGATGGGCAAGACGTGTAGTATCAAATGATCAATACTTTGAATAAATAAATTTCTCCATTTTCTTTGAAAATTATGTAGTTTTTTTACGAAAAAATCGGTAATGACTTTCCGGTACACCTGGTAGATATAAACATATAGTAACTCAATTAAATAAACATAAGAAAATACACATACGTGAAAGTAATAAAGTAAATATAAATACTAAAAGTCCTAACAATAAGATTTTCTTTAGTTACATTATTTAAAATTAATTTGATTAATACAAAATTATTTACACTATCACATAATCAAAACAAGCTAAACATTTATCGAATACGTAAATTTATACAAAAACTTTAATCGGAATAATCGATTTACTACAAAACACTTCAAATAAATTATTTCTCTCCTTGAATATTGCATTAGTAAATAACTTCTAATGGATTTACTACCAGAAACGGGAATTGTATCAATCGCAATGTAAACAAACCGTAAATGATCTTACTTATGCGAATCTCTGAATATATTTGCATATTTAGTATATATGATATATGGATTTACCGGTCAGGTGTACAAATATCAGATGTATACGCATATACAAACATAGTGATATACTTTTTTTAATGTTGATGACAAATTTATTGAAAAAAAAGTGTTTATCTAATTTTAGCGCTTTCAAAAGTGTTGATTTACCAATTATGGAGATGGCTGATTATGGAGATCTTTTATTGAAGTGATTTTTTATTATGTCTTATGATTAACACTAATTTTTATTAGGTCCGTCGTTTTATTTTTCTAAAAATTATACTACATTTTTATAAACACGTTGGAAGTTTCCTCATTTCATATTTTCTCATTCGTATATGTAGAGGTGTGCGAAGTTGACATGTCACAGTATCTTTTTACAATAGAAAAAACTGAATATCGTGCTGTGATAAAATTCTTATTTTTGGAAGGTGTAACACCAAAATAAATTCATGAATGATTGTTAAAAGTGTATAAGGACTCTTCACCGTCCATTAGAACAGTAGAAGGATGGGTTGCTGAATTTAAACGTGGTCGTACAAGTCTTGACGACGATTCACAATAAACTCAGATTGTTATTGTAACCCTTTGGACCAGCTGGGTGTAAAAATTCATGAGAAACGACTTGATTTACAGAAGAAAAAATCATTTTTCTTCAAGACAACGCACCTTTTCATACATCTTAAAAAACCATCGCAAAAATCAGTGAATTAAAGTACGAATTGTTGCAACATCCACCCTATTCGCTAGATTTAGCTCCCTCTAACGTCTGGCTGTTCTCACATCTCAATAAATTCATGCGTGGAAAACTATTTTTATCGAAAGAAAAGGTAATAGTAGTCGTGGCAGCGTATTTCGAAGGTCTTTCGGATTCTCACTCCAGGGATGGAATCCATAAATTAGAAGGATCGCTGGAATAAGTGTATTGAAGTTCAAGGAGGTTACATTGAACAATAAAATGTATTTCAAACCATAAAATCGTGTTTTTCTTATCGAACGACAAAACTTATTGAACAACCTGGTATATTATTTTCGCAATACTCGCAACTCTTTTCAGAAATTGATTAGTGAATAACTATTGATACATTACATACTCTATTTTACAGAATTGACCTGGTATGATCCATGTCTAACTCTCTTCTCTTCCACTTGATTAATTGAAATTCTTCGTCTATTTATATAAACACCGATTTTATTACACACCCTACACACAAAGGGTTATCCTATTGTCCGCATACCGTTCCTGCAGACGGATAATCGCTTAATTATATGCACACAGCTTACAACTGCACACACCTAGTTCATTACTTATAAGTGCATATTATAAACGGAGACAGTATACGTAATAGATGCAATAACTATGCATAAAAGAATTATAAACTATAATTAAAGGGATTATATAAAATAAAATAAACAATCATTACACTTTTTTGAAATTAAGTAAATTACAATATAAAAATGGGAAAAACCTATAATATAAAGAAACGGAATGTAAATGAATTCCGACATTACAGTGCATTTATATCCTTTGGGAATTTAAGAGTACATTGTGGAAGAATATATAAATATACTTAAAAAATGTATATAAATACCATAATGTATTTATATTGATTAAGACCTCTCTTTTGAGAATTAGGTATTTATATATATATTTGAAAAATACAAATTAAGCAGCATCTTTACCTAAACGAAATTAAAGTAAAAATATATTCAAAAAATAAAAATATTTAAAAAAGATAGCCGTGCCATTACAACAATAAGTATGTACTATGACTTTTTAGGATTAGCATGTATAAAATCCTCCATTGGGTATACTGCGCACAAGCATTTCTTTTCCAAATTAAAACATAAACAAATCATTCATCGTTAATATCGGTCCGACGAAATGTTTGTATGATAGTCTATTGAATAAGTCTCTTTGGACTTCGCTAGCGTTGCTATTTTTTTTATTTATGGTGCAGAAATTACTCAATCACTAAATAATTTGGTAATTCAAATAAGTTTTTTTTTCTTTTTTTTTAAACGGAATACAATCTTTAAATTCCTTACTGAATATATTATTTTCTATTATGTATGGAATACCTTGACTTTTTTATTGTTTAATTTAAAAATAGGATCTCATCCATAAATAATATATCCATGCATCACATTATTACATCTGCATAGCGAACAGTCACTCTCTTACGTAATCGTGACATTGAAATATTAAGCAAAAAAATGCGTTGAGGACTCGCTATAGCGTGAACGATGAACAAAATACACACACGTATGTATGTATGTATGTATCTCTACATATATATGCACAAAGAACCTTCATTTTCGCATGCAATCACACACATCTTATTCTTAACTTGAAATCATAGCTGAGGAAGGTCGCTCGTTATATATTGCATCAACAGCGGCGCAAGAAAAATAAAGAACAGTTGTAGGTGAAATATCGAATGACGTGGCCGTTAGTCGTCGCGTATTCGCTGTTTTATACACCATTCGTTATAGTGTGTTGTTGGTGTGTTGTTGTTGTCGGAGTTGCAATTGCAATACACTTTCATAAGGTGCCGGCGGTCTGTCCTACATAATTTTCATGTTGCGTTGGTCGATAGGTTATTCGTTGCTGTTGTGTTGCTCGCTCAGTGGCGTAGTCGTCCTATATAATATATTTTTTGGTGCGTTTTATATTCATTAATTCATATTATATGTTTCTTGAAAATTAATAATAAATTAGTAAAATATTACCTGCTTCAATCGAATTAAATGTTATCGCTTAGCTGAATGGGCATGTAAATAAGTACAGAGGCAGAAAAAATCTACAATTACTATATTAATAATATTTTTGTATTCAGAGCAGTAAAAAATAATAAGTTTTGGAGAATTCTTAAGAAAATGTTTTTTACTTACTTATATACGGTACCTGGTAATTAAATTATCCCACCTTATAGCTATACGATATATTTGTTTCAATATTTGGTCAAATTTCTTTGCTTGAATTCGTTTCGGCATGTTGTCGATTCAAACTTTTACGGTGTCTTGCAACTTTCTTAATCAAAAAAGGTAAATAAAACTCCTTACCACATTTTCGTATTCTGTATACATATTTCGACAAGTTGTCATCACCAGTTCCCAAAACATTTATACGGAATACGAATATTCATGTGGTAAGAAGTTTTATTTACCTTTTTTAGTTCAATTAATCACAGTTTCCATTAAAGTTTACCTTTCAGCTTTCTGCTTCTTTTTCTTAGACTATTTTCTTTGTAAAATGTTTAAATTGGGATTTAAAGACGAGTAAATAATAAATTTACAAACTCTCCGATGAATTTACAAGCCAGTATGTAGTCCCATATTGCATCAACATGGAAGGATTTTCATCTGCATTTAGTGAAGTAATAAACGACACCAGAACAACTTCTATTCCATTTTGTACTGATACTGTTTCATTATCTCTTCGACAAAGTATAGAGGTTCTATTTCAGAACCTCATTGCGCTAAATATTCCTATATCATAAATTTGATAGATTTTGTACTCGTTTGGAGTCGTGACTTGTCTCTAAATACGATCTATGATTGAGAAATTAACAAGACATAATATAAGAAAAAATTTTTAAAATGTTTGCGATATAGTTTTATACAGAGACCTTTCTCCATTCTGCTACAGTAAAATATTGCTTCGGTTAAACCCGTTTTTTTCACGGATCGACGACATTTTAATCCAGCAACGTATAATCGAGTTCGCAAGGTCCACTCTGATACCTTTATATTAGAAAACTACAGAAAATAACAACTCTCTGGTGAAAGCTTGTCTATTTTGCAATGCAATGTTAATCATTTTTCTGTCCTCCCTTTCGGTGGTCTTGCGTAACGGGTGTCAGTGTTGTACCTCTTGATGTCGAGGGCAAATTTGCAATTCTTGCAATTATTCAACTCTGAAAGTTTTATTCTTCTAGCAGTTTCACTTTGAAAATACAAACCATTTCTTAATATTCTATTTTTTCACTGTTTCTAATGTCTTCTTGCCCGTGGTGCATAAGTTCGTTATATAAATATAAAGCAACACGCACCACTAATCTAACTATAAAACATTAAATTGAAAATACAAACCCTTCGAATGTTCTGACAATTCTGAGTAAATTTTACTTGTATAGACACATTATATCACATTTTCACCTTCCTAGAATTTAGTGAGCGTAGGTAAAGATGATGAGTTCTTTATATTTCCGTTTCTTTTGCATCTATGTGATGTTCTCCAATTTTTTCATGTCTAGAGATCTTTTGCAATTCGGGTGATGAGCATTGGATTCCCTTATTGCACAGTTATATCTCTCCAAATCTTCATGAAGAGCTTAGAACAGTTCTTTTTAATATTTGCCTTTCTTTTCAATCTTCTGGATGTTCTACTTTTAATTTCTACAGGTCTTTTGTAATGTGGATGATGTACATTAAGTCTCCTCTCCAAATTTAGTCCTTTTTAATATCTTCGTTTGCATCTTGTTGATATCGACGTACATTGTGTTCCCTATCTTGTTACATAATTATATTTCTCCAAATCATCATGAAGATCTTAGAACAGTTCTTTCTAATATCTTCGTTTCCTTTGCATCTTCTTAATGTTCTCCTACTTTTCATTTCCGTATCTTATTGTAGAATTACCTCTCCAAATTTTCATTAAGGTCTTACATAATAATATTTTTTCGTTTCTTTTGCATCTATGTGAGGATGTTCTCTTACCTCTTCATTTCTATAGATCTACAATTCAGATGATGAGCATTGACTTCTCTATCTTAAAACAGTTCTTTCCAATGTTTCCATTTCATTTACATCTTTTTGATGTTCTGTTTTTCATTTCTAAAGATTTTTTATAATTTAGATTGCGGGCACAAGTTCTCTATCTTTTTGTACACAATCTTTTATTTCTACCATTTCTATTTCTTCTGCAAGCTTTAAAATGGTGATAATCAGTATTAACATTATATCTTCTCAACGCCTTTCTGCCTTTGATTGATGTGATACATTTCCAATGCTTGGATTGACATCACATGTAAGAATAATATTGTTACTAGACTTTCATATTATTAGATGATTTGAATCACTTTTCAAGGTCATATTTTAAGACGTTATACAAGTTTAATGTTTTACAATCGTTGAAATTGCATTTTGCTTTTGATATGCTTGCTTTGCTAATACATACATGGGCCATACACAGGTAGGCAATAGTTAAATAACGAGAGCACCAGTAAGTCACACAGAGCCTTTTTTAATTTAACGTTAAATTAAAAAAGGCTCTGTGTGACTTACTGGTGCTCTCGTTATTTAACTATTGCCTACCTGTGTATGGCCCTTGTTTGGATTTCGATGATGTGGGACGGGTTCAGATAGTGCAAAATTCGTGTGTACGATACATCTTTGGTGTTCGTAAGTATGAAAGAATATCACATAAATTAAAAACTTTGCGGTGGCTGAATATGCGAAATCGCATTGCTTTCCATTCTCTGAACCTTTATCATAAAATACTTTTGACAAAGTGTCCTCCATACTTGTTGTATAAAATTAGGTTTCGGTGCGATGTGCATAATATTAATGTAAGAAGGAAGAATATGATTGGTCTACCTAGATACCGCACAACTTTTTTTAGAAGATCTTTCACGTACAACATTTATTACTGTTATAATTCTTTGGATGATCACTTGAGGTCCATGGGATTGGTGCCTTTCAGGCGTGCTATATTTAATTACCTATTTGATAAGCAGTCTTGTGTGTGATGTCTCTCCATTATTAAATTATTCTTGTATGCTAGGGAAAATTTTTTATATTACTTTGTTTAATTGTAATGACTTTGTTGGGTTACGGTTGTGTGCACGGGCAGAATAATTCAATTAGGTTAGGTTTTTATTAGTACTTAGTATTAGGCAATTACTTCTTATTTATATTTTTTTATAACTTTAAGGGTTTGGTGTTAGAGCAGGGGATGACTTCTAGTCATCCATCTGAACCACCCCTTAGGATTTTCCATTCAGTTGAATGTTTTGTATTTACATTGTTTGTATGATTACTTCTTGGAAAATAAAGGCATATTATTATTATTATTATTTGAATTAATAGCTGTAATTTATAATAGCATATTCTTCAAAACAATAATGCTATTCTCACATTGGTAAGCTATCCTTGGATAATGAGAAACCGAAGAAAGTATGTAATTAAATTGCGTGTATATTCTTATGAAAAAAAGCATAAAGAACGTAAGTGTAAATGAACAAAAAATGTATTGACACTGACCATGAACGTTGTCTATTTATTAATTGTAATATCCAAATATTTATTTCATGTACACTTTTGATACCTTAATATACGCACGCCCTTGACTTTTCATGCTAATATTTATTCTCAATAGTTAACAACCATACAAAACTTACATAGCGAAATGCATTTATTGCAACATTACATGACTGCTTACGAAATGACCTTCACCTATTCTCTATGGACTTTCTGTTGCTCATTCGAATGCTTGCTTTGTTGCTGCTGTTTGCTAAACACGTTTATTCCATTGCTTGCCGTCGTGTGTAATTGTATTCGGCGAATAAGGGAAACGTTCAGTCCTTATATGACAGATGAATTAATCTATCTGCGAACGAGGAAGTTTAATGTGAATTTATGCATCTATCACTTTCATCGCACCTACAGGAAATTATTTAGACACACACAAATGCACGTTTTGTTTTTCGTTCGTTGTGTTTATTTAATGCATGACAGTGTCATTTTGAATTGTTTAGGAATGATTTATTGCTTCTGTAGTGCAAGAAATGAGCTGTTTCTTAATCAAATGTCTCTTTCTTTAATAAACGTTGCAAGTTTTATATATTGTGTTGCTAAATAATTGCGAATTTTACCGATAGATGGCTTTAACACATGTTTTGATATTATACATGTATAGCACTTAACAAATATCTGCCTTTTCTAAGAAAAGCAGGTAGACGCCTTATATTCTTATGTTTGCTTTATTACGCTATAGTATTTTAAGCGTAGTTTTCTGTATAGTTTCCTAGTAACAACATCGTGTTCTCAATGA
Organism: Dermolepida albohirtum; assembly: GCA_031893035.1. NCBI lineage: Eukaryota > Metazoa > Arthropoda > Insecta > Coleoptera > Scarabaeidae > Dermolepida > Dermolepida albohirtum. Next base: position 529,270 of record JAVIWB010006361.1, read on the forward strand.
GTGCAAAATATATTAAAAGATTGGTAGCGGTATTTCTGTGTAATTACTCAAGAGGCAGGGTATCAAGATATAAAACAAAAACAACGTTGACGATTTATCCGGACGTGGTTTGAAACGAAGAACTCTTGAGTCAGCAAGATAAAGGTGTTAATTACTCCGTTTAAGGAAAATCGACTTTAACACTAAAACAATCACAGAAAATATTAAATAGACGTAATATAAAAATCAGTGTTGTGACTATTCATCGTCGGTTGCGAGAAAATAATGTTAATTGGCAAAGTGTAACCGCAAAACCATTGTTATCAGACTGACATGTTACCAAACGACTCAGAACATCATCGGAGTCAACGTTGTGTGTTCTGAAAGGGAGGAGAATGACGTGTACATGTTAGATTGGCCTTCACAATCCCCTGACGTGAACCCAGTCGAAAATGTGTGAGCCTTCACAGAACAAAAACTTGAAGGAATTCCTGTAGTTAATTTGAAATCTCTATGTAAAGAGATTAGGAAGATATGGCTATCTATACCTGTTACAAATGCTTAATTAATAGTGAACAATAATGGAGCAGTTGTTTTCGTTATATAATGTGAGGTACGTTCTTGTGGTACTGCCTGTATTTTACAGTGGCAAAACAAGAATATGGATACATAGGTTTTAAAAAAGCTCTATTACTAAAAAACTAAAATACATTTCTAGCACATAATTTTAAAAAAAGCTGTAATAATATTTGGTGAATCTGTCGAGCCTTAAAATCTGTCCTCCAAAACTCTGCAATTCTTCATTGTTAGACAAGTTTGGGATAAGCAGACATATGTTATAAAAAGGCTGCGTTTTTGACTGCAATAGCACAGTATAGAGCCATGAGGATGATTTAATAATTATATTAAGATTTTAATTTAGTTCTTTACACACACAATTATGTTTCGTTCGTGTGCAAGTGATCTAAATAGTTTTTGTTATGTGTGTGGTACCAGGTCTACTGGAAAGTCATTAGCGGGTTTTTCGTAAAAATTCTACACATCTCGTCCATCCTCAGACAATTTATGGATGCATCCCAAAAAAACTGTTTGTCCTTTGAACAAAACCATTCTATCTTCTTGGAAATTGACGAAGTGTTGCTTTGCAAGTGCGGGTCCCATTGATGCGAAAATGTGATAGTCGGACGGGGCAAGGTCTGGAGAGTACGGCGGGTGCGATATTCTATCTCATCCAAGTGCTTTCAACCTTTCCTTGATCGGTTTTGCTGTATGAGACGGCGCATTGTCGTGTTGTAAAATGACTTTCTATCAATGCACGGTTCAAATTTATAATTCGTTGTCGGTAGCGATCAGTATTAACTGTTTCATCAGGTTTCAACAGTTTGGTGGTCCCATCAAGCACAGAACATTGTCTTACGATTAAAACGATTTGGCTTTGAAGTCAATGGACCGGCTTCGCCAAGTGATAACCATTATTTTTTGCGCCTATGGTTTTCGAAACAAATTCATTGCCCCCGTCACTATTTGATGCAGAAATGACTTCCGATCATACCTTTGAAGCAGCATTTCACAGATTTTTCAATTTTCCATTTGTCTGTCATTCATCCACTTTCCCATCTTTTGGATTGTTCCCATTGCTCGTAATCGGTCGCTAATCGTTTCTTGGACCACATTTAACGCTTCTGTCAAATTGTTTTTGTGTTTGTGTTGAATTTTCACCCAATAACTCCTGCAGTTTCGCATTTTCAAACTTTTTCGGTTTACCAGAACGTTCCTTGTCTTGCACATCCACTTTTGAATTGTCGAAACTATGCCTTATATGTTTTTATGGTAGGAGTATGCTCGCCTAACTTTCTACCAGCAAACTATGACTTTCAGCGGCTTTTTTCTTTCGATTAAATGAGAAAAGTAATGCGTGCCGCAAAGGCACGTTTTCGGGTACGAAGTTCAGCATTTTCAAAGAGGTATAAATGTTTGACAGCGTTACTTTCGCAAAATATAACACAAATATAAATCGGTAATGACCTCCTGGTACACCTGGTATATTTCGCTAGTGTTAGATTTACTTTCTAGTCTGCCACAGTGTTAGAGAAACAATTGCCATTTTTTAATAAAGATATTTTGTGAAATCACACCACTGAGTTTTTGTGTTTAATTTTAATTATTTCTTTACTTAACGCTGACAAAATTGTATTATTGTTGAGGAGACTGTACAATGGTATGTTACTTCATATATTTTTCTAGGTAGCAGTTATTCTAAAAAGGCTTCGTGACTTTCCCGACTACCTATATAGAAATTAGGAACAACCGAAGTATTTCCATTTAGTAGGAACACTGCTAAAGGAGCGAAAATTGAATAAAAGATTAGAATGCTGTTACTATCTTGAGACGCCGATAGAGTATGATGAATTTTAAACTTAAGCATTCGCTTAAGTTTAAAATTCAGATCGTGGTTTTGTTATATGAAGGACACTGTGTTAAACGACTATTAAGTTCAAATACATTCCATCCCCATATTTGTACAATGTCAAAAGTATCTATTAACACCTAAATTACAAATTAAAAAATTACAAAGAATTCCACATATTCTGATTTGCTCTTAGGACATGGACAAGCGCGGAAGCTATTGTTTTGCGGTAAGGAGCATCGTCGATGTTGTTGCATTGCATAATAATCCAATACTATTTAAGGAAATTGCTATTTCTCTAAACCACAAAAACAACTGCCCACCGCTATATGTGAAAATGTCAAGAATGCAATAGAACTCCGGGCTCCGGCTGGGCGCGGATCGTCCAACTACGTACAAAAGAGTTAATAAGGAAAGGCATTCCGACTGTGAAGCGACTGAATTGTAAATAATGAACGTTTTGATATTTCTTTTGTGTTTTGAAGTTGAACACTCATTGCGTGGTATATAATGTTTCAAAATTTATTGTAGAAAGTTTTTATAAGCGTAGGTAAGCTTAACAATTAATTAATGAAATGATCGCTTGTAAGAATAAATAGTTAAAGTGTAACTTAATCGTTTAAAAATGAAAATTTATGCTCAAAATAAAACCTTTTATTCGGAGGAAGATTCCAGTTTTCTTTCAAAGCGGTGTACTCGCAAAAATTGATATCTTTTAAAAGTTATTGTAAAGGGTTTTCCAATAGGGACTTGACAACTTTTAATTCAATTTGTGAACGCACCCTTTCACCAATCATCGAACTGTCACTGTCAATTTATTCAGTAAACTTAACATTTTCATCATGATAAAGTACACGAACGAACAACGTCAGCGCCGTCATAGGGCCATATTTTTTGTTCGACGATAATGATCGTCACGTTACTGTGAATGGTATTCGTTATCGCGCCATGATTACCGATTATTTTTGGCCCGAATTGGAATATATGGACTTGGACAACATGTGGTTTCAGCAGGACGATGCCACAAGCCACACAGCACACGTTACAATCGATTTATTGAAGAGTAAGTTTGATGAGCGCGTTATCTCAAGAAATGGACCAGTCGATTGGCCGCCTCGTCCGTGCGATTTAACGCTTCTAGACTTTTTTCTTTTTGGCTACGTCAAGTCATTGGTCTATGCCAACAAGTCGAGAACGTTGGAAGAGCTCAGAGCCAACATCGAACGCGAAATAGCAGCCGTTTCGATCGAATTGTGTGGCCGAGTCATCGGAAATTGGGTCCAACGAATCGACCGCTGCAAACGTGCCCGCGGTGGCCATATGAACGAAGTCGAGTTCCATTCATAAATGTTTTGATTGTACTTCAACCCGATAATAAAGTTTTTGAAATATCTTAAATGGTCTGCATTTTATTTTGAAAAAAAGTTGTCAAGTCCTTATTGGAAAACCCTTTACATTAACAAATGCTCTCGTGCTGACATTTTCGACGGTTCTAGAAGCGATTTGGAGTTCAAATTAAATACTTTCGGTTTAATCTTGAGAGACCAAGAAAGCTGAAAAACAAATTCCTTCCACAGTATGAATTATCTTCAAAATTTGAATAATTCTATAATAAAAAGTAATGACTTTGCATTTTACAAGTAATTATATTCAAAACTTCTTATTTTCCCAATGTCTCAATTGCTTTTCAAAGGGGTGTACTCATAAAAATTTGTATTTTCGAAAAGTTGTACATAAAAAATGCTCGTGTACTGACCTCGATTCTAATACGATTTTGATGTCAAAAGTTATCTTACTCTCTTGGTCTGGCTCTGGAGAGACTAAAAAAATTGAAAAACAAATTCAAAATTTCAAACCTTCCACTCTCTAAAGTATCTTAAAAATTAGAATAATTTCGTGTTAAAAAAGTAATGAGTTTGCATTTTACGAATTAGAACTACTATCTGACGGACTCACTCATTCAAAAACTTTTTATTTTGACGAAAATATCAATCTTTTTCAAAGGAACATACTCGTAAAAATAAATAAGAACTAAAAATCAGCGTGAGATAACATTTTCAATGGTCCAAGTCATAATTTTGATGTCCAAATTTGTCCAATTCTATCGACTTAATCTTGAGTGATTAAGAAAGCTGAAAAACCAATTCAAAATTGTAACTTTTCACTGTCTAGATCGTCTTTAAAATTTGAATGATTTTGTTTTAAAAGAATTCGTAAGTTCATAATTAGTGTTTTATGTGCTATCAAGACTAAATTGAAGACTTTTTATTTTGACGAAATTTTCAATTTTCCTTCAAAGGGATGTACGTCGTAAAATTGAATACTTTCGAAAAGTTATTTTGTATTAACAAATGCTCACGTGTTGGCATTTTCAAGTGTCCAAAAACGGTTTTGATGTCCGAATTCATCTCTTTTGATTTAAAGAAATTCCAAATATTCTAAAATAATCTGTATGTATGTAATACTACAGAAAAAGAAAAAAAACAAGAACGAGCAATACATGCAATTATGTATAGAAACAATTACTTAATCCTTGTGCGTTTCTACCCTTTTGCACCTCATGTAAAGGTGTCCTCACAGACTGCTTTCATGGTGATAAAAAACAGTTCTTCATTTGTGTGCAATAATCATCATCAAAGCAAAGGGATTTCTAAACATTTTTTTGATCAATGAAGCTTGATATATAACCCCTTTCCACAATCATTTTCGTATTCTGTATACGTATTTAATGTGGAAAGGGGTTATATCAACCTTCAGTGAGTAAGGACTTCTAAAATGTAATAACCATAGAAAATTAGTTATTTATTGCGTTTAGAAATGTTTGTATAAGAACGTCTCTATCATAAGTAAATCCAGATTTTTTATTTTGGTGAAAAATCTTTCAGAGGGTATCCTTTCAAAAATTGATTATAGTTAAATTATAACCTTTAAAATTGCAAAATCTGCACCCCACTTAATTTTGTATTCCCTACGTATCGCGAAAGACAATAATTAATTAGATAGAGCTTTATTTTGATGTACCCAGCTTCGGAAATTCTTATACTTTATCGGAAAATTTCAAGCGACCCTCCCATAATATCCCCAGAGACTTTCGTTATGATTTAACTTCACTCCAAGATGTTTCGAAGCAATTTTACTGATAAATTAAATCGAATTTATACACGGAAAAGTTTACTTAAAGTTTTGTCACGGGGAAATGAACGATATACAAGGAGGGTAGGAGGTGAGGCGTGTATAATTAATAAACATATGTCGTAATTTTTTGAGGACAATGTTGATTCTGTTTTTATCATCACTGAAAATCAATGCGAGTGCTCAGTCAAGAGAGCATCCTTCGATGAAGTGCATGGAATTTAGCAAGTAATAAATATAAATAAAAGCTTTCGACTTACTAATTCAAACAGCGTTTTTAGTATGCAAAAAGTGAATAAGATTGGTTAAATATTATCATCAACAGGTATGACTCAACAGTTTCTTCACGTAACCGCGTTCGGCATGAAGAAAAAAATGTTCTTTTGTGCAGAAAACAAGCGTTCGACATTTAATGATGAAATACTCGCATAATTAAAATAATGTTCGTTAATACTTAACGGATATGTTGACTGATTGTATTCCAGTATACCGTGCATTCATTTTACCTCGCTACGAAAACTGTACCACATTATATTCGGGTCTAGCTGCCGAATGCCGATCAGAATGTAAAGTGGTGGGGCGCGAGTCATTTGAATCACGACTATAACTGACTACTGATCGTACTAGCCGCCAAGTACGGTATATAAAAGCAGTATATAAATAACCAAATTAATAATGCCTTTATTTTTGTAATAAAATATTTAAATAACAAATTATTTAAGTACGTATAGTCCACCCGATTTATTAGTGTTGATACTAGGTGATTCTAAGGCAGAAATTTTATTAAACGCATTAATAAAAATCTCCGAATAATTCAGTTTCTTTTCTCTATGAAACATGTTTACTGGAATACCTGATTTACAGACACAACTCTCTTGGATTAGATTTTATGTTATTTTCTATCCGCAACGTGATGAAATTTGATTTTAAAAAACTTCTGAGATTTTTTATTAATTGACAAAATGACCTAGTTATAACGCTGTTAATTAACCCCCAAACTTTAAAATCTTTATTTGCCCGGTTTACTACGAAAAATTCCTTCTACTACTTAGTGCTAAGTATTTTGTAACAATATATTACTGTGGGAAAAAAATAGTTAGACTTTGTTCATAATTTTTAAATTCTTAATTTATTCTTCCAAATCTATTTCGTTCCCTTCAAAGTAATCCTCCCTGGCCCCAATACACTTGTGCCAACGTTTCTTCCAATTCTCGAAACAGTTGTTAAAATCAATTTCAGGAATAGCCTTCAATACGCGTAGCGATTCACGTTTAATGTCTTCAATTGACTCAAAACGGTTTGCCCGGAGCGATCGTTTGAGTTTGCTGAATAGCCAGAAGTCACACGGAGCTAAATCAGGCGAATACGGTGGTTGCGGCACGATATTGGTTGAAAATTTGGCGAAAAACTCACGAAGAATTAATGCAGTATGCGACGGTGCATTATTGTGGTGCAAAAACCAAGAGTTGTCGGCTCATAATTCTGGCCTCTTTTTACGAATAGCATTGCGCAAACAACGCATAACAGTCAAATAGTATTCTTTGTTGACAGTTTGGTCGGTCGGAAGGAATTCGGAGTGCACCACACCTCGATAATCGAAGAAAACTGTCAACATAACCTTGATATTTGACTTGCTTTGACGTGGTTTTTTGGGCTTCGGCTCACCTTTGATACGATATTCGGCCGACTGATCGTCTGTTTCCGGGTCCTAAGCGTAGATCCAAGTCTCCAATTATGATGCCTTTCATTTTGTCTTGATAGTCGGAAAGCATTGTTTAACAGACGTCAACGCGACGCTATTTTTCGAAAAAATTGAGTGATTTTGGAACAAATCGTGCTTTCACTTTTCTTAGGCCCAAAAGATCTTTCAAAATGGTTTTCACTGATCCTTCCGATATTACAACGATGCCAGTAAGGTCTCTGACTGTTAATCGTCGATTCTCAAGCACCAATTTCTTGATTCTATTGACGTGTTGATCATCAGTTGATGTTGATGGCCGTCCTGGACGTGGTTCGTCATCAACTCGTTCTCGACCCTCTTTGAATAATTTGTACCAATCGAAAACACTTGCTCGCGACAAACAATTATCACCGAAGGCCTTTTGCAACATTCTGAACGTTTCGGCACCAGAAATTTGATTCCGTACATAAAATTTAATGGAACATGTTTGTTGAATAATTTCACTCATTGTAAAAATCGCCGAATGTACTTTTTGTACTCCAGAAAGACAAGCGTATACTAAACAGTAATGATTATTTTCATGTGAGATTTGGCACAGATGTCACTGACAGTCATACCAACCTAGAAAAGAAATATTTCGACGAATGAGTTTACGCGCAAAATTTAAATTAAAAAGTCTTACTATTTTTTGCCCACAGTAGTATTTGTGGTAAATGTGTGCAAGATCCATTTATAAAAAGATTGTTTATTCTAACTTGTTCTTCTAAAGATACCATAAGGTGATATGTATGGAGAATCAAATATAATTTGTATAACTATACTAGAAGTATTTTAATTGTATTTATTAGTCTTTTTTAATTGATATTATGAGATCAATAGTAACTATAGCACACACAGTATGATGCTAAAATAATTTTCCTTACTTTTACTTACATTGAAACGTTTCTATTCAAACTTTAACTTACAGAATGAACACATCGAAATAAAATTAATTGAAATAGCTGTTGCTATACATAGATTAAAACCCACATCCGCCGGCCATTAGAGAAAGGGCAATTAATCATTCATGTAATGCCGCAAAGTTCACATATGTAATCCTGTCGTTTTTTTTCTCATTTTTACAACCTTTCATGACCGAAACCACGACAATATTTTACAAGCGCAACTACCTGACGTGCTTCGCGGTAATCAAGTGTTAATAAACATGTACGTAATTTACTGTTTGTAATCGCAGGGGGAACTGTTTATTAAATGCATCCACCTAACATTAATGCATCGCCGACGTTATGTAATTTGACGGTAACGGAAGACAAGATGTTTCTTTTACTTTGTGTCGTAATTATAGATTATTCTGTTCTTCGACGTTGTACTCGAACACAAATGGGATTAGTTACGCAACCTGGGTGGTAAAGGCAAGACTAGAAGTTAAGTTCAAAAGTTGTAGCCGCACGTGGACGGAGTTTAGTTATCAGAAATTGTTTTTAAACATAATTTGCTAATTCATAATTAAATATTAAATTTTAATGCCATTGTTTTTCGTATTACATTACATTTTTATAACATTACTACGAGGATATCATCCGTTTATATTTCCGGAAGAGCAAACTAAAAAAAAATTTTTATTATCGAAATTAGTTTTATTGCTTTTCAAAATTTTCTCCTTGAAAATCAATGCACTTTTGCATTCGTCTAAACCAATCCGAAAATCTCATCAATTCAACGTTTTGCCCGGTCAAATATTCAATTGTTTGAACCGACCTGTGTAAGCTCGCATTGTCATGGTGTTTTCGGTTTGTTTTTCTTATTTTTTCAAAAACTTTCGGCAAACTAATAGTTATGCACTATTCGGAATTGATCGTTCTACAACTCTCTAAAGGCACGATTGTAACGTGACTGGTTTTTCCGAAAAAACATCATTTGTTTTGATGTGCTTCGAGCACGAACAACTTTTTTTGGTTTTGACTCATCTTGGAATACCTACATAGTTGACTGCTGTTTACTATCGGGCTCATACGTATAGATCCAAGATTCATCACCTGTGACGACTTTATAAATGTTCTTTGAAGCACCGCCAATATATTTTTTGAGCATTTCTTGGCACCAATCGACGCGAGTCCTTTTTTGAGCGGTTATCAAATTATGTGGTACCCAACGTGAACATAGTTTTTTAACGGGTAAATGTTTATGCAGGATCTTATGCACGCTGCTGTTACTAATACCTAGAGATGTCTCGATCTCACAGTATGTCACATGACGGTCTACATTATCAATTCAGACACTGCATTAATGTTTTCCGACACAACAGCATTATAGTACTATACCAACGATATACTGTAGTTTTCGATGGTGCTTCATTATCATGTAAAGAATTCAGCTCATCGATGCATTCTTGTTGAGATAATCCACGCCAAAAGTTATGGAAAATAATTGCACGAAAATGTGCGCGAGTTAATTCCATTGTTTCGCTGACATAAAATTTTCAAGTTGCTGTCAACAATAGAAATAGCGACCAGATAATAAAACTGTCAAGGTAAATATGTTGTCAAAAATGACAAACTTCACGATGCAATCATCAGATCGGAGGCAACACTAACAGTGTTGCCAGTTCCCGAAATATAAACAGCTACGCTCGTATATGACCACAGCGCATGAATTTATAACTTGAATATAGGCTTTCAAGTAGTAGTTGTTCATCTACTTAAATAGCCTAATGATAAAGTAGGCGAAATAGTAAGATTCAAAATTCGCGACTGAGTTTTTAAACCTCACACCAAACATATTTTTAAATTTAAAAAAATTGGGGCGAAATGTACCTCTAGAGTAATCGTTAAATTTAATGATGGGTTTGGCAAAAAAGCCCTTCTCAGGATTTTACCCTGTGGACGTTTATAAATAAAACCACAAGCGATGGAAATTGCCCAAATAGTAACTGAAATTATTCCAATCGTTAACTACGTCATGAGCCAAGCCACCTATATTAGTGAAATTGTATAAATAAAATACAGAATGAAGGATATTTTTTTCAAAGATTCTTTTTATTATCAAAAAAAAAAACGCAAATTTTATGTTTATATTTTCCTTAAACTATACTTTAATATCTAAAACCAACAATTACCTAGACCCTACTCATTTCTTGGTCTGGCAGACAAATTAATTTTTTTCTCTTTTTTTTCCAGGTAAATTGCTGACGGAGTGGTGGGCTTAAGATGAATGCATGCTCAGATGAACAGGAATCCGAACTAATTTCTAGACTTCCGGAGTTTCATAAGTATAAACGGAACTGAAATATCTTCGCCCTTTTTATTGTGAATTGTTGCATAAGAAACAATGATTTCTGCTTGTCTTCACGTGTTTCATCTGCTCTCTCAGCTTATAAGTTATTATCAGAATAAAGTGAAATAAAATGTTTACTTTAAAGAATAATATACATATCTGAAAAACATTAATTTCACAATTTGACGAGCTGTGTAATAAGGCTCATTGCTATTTAATTTACTTCTTTGGTTAATTTATATTTACTGTAACTTTCAAAGATGTGCGTAGGAAACTAAATTCCGTAAAGTAATTTTCACTAGTTGTCAATTCAGTTCAGAATAAATATATTTCCATAAATATTGTACAGAAAGTATCAACTTATTCTAGTAATGGGGAATTATACGTGTTTATAATCGTTTATGATTGAATAGTTAAATATTATTAACCCCTAATATATCTTACCGAAACATGCCTGTATAAATATTAAATTACAGAAATTACCGGGAATTATATCATCTAATAATTGGCCTGTAAAGGTACTTCTGTTTAACAAGCGAGTTAATTTGTGTGTTTCCTTCTATATCCCATCCTTCGGGACGACCTCATTAATTTAAACTGGTTTGACATTATTATATTTTGATGTGATTACCTCGACGATTTATTGTGTTTTCTGCTTCTACATGTAAATATATGTATGTATATGGAAGGAAGCTATTTGTGGTGTTAGAGTAATATTATAGAATTACTGGTTTTGTATTGGTATTGTTAAAAATGTTGTAGAAAGTAAAGAAAATAAATCACAATGAAATTACAAATGGAAGATTAGAAACCTTTAATGGGATTAAGAATCCGACATTGTAATTTCTAATTCTAATTTTTCGTTGTAAAAAAACATTTGAATACAAATCTGGATCGTGTTTCCACAGTTTTGTAAGTACGCAGGGGTTTAACTTACCGAAAATAATGTCATAACCAAAATTGAAATATGTAGGTATTAAATATGCTGGTAGTGACGTCATTTAAAAAATAGCTATTAACCCTGTTAGTGATACCGATTTCCAAAAAAGTTGGTTGTCAACCCCGGAAGGGACGTCATTTAACAAAAAATAAGATGAGTGTCAGCCCTGGAAATGACGACATTTTAAAACACAAATTGGCCAGCATATTTGCAACTATTTATAGAAATAATTATTAGTCGATCCAAACCAAAATGGCCGCTAAAAAAGAATAATGATTGACGACGTATAAAATGGGCGACAGAAACAAAAATGGTCGCTATAAGTCTAAATGGTGGCAGTTGCCAAAAGGACATCATTATCGTAACAAAAAGTACATGTATACTATGGCGCCAAAAATGATTGTCAAAATATAAAATGGTTACCACAAACAAAATGACAGAAGTAACATAAATGGCTGTTAAAATACAAAATACCCATCAAATTAAGCAGAATGTTGGCTAGTTGCCAAATAGACTTAATAGAATAAGTAGCCCTGGTCCCAATTATGTTATTGGGACCTGGCATAATTAAATACGTATTAATATACTTTTCCGGAAAGATAAATGTAGATATTTCTTAAAGAGAAATTATATAGAAGAAGCCTGGAAAGGAAGAAAAAAGTTGCAAGACAGTGTAAAAGTCTATCGACAGCAAACTGAAGCGAATTTAAACATTCGTTCAAGCGAGGGAAGATTTAACCAAATAATGAAAGAAATATATTCTATAGTTGTAAATATGTGTTCAAATACAGTCATGTTCGTTAAAATAGCAGTGATGCGTAAGAGTATCAAAACTGATTTGGTACGTAAGTAGTGCCAGTGAAATGCATAGTGTACATTTTCAAATGTATAAATCTTGTCTTATGTAGGGAAACAACCGGATATTCGGGGAACTCCCCAGTTATATCGAACTATATGAAAGTTGCAGGTGTTCGTCAAAATAGCAGTATTCCGTAGTTTACATTGAAAACTCGTGCTATGTAGACGGTATACACAATTTGGATCAATACATAGTCTTAACTTATATCAACACTTTAATATATTCATTTTGACCGGTAAATGTAAACTGTTTCTTACACTGCAATGGGTCGAGCTAAACATTGTACCCAAGAAAAGAGAACACTTATTTTAAACTTCATTCAAAGAGGAAAAACATACAAATTTATACAAGAAGCGCTCGGATGCTCAGCTAAGATGATATTAAATGCGAAAAAATGGAAAAAACATAAAGAAAATCGTGGCGGTAAAAGAAAAACTACTATTAGAGAAGACAGAAGCATCCTCAAGTTAACTAAAGCGAACCCCTTTATGTCGTCGAGCCAAATTAGACGGGAACTCGGTCTTCCTATAAGTACTTCAACTATTAGAAAGAGGCTTATAGAAGCAAATTTACAAGCTAGAAGACCGAGGAAAGTACCTCTCTTAAATAAAAGACAGGTTAAAAACAGATTGAATTTTGCACGTCAACATGCATTATGGGATTCAGCAAAATGGCGCAATATACTCTGGAGCGACGAATCTAAAATTGTTTTGTTTGACGCTCATGGGTCGCAACAACATGTTAGAAGACCTCCATTAGCGGAGTTTAATCCAAAGTACACGAAAAAAACTGTTAGGCATGGAGGTTCTAAAATAATGATTTGGGGATGTTTTTCTTGGTATGGTGTTGGACCATTGTACAAAATTGACGGCATTTTGGACGCTGATGGTTATGTTACTATAATGCAAAACGTAATGCTACCGTACGGCGAAGAAGAAATGCCTCTGCGATGGGTTTATATGCAGGATAATGACCCTAAGCACGCTTCTCGCAAGGCTAAAAAGTGGTTTGCGCACAATAATATCACGTTATTGGTCTGGCCTGCACAATCGCCAGACCTGAACCCGATAGAACATTTATGGGGCGATATAAAAAAGGCCGTTTCAGCAGCAAAGCCACAAAATACTAACCAATTGTGGGAAGTGTGTCAAGAAGCTTGGAAATCAATCCCAATTACCCGTTGTCGTCAACTAGTAGAATCTATGCCGTTATTGCAAATAGGGGCCAGGCAACAAAGTATTAGTGCACTAGTGAAAAATATTTAAATAAAAACAAATTACAGGTGCATAGAGTAAAGACTGCTATTTTAAGGAACAGGATCATATTATCATTTTGTCCCAGAAGTTTTATTACATTTCTTTTCTTTATAATGTACATAAAAAACTTTTAAAATATAGAGAATAATATTTATCTAATATTATCATTTGTTTTTTTTAAGTTACATTTGAGATTTTAAGAAATATTATAACACTGCTATTTTAACGAACATGACTGTATATACTAGCATGTAGAAATATACGTTTTAGATGTGCTTGGATTTCATTTCGTTAAAACTCTAAAATTGTAGGACTGGCTAATGTAATTACTAGGTACTGTATGTATGTTTTATATACAAATAATTACAAATATATTGTGCAACACTGTCATATTATCGATAAAATATATAAATAGTGGTTACCGAAAAATATTTCAAACCTTACTATTTATTATCCAATACTTTCACGAACTTCTACATAAGCTCCTTTTATATACATTTGGAGAATAAAATAACTTTGAGGGATTTTTTTAATATTTTGCTGTCTCAGAATGAAATTTTCTTCGTGTCGTAGTATATTTTTATATACTGTATACGTTCTTATGTTACAAAATGTGTTCTTAAAGTTTGTGAGATTATCAGAGAACATTCATGATAAATTAAGTAATGTAATATTAAACAACAGATAGTATTAAAAGCATTTATATTATAATGTGCTAGTTCAAACAGAGTATATTTACATATGTACATGTATACAACATATTTTTCGAGTTTGAAAAAGAGATAACTTTTCCCAAGTCGTAAACTTATGCTAAAGGTCAAACGTTATCCTAATAAAACGTGGACATGCTTGTACTATTTAGTGTAGTATTTAAACGTAGTAAAAGAAATGGTAATTTAAATTTGATATTGCGTTTTAGAAGTGTGACCACCAGAGGTCAATGGATCTTTTATTGCTTTCGTCATCAACGCATCGTCATTAAGATTTGTTGTTGTTGTTATTATTGTTATCGCTTTACAAATGTCGAATTATCGTAGGAAAATGTCTATCTGACAGCCATAAAAATAAAGAATGATGACCGTTTAATTTGCAGAGGTCTTCAGTTATTGTTTAGATGCCTATTACAACGGAGATGATTTCAACACGGCTTACGGTATATTAGAAAACGTACTGATTTTTTCTTTTAGTTCCTGATTACTAGAAATAAGGAAGATAAAGAAGAAGCTATTTTTAGTACGCTTTCGTAAGTTCGATTGGACTAAACGGTGTACAACTATATATGTAAGCTTTTACTAGAAACAATGTCGATCAAATTGATTTGATTATCTACTGTTTCTCACTGTTTAAATAATATTTATTTAACGAAATTTGAAACTTAATTAATTTGAATTGTACATCGTTTGTAAACCATTATTATGGTATCATAAACTCTTCTTGCTTTGGTTTGCAGGATAGTAGGACACCTATTTGTCAGTGCAATTTCAATTTTTCAATTTTCAATCTCCACTGCAGAACACGTTTTTTATATAAATTTGGCTATTCGGTCTAAGCGTTTTTTTGTCTTTGTGTAGCATTGTCAATTCGCTCATATGAGCAAACATATATTGTTATTTAAAGTAATGCTACGAGGGTTCTTTTTTAAATAAGGTCCGTTTGTGAACGAGAAAGAGAATGACGCGCTATTTCCACAGTACGCATGCGCGTCTGCTCTTGCCATGCTTTGCGCGCGTTTAGACGTTATTCGCGGCCGTATCGTCTGTCTCTGTGTTGAGCTGTAAAAGTTTTTAATGTTTAAGGAAATTGATTAGCCCGCCGACTGTGAGACACGACCTGTATTCGATTCTTGAGTGCAAAAAAATGGACTGCAGTGGAAATTCACCGTCAGATTTGTGAAATGTATGGTAATAATGCTATGAGTGATATAGTAAAGTTCGAAAGTGGGTGAGAATGTTCAAAGACGAGCGGGCTAATGTGCATTATGAGCCACGTCCAGACTGACCTTTAACTTGTGATGTAAACAACGAAATTGATACATTTTCAGCAATTGGCTAATAAATTAACTTCGCACGAGTAATTGCTTCCTTTTCCTATATTCTCAATAAAAGAAATTTCACAATTCCTAAGGAAGGTATCACAATTGCAGTCACCTCGCTTACTTGCTAGTGATCAAATGATGCCACTTAACGTACAAGCAAGAGGGGCAATAATACAACGTTCTAGAACAATCCATTAGTTAATTCAGAAGATACGTGTAAACATACCGACCGTAGGTGTGAAAGCAAGATAGCTAGATTATACGACAAGTACGACATTGCAAAAGGGAAACGTAAATTCGATAAGCAATTGCTTTCCCATGGCTCTAGAAATGCATAGACAATTATTAAATTTGAAGACTAACGTATTAACGAAACGAAATGATTTTCAAAGACATATACAAATGAATACGAAAATAAACCAATGCAACAATACACTTAATCGGTGATCGAAATAAAACGTTACAATAAAGATATGCAGATATATATAAACAGGATAAATACATATGCTATACAAGGTTTTCGAAATTAAGAGAAGCAGTTAATATATGCAAAGTGATAATTGAACTGTAACAGTTGCTCTGTTGAAAGTTCAAATTGTGCTATTGTATCTTGCATCAGAGTTGTAATGTAATGTAATTGCTTATCCATTACATTGCTTTACTCTATTACACAAGAATTCATTTAACAACGAAGGTGACGTTTTAAGAGGGTTCAGTGTGCGCACCATAACGTTAATAATAGAATGTTCCCTTATATCTGGCGTATCTGTAGGTTTTAATGCTGATAAAAAGTTTTATAAAAATGCGTTTTTCCTGAAACGTGAAATAAACAAGTTTTTCCTATTTTAACAAGGCAGTTTCTTTGCATGTGTACTACCACAAATATGGTAACATTTTTTTCGAGGAGTCTCTACTTATGTCATTGCTAATTCAAACGAATTCTCATTTTCCTAAAAATGCTATCGTTTCGATCGTACCATACATGTGTTTGCAAGGTACGTATGTATGAATGTACATGGTAGAACGATAACGACTAAAAAGAAATAAATGAAAAAAAGTAACCCACACACGTGAAAGCGCTAGAACCACTCTTAGCAATTACTACGTGACTGCAGTTGCGCAAGAAGCAGGTATCATAATAACAGCTGACAAAGCTCAAATCCTGCAGCAGGGTCGGCACATAAAAAACAATCGCCGGTTGTCCTGTACAGCTGTTCGACCACTTCGACGGTCGTCTCGTGCCGAGTAGAGGTTCATCAGTCTTCTTTCCGACGTGCATTTTTCTCTCTTGCGCATGCTGAGACGGCATGCATTTCATCTCCGCTTAATGCTAACGATCGATTTATATCTTCGAGTATAACTATACAGGTGGAATTTGGATAGTAATTTCTTTGATTATTGCAGTGAAGTATAAAGCAGGAAGTTGGAGGATTTTTTTGGTGTTGAACGTTGTATTAGCCTTTCTGATTTACTATTCTGATTTGATTCGTTCATTAATTCATTCATCACGTGTAATTTTGCACCCTTTTTTGTATCAAGACTACACGCATAAAATTTAAATAAATAGATGACTATCGAGAAGTTATCTGAAAGTATGTATTACATTCTACATATAAGGTGGGTTAATTTGAGTTCATATGCGTTTCTTATTAATACTTTTGACATTTTTTTTAAATTTAGGCGGAGCTAAAGTATCAGGTACTTGTTAAAATGCCGAAGAAAATAGAGGGTATAATAGCGAAGCATAAAAGGACCGTTTGGTTAATTCTGTATTTTCAAAAAAAAGATTTCAGATAGATAGAGAGACATAATTCTGACCATTTTCCCGGGTTCACACATATGATTTCTATTTTCGACAGATTAATCATTATTATTTCTTTACTTAAAAAATCGTCCTCATTTTTTATTTATTCCATTTGCTCTGACGAAATGTAATTTAGAAACATGTAATAATAATAAACATTTCATTACACACAATCAAGAATCGATTTAATTGATGATATAATTTGATTCGCCTCAAATAAAACAGAAATGTAAGGACTATTAAAAGTAACAGAAGAGTTTACCAAAGACACTTGATAAGTAACTTGGTATAACCAAATGAAAAATTAAATTGAAAAAAGGTAAAAAACTCCATACCACATCAATGTTTATATGCTGTATACGTATTTCAACAATTAAATTGTTATCATCAACAAACAGATAATTAGTCACTCCATACCACTTTCCCTGCTAACAGTCAAACACACGCTGATTTATTTCACACACAATTCAATATGTTTCCTAGCATTCAAACTAATATTTCTATTAAAGTACACTCCCATTTTCACTTTTTTAACGGCCGTATCTTCCAGGAGAGGCAAGAATATGTTATCGAACCATTTTTCAGAAAAAATTGCTCATGTAACTGTACAATTCACGGTAATTATTTACATTTTTGAATAAATGTAGACAATCTATAATTACACTATTATTTTTTGGCACAAGTTTCGCTAAGTTGGATTTTTCAGGCCGACTAAACATATATTCTGTATACAGGTTCCTATCGAGTGGTTAGTTTGACCGACGTATTGCTTATTACAATCTAAGCATTTTATTTTATAATCTCCGTTGTTTGCTCGACTGTATCTTTCGCATTTCCTAAGAGAAGTTTCGCGTTCTTTAATATCTAAATTTTTGTAAATGGTAAGCATATAAATTGCTTGTCTTGATTGTTTTTAGGTAACAAACAAGTGGTATCCCGGATTGTCTTTTTTTAAGTTTTCTTAATTAACCTAATGATTATTTCCGAATGTGTCTTGCAATGTGTTTAATAAAATTCAATTCTCTTTCGTATCTCACTTTTATTAATGGAAAACTAAGCTAACGATTGATAAGAATACTGAAAGAAGCCATCTTTTGTTGCATGCTGCAATTTGAATCCACCGTGATAAACCTATTAACATTAATTTGTTTTCAAAACATATCAATTTTTATTGTATGATTACTTCTAATTACCAAGGCATCTAAGAAAGAAATCATCGTTTTCTTTTTGTACAGTGAATTTAATCGTCGGGAATCTTAACTTTAATTGCAAGTTATAAAATGTGTGTCAAAAATTACGAAACCATCATCTACATGCATAATCCATATCCTTTAAATATTTAGTGTTTTATATAAATTAATCTAAATTCAACTCACTCATGAATAAATCCACTATAAATGGAGAAAGACAATTATCCATTGCTGTTCCTTGTTTCTGTTCATAATTGGAAACAATTTTGTGACACACATAGGGTTGTCAATCGCAAATACTCATTTACTTTTTCCGTTTCAATCGTATCAAAATAGTTCCGAAATAGTTACTGAAGGAAACAATGACGTTACGTCGAATGAAACTAGAATTTCCCCGTCTTTGATTATTGGAATAAAATCTACAGAATTAGCAATTGACGAACTTTTAGGTTTTACGGGAAAATTTTTGTATTCGATCACTAACCATTTTGTAATCAAATAAAATAGAAATTAATATTTTCCGAAAAGAAACTAATGCTAATAAGTTTATCAGGACGCATTAAAATCATAGTGTGCAACAAAGGATCGCTTCTTTCAATTTCGTTTCAATCGTTTACTTAATTTTTCATTAACAAAAGTGAAAAACGAAAGAGAATTAAATTGCATTAAGAACGTTGTGAGATGCAATGGTTTTGATTCGGAAATAGCCATTGGATTAATTAGGAAAGCTAATTTAAAAGAGATAATCCGGAATACCACTTATTTGTTACCTCAAAACAATATAGACAAGCAATTTATATGCCTACCGTTTCACCCAGTTAGTTTAGTTGCGAGAGTATATTTATTGTGAAAAATAAAAATCACGTTAGTCGCAGATAAATATCCGATACCATATTTTGGCCTCTATAGGTTCCTGGAAGATATGACCGTTAAAAAGGGATCATAAGTGGAAGCGAGGGTGTACTTTAGTATAAGTGTTTGTTTTAAAACTAGGAAACATATTGCAGTTGTGTGTGAAATCAGTACATGTTTGGTTCTTAGTGGGGTAGGTTGTACGGGGTGATTAATTATCTGTTGATAATGACAACTTAGTTATCAACATACAGAATACAAACGTCGATGTGGTAAGAGATTTAGTTTACTTTTTTTAAGTCTCCTTTAACGCCACTCGGACTTGTAAGTTGTAATTGATTCTATAATAATTATTTTTATATCGTGGCTTTAATATTAACATTAATTTAACATGCGGTTCTTCTGAGCAATTTTGTGTCGCCTATTGAATGTTAGTTATTCCCTGAAAACGATGCAAATTTAAGTCCAGTACCTTTGAAGAACAGATGTTCTTTCATGAAAGTTCATTGTCGATGATGAAGATCGTCAGTACTTGTATCATTCCTACCGTACATTGTAAACCTAAACAAAAAAAAAAGAAAACGAGAGCCCTTCAACAGTAGTTCATAAAAAACAATGAGACAATGCCGATGAATAATTTATGAATTATATAGCGATTGCGATCGAGACAACTTTGAAATATTACCCAGTGATGTTTTAGAACGCGTACTCCTCAATTGCTAATGAACAATAAACACGAACAAATGAATGTCGTAACATAACAATTTATTACCGCTCGAATGGAATTAATTTTCAAAGAGACCATTATTAATTTTGACGGCTCATCAGTGACTGACTTCAAGTAACGTGTAATTGCTTCACTTCCACTTCGACGGACGATGGAAAAAAGTGCGACATTATTAAATATCTTCAGTGGTGTGCGTGTAATATGGCGAATAATTGGTGCTAATCGTGGCTTAATCCTCACGGCTTTATGACGATCGCGCGATGCCTCCACGACTTTAATTCATTGTCGATCATGATGGGACGATTATAATGATCATTATATATCCTCGGAGTATCATTTATGTGTTTCGAACTTGTGTGGCATAAATAACAATGGAAAGTGTGAATATTAACGTTTAGTAGTGCACCTGCTTAAGTTATGACACTTCGTTATCGCCAAACATCGCCTGACCACACATAACAAGCAATTACCAACACCACAGGTACACATCCAACTGCATATGCATACCCATATGTACAATTGAATTATTTTAACACGTAAAATACCTCCATGCAAAGCTTTTGAACGGTTCATTATGGCCAAACCCATTTTTTTGCTTTTTCTCGAATGAAATTGCAATTGTTTTATAATATTAAATAAACAATTACAAAAAATAAATGTTTCTGGGAGAAATAGTTAAAATTATTTGATTGGTTATATTGACTTCACACAATCATTAATACGTGTAATTATATAAATGGCCGTGGGTGTATCTCATCCACCGCCCATCCTGTTAAATCTTATTAACTCCTGTCACGATTCGAGTGTTGATTATTCGTAGTTCATATGATTTTTGTCTGTAAAGAAATGCAGTCGTATTTGTACTGAAAAATGAGCTACGAAAAAGATCAAGTTTATATCAAAAAGCTATGGGAAGTGTCCGAATATGAACCAACAACAGAAAATTCTGATTCATCAGACAATTTGCGTACATCCGAATAATTTAAAAACTTTTAAAGTTAATCACTTAACGTTAATATATAACCCCTTTCCACATTAATTTTCGTATTCTGTATATGTATATCCACAACTAAGTTATCATCATTAGCAGATAATTAAACAGCGTCGCACCTGGAAAACTTCGGCAAAAATCCGCACGAAATAATTTCTGTACACGATCTGTACTGTCGAAAGCCAAAGCGCACTTTCTATGTAGATACAGGGGCGTTTTGGCATATATGGTTGTATATCAACCTTGACTGATTATGTTAATCAACCACAGGCTCCATCTAAATTACTTTTTAACTGAAGAAAACGTTCGAAAAGCAACTAGAAAATAATTCTCTAGCAACGTAACGAATATATTCACTCAACTAGTTCTGAAGAAACTGCAAAATACAAAAAGTTAGACCTAGACCAGATTATTGAAGAAGTAATAAGAGAAAATGCATATAATTTAGAAGATGATATTACCGAAGAAAATACGTTGCAGATCATTGTTTGGGGTCCTGTTACTGGAAGTTCGATGAAAATAAAGCAAAAGCAAATCGTGCATTGACTGTAATTGAAACAAAGCATACTTTGCGCTACAAAGATAACGTAGAAAAAATTGAAACCTGATTAAACTACCATATAATGGATGGTTAATATATTGTACATTCGAAACATAACTTTCGAAAAAAGTAGGAATATTCCAAAAAAGCAGGAAATATACATCAGAAACCTATTAGATTTTATCTGACCTTTGATTAGATTCGTCGAACGTAATTGAGGTATTTCAATATACGATAAACTTTAATTGTTTACTGAATATTTATTTGTTCTAGAAAAGATATGTTGTTATTGTTTTGAACAACATAAAAGATTTAATTTGAAAATAAAACCACGACTGTCGACTTAGGATTATAAATAATTCAATTAAAATCTAAAAATAGCATTGCAATTTATTTAATCCTAGGAATAGTATTCACTTTCATTGCATTAATTGGCAATATCATATTGAAAGTTTTTATCTATTTTACATTCGAGTATCTTAGCGTTAAAAGTACCTCGTCTAATCTGCAATAAGGCCGATAAATACTTATCGTACAATCGTGTTAAAAGCTAAATTTAAAACAGTTATACGGAGAATTTTTTTCATGGATTCCTTCATTTTCTTTTTACGACATTAATAAATGTCAATTTAATGAATCATCTGCTGCAACATTAACGGAAATCGACACCCGTATACCAGATAACTGCTGCGGACATGCGCCGGAAACCATTCCGCGGTCATCGTTAAAGATTAACATGCTCTTGGAGTGATGGGAGATGGAGGAAAAAAGTAAACGAGACGTCTTAAAGGAAAAAGACGGAGGAGAGGTAGAAAGCGCGTAAGAAAAGAGAAAACTGGTTTTATCAATTCCACAGTTCGACTTCGCTCAAAATTAAAACAAGTAATTAAGGCTTTAAAAGGCATCATGCAGAAAAGGAAAAATGAGCGTATGTATGCTCAATTAATGTGCATGTGATAGATTATGTAAATCTTTTTCTCTGTTAATTACCCAACATGATGTAGTCGATGTTTGAGGATGAATAAATTATGTATTTTTAAGAAGTTAATGTGTACATTTACATATTGTTTGGTGCTTGAAATTTATTTCGTAATGGGAAAAAATAAAGTCAACAAGGATTTACATTTATTACTGGAAATATAATAATAATAATAATAATATTTATTACGTTCCATAATGTCAAAAAACATAGAATATGTCATAAGTATAAAATATATAACAATGAAAAAACAATCATAAGTTAAAATAGATAGTAAGTATATGTATATACATGTATATGCGTGCAGTTGACTTATGCTATATGCCAATGTCTACAATTGTTTTAAAGAAATCTTCCACAGAATTCTTGCTCTATTAGCCAAAACTTAAAAATACTTTTAAACCGGGCCAACGGCAAGCTCTTAATCCGAAGCGGTATGTGGTTGTATATTCTTACGCAATGGTGAACAACATTTTTTTGTATTTTTGTAAAATACGTTCGTGGGGGCACAAGATGCATATTACGAAGGTTTCGCGTAGCATGTCTATGGTTCGTTTCATATTTCTTAAAAAATTCATTATAGTTTATTTTCACATGCAGCGCGCACTGGAGTATATAAATTGAGGGCATTGTTAGTACTGTGGCAGATCGAAACACACCCACACAACTCTCGGTTGGTTTCATGCCATAAATTGCTCTAATACATGACCTTTGGAGGATAAATATCCTCCGCCAGTCGATGGAATTGCCCCAGAAAACCACACCATTCTGGAGCCTTGAATGTACATAGGCGAAGTAAGACAGCAGTCCCGCCTCCACACCAACGTTACGAGAAATAACACGTAAGCAGTAGCAGAACCGAGACAGCCTCCCAGACAGTTCGTTGATGTAAGATCTCCAGGACAGCTCAGAGTCAACCCTAAGGCCAAGAAATGGCGCGTCATACTTAGAGACAAGCACTTCATCACCCACCACCACATCTGTAGGTAAACTGTTACCAAAGGTCAGCAGATGGGTTTTGGGTAGATTAAAGTGTAGGTTATTCGCAGCAAACCACTTTCCTAACACTTGTATATTTTCTGATATGGCCATACTCAAGTCTTCATTACCAGAGTCTATGACTGTGGACGTGTCATCTGCGAAGAGAACCGTTAAAGATTCCGTAGCGTCCGGGAGATTGTTTATGTATAGTAAAAAAAGTAAACGGAACACCCAGGGTAAGTGATTCCGGACGTGACCTCACCTAGAAAATCGTTTCTTGTTATATGGGTTTTGAGTTTCATAAGCAGTAATAGAAAACAAACAAAAACACCTACATGACTTTATAATTATAGTAGGGAATTTACTCATCTTCTCGACATTTTCAATGGCTCTTGGGAACACACAATACGTCTAACGAACGGGTTCAATCAATCACCCTGTATATCATCGATTTAAAACGTAGTAAGAAACTTAAATCAGAATTATATTATTACTGTCACTGACAAAAACAAAAGCAATCCCACTATGTTTTACATACAAAACGAATAAAAACAAGACTAACGTCAAAAAATATGCAAATTCGTTGCATTGTGAAATCGAAGAGACGCCCCTATAAAAATCCCCTTTGTCTACCTGTCCAAAGCACAAAACTATTAATCTTACGCACGTTGAAAAAAGCTAGCAATATTGTTTTGAATGTGATCATTCGACCATAAATGTCAGTTACGCTCAGCAATTACCAGAGCTTTTTTTTTGTTCGCTCTAAAAAATTAGTATGACAAATCGATTTCAATATAACAAATAACTCCTTCCATTTATCGGGAAAATATTTTTTTTTCAAAAGGCTTTTACAATTATCGTTAACAATGCTAAATATTGATTGGCTATTGTGGATGGACGCTGAAGAAATTGTTAAGATTTTTTTCTTGCTGGTACGAAATAAATTAACAAAAAATTGCAGTGTTTTTATAGACGTCATTATGCAAACTTACTTTTCAAGTTATAGCTTGTCAAGATTTACAATGTCGTTTGTCACATGAAAAATTATTCAAATTAATTTCAATTACGCTAATAACCGTGCACGTAACAATTTTAAAAAAATGTTAGGGAGCAGTTTTTTTATTTCCTTTTCAGTAATAATGAAGACTATAAAATCAGTTTGTGTTGTAGGATGCACGTAAAACAAATGCACGAGTATCACATGACGCCAGTTGTACCGCTATACGTTTTAAGTAATATGATGACAGTATCCGTACAGTCGCATATTTCGCAATAACTGAGACGGTATGCTATTAGATTTCAAATATCAACGTGCATTTCTTCTTCACAATTGAAATTACTAATAAAAAATTTTTAGCGTTACAATACTATTCAGCTATTGAATGTGCATTCCATAAATACCGGAGATGTAATTAACATTAACTCAATTTCTATTTTATAACGGATATTAATTACTAGGCTTGTCATTTTCCCTCCGCGCGATCGGTCGTATCTACGTACCGATTATCGACGAATATTGACAATTGGCTATGCATAAAATAAAGCAAAATAAACAATTTTAAAATTTCCGAAACACGTACCTTATTTATAGATGTTCTTACGTAGCGCGGAGTGGATAAGTTTGGAGAAAAGATTGTACCACGTGTTCCATGACATGATTGCCACAGCTTAAGTATTTGTTACTGAAGCAATTCCAAGTTAGAGATGTCTAATGAGCAAATGCCCAAAACTCTATCGTAATTGAGCTACAAGTATAAGGTTTTCCAATAGGGATGATATGATTTTGAGGTGACATTTCGGCCATTTGTAATATGTCATGATCTGTCATTTGTTTTTGATTGTATTCAGTAGTGTTTACAATTTCATCATGGAGAGATATACGCAAGAACAACGTTTACAAATTATTCAGTTTTATTATCAAAATAATCGATCTCCAATTGCAACTTTTCGTGCGCTTTTGCCATTGTATGGTCGTAATAATCGTCCAAGTGTGCTCGCTATTCGTCGAATTGTTAAAAATTTTGAGGTTACATTTTCTTTACATAATTTTCAAGTGCCAATAAGACAAAGAACCGCTCGAAGTAATGCAAATATTGCTGCCGTTCAGGCAAGTGTTACTGAAGACCGTAATTTGTCGATTCCAAGACGTTCTCAACAATTGCGACTGTCTCAAACCACAACCTGGCGGATTTTGAGAAAGGATTTGGGTTCGTATCCCTATAAAATTGTTCTCACTCAAGAACTGAAGCCATTGGACCACCGTAAACGTCGTGAATTTGCTGATTTTGCCTTGGTGTGGTAAATAAACAAAACTGTCGATTCTGGTGCGAAGAAAATCCACAAATTATTTATGAAAAACCATTACATTGACCTAAATTGACAGTTTGGTGTGGTTTTTGGTATGGTGGAATCATCGGTCCGTACTTCTTTCAAAATGAAGCTGGTAACACCGCTACTGTCAATGAAGAGCGGTATAGATTGATGATAACCAACTTCTTATGGCCGACATTGAAAGAAGTTGATCTTGACAACATTTGGTTCCAACGAGACGGGGCTACGTGCCACACAGTAAACGCAACAATAGAATTATTGCGAGAGAAGTTTGGAGATTCGATTATTTCAAGAAATTGTGATATTGAATGGCCTTCAAGAAGTTGTGATTTAACACCATTAGACTATTTCTTGTGGAATTATTTGAAGTCATTGGTCTATCGAAATAAACCAGACTCTCTTCAAGCTTTACAAGTCAATATTGAACGTGCCATTCATGACATACGACTAGATTTAGTGGGTTCATCGAATTCGTTCCTGCAGAAGAAGTCGTGGAGGCCATTTGAATGACGTTTTATTTAGAACTTCATTGTATCGATTATACTTCACATTAAATAAAAAACTTTTGAATTTTCTTAACAATAAATGTGTTTTTTTTTAAAGAAATCATATCACTCTTATTGGAAAACCCTTTATGTACCGTTGAAAAACGTCTTAATGAAAGTCGTTTAAAAAGAAGTCTTTTTATTGAATAAGTTTTTCAAAATGTCCACCCCGTTCCCGTATATAGAAATTCTTCTTAGAATTGAAGAGATCGCTCTATTAACATTCATATTTGCGGCACACATAATTCTAGTAACAAGTTGTTCTCTGTTTTCAAGCTATCATGCATAAACTAAATTTTTCTGCCTTCCACATCAAAAATAATCTAGGATATTTAAATCTGGTGAACTTGATGCCAAGTAATTGCTAAACCTCTTCCAATCCACCGGCTTATATAATTTTGATTAAGAAAATCTGTAACTTGCCTACCTAAATATGGAGGCACGCCATCGTGCTGTATCCACAATGTTTGTCTTATATTAAAGGTAATGTCATCCAGCAATGTTATAAGGTCATTTTCCAAGAAACGTAAATAACGAACTACCGTAAGACGTTCTTCGATTGTAAACGGATCAATGAGACGGTCGTCAATAATAGTACGTCAAACATTCATTGAAAATCTATTTTGAAAATGGGATTCCTTAGTTTTCCATGGATTTTCAAGTGCCCAACAATGTGAATTCCTGGTGTTATTGATGCCGTTTCTGGCGAGGAGATTTTAAACTCCAATTTCTCAATAACTAGCGACAAAGCGAAATTGAATAAAGTTCTCTATACTCTCATTCGGTCTACATTAAGTCTGTTGGTTATTCTTCGGACACTAGTAGAAGGTTGAACGTCAATCATATTAGTATTGCATCTTCTGGAGCAAGTTCTTGTTACATGGGCGTTCATAAGTAGCTGCAGGAGACTTGCCTGTTTCCTTTAAACATCATTGGACATTGCTAAACACAGTTCTATAAAGCACTTTACGAGTGGGAAATCGTCGAGGTTAATCACCAACTGCTCGTCTATTTCGGTCTAACCTCACATTTGCCTCGGTCAACAATATTCACTGTGATGAAAAAATCTTCTTATATCTTGAGAGAGAGACTATTCGTCACCTACAAACGAAAGACGCGCATAACAAAAGCTAAACAAACTCTCAGTGTGTGTTTGGTTTTGAGAATAAATGTCTGATACGGATTTGTTTCTGTGTGATTTTTACCGCGGATTCAGGTGCGGCACTGTAATGAATTATCTGTTGATGATGACAACTTAGTTGTCGAAATGTGAAAAGAGGTTTCATTTACCTTTTTTGATTAATTTGCCGTAAATTGTATCCTATTTCAGGAAAGACAATTGAGAAACTACTTTTAGATCAATTAAAATTGATTATAGCAGAACGTTTTTGAGGAGAGCCGTGGGGAGGGATGTTATGTAAAAATTGGTTTTTGAAAAGCAAATAGTGATAGCAACTTGTTTATTTTCTTTTTCTTCCTTATCCTGTCTAAGTCACCTTTACTTCAATTTTCAATTATGTTGTAATATGTGATGATTCCTTTATCCCTTTTTTTGTTTGAAGACTAATGTATCTTAATACAATATAATGATTTGTTTATCATTTATTTAACAAAATATAATTAAAAATACAACCGCTAATATTAATAAAATTGTATTCTAAGTAGTATACGCCTTTTCATGCAAACATCTTCCGTCTTAATCAGAGACTTATAACCCAAACAACAGCGACCTGTCAATGTTTAAATTTTGCTTTATTTATTCCTCGATTAAAGGATAGAAAGAAAATGTTGATGAACATCTGCTCTCCACTTCTTTACGTGTACGAACTTCAATATTATATGTTAAGCGTCCTGATGATGGGGGTCTTCTAACATCGGTTCCGTTCAGATGTTCGTGTTCGTATATTTGTATATAGGTACCTGTAACTTTCTACGGGTCCCTCTCTTTCTCGTTCCTCTTTGTTTCGTCTTCTAGATAATGCCATAGGAACGACTTGAAATGAAATGCAAGCGTCCGTGTATCTTTCGTATGTATGTTTATGAAAACAGCTGTTTGTCCTATATAGACGCACACTCATCGAGCGCGCGCGATTTACAAGCAGGTGTATCACGGAAGAAGGTGGTAAAATTATCGATCGTAAGTTCAGATGATGAATTTCTTTACAAGCATGCTGTTAGACTAGCTGTTCTTGGACTTGTTCCTTAATGAAAAGTTATGAAATCGTTATCTAATTAGGAAATAATTTTCGTTCCGTTTTGTTTTTCGTTTACTGAGCTAGAAATTAAATTAACGACACGTTGATTGATTGTCAGAGGAGGCATTCTCTCAAACTTACACTGTTCACTCGAATTTTAAACGACTTCCGTTTTTTAAAAACCTTCAGTATGTATAAGGATAGGAGGAAGTTGTCATTTGCACGGGATATTTAATTATATACAATGCATTATAATGGATGATGGCATTACTTAATTGGTATTCAATTTATTCGATAGGCAGAGCTAATATTTCTCCAACACGGTAGATTCAGTCAATCGAAAGGTAATGTTAGAATGTTCTTTAAGGATTGAAGTATTGGGTTGGCAACTAAGTACTTTCGGTTTTGTAGTATAAAATAAAACACTTTT
Source organism: Dermolepida albohirtum (assembly GCA_031893035.1). Taxonomy (NCBI): domain Eukaryota; kingdom Metazoa; phylum Arthropoda; class Insecta; order Coleoptera; family Scarabaeidae; genus Dermolepida; species Dermolepida albohirtum. The sequence goes on from JAVIWB010006361.1 coordinate 558,398, forward strand.
TTTTTAAACAAAGAATAGTTTTTAATCAATTATATATTTTCCATTTTGCTCAATGACCTTTTGCCATCTTTCTTTCAGCTGCATGATTCCACGCTCGTAAAATTTCTGGTCCTTATCAGCAAAAAACTGAACCAGGTGCGAGTGAAGGTCATCGTCGTTTGTGAAAGTTTTACCATTCAAAGAATTCTGCAAACTTCGAAATAAATGGTAATCAGATGGTGCTAGATCAGGGCTGTATGGGGGATGTGGCATCACTTCCCAGCCAAGCTCCAATAGTTTCTCACGAGTTGCCAAAGATGTGAGAGGCCTTGCAGTATCTTGGTGGAAAACTACACCTTTTCGATGTGACAATTCTGGCCGTTTTTCTTTGATTGCTTCATCCAGTTTTATTAATTGTTGACAGTAAACATCGGAATTGATCGTTTGGTTCCTTGGAAGCAGCTCAAAAAACACAACACCTTTGTAATCCCAAAAAACTGACAGCATGATCTTTTTGAGATGCAATTCAGCTTTCGATGTGGTTTGAGCTGGTTTATCGTGTTTGCTCCATGATCGTTTCCGAACTATGTTACTGTACAGGACCCATTTTTCATCACCAGTGATGATTCTTTTTAAGAAATTGTCGGTTTCATTTCGTCTAAGGTGCATATCGCAAAAGTTGATTCTTTGTGTTAAATGAATTTCTTTCAAATCGTGAGGTACCCAAATATCAAGCTTCTTAACTAGCCCAAGACATTTTAAATGTTTTTCAATTGTTGTATGCGATACATGTAGCCTCTCCGCAACCTCTCGAACAGTTATATGACGATCCTCTTCAATTATGGTTTTGATTTGGTCATCATCAACTTTAGTAGGCCGACCAGAACGTTACTCACCTTTGAGGGAAAAATCTCCAGAACGGAATTTTTTATACCAATTCCGACACGTGCGCTCTGTTAAGCAATTAGCACCATAAACTTCACATATCTTTTTGTGAGCCGCAGCAGCTTTCTTTCCTTTACGGAAATAAAATAGTAAAATATGTCGAAAATGTTCGTTTCTGCACTCCATTTAAAATTAACCCACAACTAATAGCTTTAATAAAAATCACGCACTACTTGCTTCTGAAGTTACGTCAATGTGACTAATATCACGCGACAAACGGTAAAGTACAGCACTAACATACGTTATACAAAAAATAAAGCAACGCTCTCTATCAGTAAAAACCGAAAGTACTTAGTTGCCAACCCAATATTTTACGTTGTAATAATATTTTTTTCATTTTTAATATGTTGGTCGCATGTTTTGGAAATATCACGACATAAACTTACATTGCATTACATTTAGAATGTTCCTAAAAGAAGAAGCATTACTCCCAATAGATTTAAGGAACGGTTTCAATCAACCACCTTTTGTATTGAAATCGGCAATGCGTATCACTTCGTCACTCCTTTTCTCTCTTTTCTTGTACGTACTGTATTACTACCAATAATTATATTTTCTCTCACGTATAAAATGTTCGTACCAACAGGGCTGATGTACAAGTAAAATGTTAACCACAAAAATTCCTTACCGTTACCATTGTACCTCGACAATACATTGACGAAACGTTATGACAACGGAAAAAGTAAACAACAAATGTTTCAATCATAAACCAAATTGTGTTAAAGTCTCGTAATCTAAATCTAATATTTAAAGTAGAAATATTTCCATCTTTCACGTTCTTATATTACAGTTAGATTTTGAAATCTGTAACAATCGACAGAATTTCGAAGTATATATCTAATTAGAAGGGAATTTGAGACACGCATGCAGACACTGAAAAGGTCGTCTAATAAATCTAAAATAACCGACACTGATTGTGATAATTAGAGTCAATAAAACGCCGCTGTATACTCGAAGATAAAAGAAGCTGTACATTAGAAACGACAATTTTAATGATTAGATATATGGGAAAAACTCTTGTGTGAACACCTACGCGGTTATTTTAATATCTGACCCACTCAAGATCAATATAGGTACGTGCATTAATGCGTGATGACTACCCATGAATAATGAATTACTTTCGATAGCAAAACTTTCCCATAATGCAATACGATTATTGGCGATTCTTCATTTATCTCTTCAGTTAATTACTAAATGGCTATTACTCATGAGAAAACATTGCTTGTCCTAAGGAGTAACTTCGTGGCTTTATCTGTCATTGAATTTATTAATGTATCAATAGCATTCATGTTTGATTGCTTTATTAGCTGTCACAATGTATGTAAATGTTTCGTATCTTTGTTTTTTTAGTAGCTGTGTGGTTTTCTTTATTGTACTTTTTAGTTAGCTATCTCTTTCGCTCATTCTGTTGACAGCTACATTATTTTAAAATGTACTTCCCGGAAACGGAACAGGTAAATTAGACACTTTATTTCTTATTTGCATTTTAAATTAGTGTGCGTTCTGATTTAATTATAAATAAAATGTGATATCGTATGCAATGCATACTGTTCATGGGAAATTATAAGAAAATAATATTAATACTGTCTGCATGTATTTTATGTAAATATGGAAGTTTACCTAAAGATAACGCCCGCTTGTTTTCAATTTTTTATATTTATATCTACTATAACTATAATTTAAAACGCTTTTTATGGAAATTTAGATTAATAATTAAAATCTTTATAACATACATCCGCGCAACATGAATAGGACCAACTGCATATATGACATTTGTAGTTGGTATAAACATGGTAGCGCGCTGGAATTATTATTTTCGAAAATAAGAGGGTTGATAAAAAGATGTATGTAGGTACCAAATATAATTTTTGTAAAAGTCAGTGCAAATGTACGTTACTAATGACAATAAGTAGAGTAATTAAACGCCACTTGAATACGACCAATCTACAAAATAAAAGATTCGTTTGCAATAACAAAATACTTTATTGTTCAATAATGAGTACTTTTGCCATTATTTCTTATAACCTCAAATAGTCGGGATGGAATGGAATTATACAGGGTTCTCAAGTAGTCAACGGGAAGTTCCGCCCAACTTCGTTTCAGCGCCTGCTCTAGTTCGTCAGCGCAACTGAATTGGGTAGCATTGAAGTACAATTTACGCGACAACCATCCCCAAACATTTTCTATGATGTTCAGGTCGGGGGAGAGCGATGGCCAATCGAGAACCTCCATGCCTTGTTCTTGAAACCAGCGTCGAACAATGCGCGCGGTGTGAATACTGGCATTATCCTGTTGGAAAATAAATGGCCCACCTGCCATAACGTTGGAAAATTTGTCTTTCACCTGTTGCAGCAGCTGGACGTACTTTTCCGAATTCTGTCTGCCCTTCACTATTACTAAATCAACAGGTCCGTTATAGGAAACAGCTCCCCATACCATGACTGAACCAACATCGGCTCGCCTTCGTGACTGAATCACTTCATCTTTACGTAAATCGTGGAAATAATAAGAAAACCCATCCGGGCCATCTAAATTAAACTTCTTCTCGTCACTGAAAATAACAGTTTGCCATTCTCTTGTCCACCCCATTTTTGCTTGAGCAAACTGAAGACGTGCAGTGCGCTGAAATTCCCTTAAAGGAGGCCGTCGTTTAATTTTCAAACGTTTTAAATGCGGACAGGTCTTCAGTAACTTCTGTACAGTTCTTACCGATGCATTCGTTCCAACGTTATTCGCGATTTGTCTTGCCGTTAATGCCGAATTCGATGCTTCGCGTAATATGGCTCGACGTTCTCTCTTAGTTGTAACGGATGTTGTTCGCCCTTTGAAACGTTTTCCATAATTCTCGGAATCCCTAATAAAATTGTTCACAACCTGGTGTGATCGACTTATTTTCTTTGCAGTAGCCCTTGAGGAATATCCTTCTTGATGGAATGCTTTAATTTTTCCAATTTCTTCCATACTTAAGCACTTCTGTCGTCCCATCGTTGCACAATACCCTTAATTACAGATGTTTGTTTATCCGGATACACGTTGTAACTCGACACTCATCCGGTAGCTTACTATTAAATACTGGTCGTTTCCAACCGGCGCGGTGCATTTTATATGTATGTGGTACTTACGTCACCCAATGCATAACGTTAGGTACTATTGCGCAATAATGCGTATTATTTGCCATATCATACCATTACAAACCTGCATTGTATTTTTAGTAAATGGATTGTTTTTCAAACCACCGAAAGCTTGCAACAAGTCGGGTGGTCCTATTCATGTTGCGCGGAGTGTACAAAAATGAATATTTCAAGAACAGCAAACAAAAAAAAAATTTTATTACCGAAAATAGTTTTATTGCTTTTCAAAATATTCTCCTTGAAAATCAATGCACTTTTGCATTCGTTTAAACCAATCCGAAAAGCATTGCGGCCGTTGTGAAGGCGGTATCTCCAAAATATGAGTTTCGAATGCTTCAACTGCTTCTTCCGGCCTAGAAAACCGTTGACTACTCTGCACGTGTGGGATCAAAAAAAATTACAAGGTGCTAGATCAGGATGGCTTATCAATTCAATGTTTTGCCCGGTCAAATATTCAATTGTTTAAACCGACCTGTGAGAGCTCGCATTGTCATGGTGGAGAATGATCTGTCGTTTTCGGTTTGTTTTCCTTATTTCTTCAAAAACTTAGATAGATCCAAGATTCATCACCTGTGATGACTTTATAAATGTTCTTTGAAGCACTGCCATTGTATTTTTTGTGCATTTTTTGGCACCAATCGACGCGATTCCTTTTTTGAGTGGTTGTCAAATTATGTGGTACTCAACGTGAACGGCTAAATATTCATGCAGGATCTTATGCACGCTAGTGTTACTAATACCTAGAGATGCCACGATCTCACGGTATGTCACATGACTGTCTTGCATTATCAATTCAGACACTGCATTAATATTTTCCGACGCAACAACATTTGCGGAACCTGGTACGTAGACTTCTGCGGTCGTGATCCATGCTATCTGTTTCTGGGCGTCAGGGCTGGAACCGCGTCACTTGTGTATCTGCCGACTTTTCGTACCCATTTGTATGGGACATCTTCAGGGCTCAACTACTGCACTGAAACTGACATCACACACACAACACAACGTCGGCAGATATACAAGTGACGCGGTTTCAGCCCGGAAACCCAGAAGCAGATAGCATTTGTGGGACGACCTTCACGAAATTCATCGTCCAAAGAACGCCGTCCAAGTTTCAATTCACTATACCAACGATAAACAGCAGTTTTCGATGGTGCTTCATCACCATATAAAGGATTCAGCTCGTCGATGCATTCTTGTTGAGATAATCCACGCCGAAAGTTATGAAAAATAATTGCAGAAAATGTTCGCGAGCTAATTCCATTTTTTCGCTGACATAAAATCTTCAAGTTATTGTCAAGAATAGAAATAGCGACCGGATAATAAAACTGTCAAGGTAAATATATTGTCAAAAATGACAAACTTCGGAGGCAACACTAACAGTGTTGCCTCAGATATGATCACGATTATACGTGATCATATCGTGCGCTGACATGTTTATATTATGTACTTTAATTTATCTAGCAGTTCTCTAGCAGATGATTCTCTATTTTCGAATGCTATTTTTATAATTAGCGATTTAATCTTGAGTGAATAAGACATTTGGCAATCCATATCAAAATTTCAACTTCTAAATGTATAAATGGATAATCTCTAAAATTTCAATGATTTCGTTATAAAAATTAATGAGTTTACATTCTGTTGGTTTGGAACTACTGTTTTGCATAATATGAAGGCTAAATTCAATACTTTTTATTTTGACGAAAATCTCAATTTTTTCAAAAGTTACAGTGCGGTAACAAATGCTCACATACCAACATTTTCGATGGCGCGAAAAACGATTTTGATGTTAATATTTATCTTAAGTGTTTCTGTTTAATTTTAAGAGACTGGAATACTTAACACAACTACTGTTTTACGTAATGTGAAGACTAAATTTTACATTTATTGTCATTTTTTAAAAGGGTACACTCGCAAAAATTGGTATTTTTCAAAAGTTACAGTGCAGTAACAAATGCTCGCGCACTGATGTTTTCAAAGATGCTAAAAGTTGAGCAGAACAAGAATGGAAATGTGCAAATTTTGTTTTGGAAAAGAGAAAGTTTCGATTTATATTACGAGCACAATGAAGCTAGAAATCATCATCACTCCAAGTAAATTCATTAGAAAAAAAATTCATAATTTGAATTAGGGTTTCTTCATTAACTGGGTTACTCAGAAAGTGGGAAAATATATAGAAATATCAATAGCATCGTACGTATGAGACAGGACAGTCTACACCTCGGAAAAATTATGTGTAAATAAATCAGAAATGTCTGGATTTTGAAGTTGTGTCAATAATTTATCTTAAGCCAGAACTACTTCTTGTCAAAATTAATGTTTTAAAATTTGTGTCACATGTCTGTCTGTGTGTCGTGTCTTTTTTCAAATTTAAAGCACCTTATAAATTTAAAACACGACAAACTAACTAACTTAAACGCGTACAGATGTATCTACGAGGGAGCGTTTTTATATTCGCGGAATGAGCGGGTTGTAGAGGGGTGAGTAGGCGCATTGGGGGCGTGGCCTGCGCAGCGACTCATGATTAGTATAAATACGAAGTTTCATTGTTATTAGACAGTTAGTCTTTGAGCTATCGTCAACCAAGTAACATAATCAGGTGTGAAAAGTGAAATATGGAAAAAATCGAATATCGTGCCGTTATAAAGTTCCTTACCAGGCAAGGAAAATCAGTCGCGACCATAATGAATGAGATGTCATTGGTTTACGGCGACTCTTGTCCAGGAAAAACCATGGTGTACAAGTGGCATAGTTTATTTAAACAAGGAAGGGAATCCCTTGAAGACGACCCGAGGCCGGGCAGGAGCATTGAGGTGACCACGCCAGCACTTATCCAAAAAGTTGAACAAATTGTACTCGAAGATGCTCGACTAAAGAAGAAACAACTCGCAGAAATTGTTGGAGTATCCGATACAACAATTTTTAAAATCCTACACGATCATCTCGGCATGTCTAAGGTCAGCGCAAGATGGGTGCCGAGAATGCTCACGCCGCCGCAAAAACAACAGCGCGTAGAGTGTTCGCGTGCATTTTTGGACCACTGTAATGAAGACAAGGATGGTGTATTGAGTGGAATTGTTACTGGAGACGAAACTTGGGTTCATCATTATGAACCTGAGTCCAAACAAGACTCCATGCAGTGGCATAAAAAGGGCACAGCACCTCCCAAGAAATTTAAAGTGTCACAATCAGCTGGGAAACTCATGGCAACGGTATTTTGGGACTCGGAAGGAATATTGTTGATTGATTATAAAGATAAAGGTGTTTCTATAACCGGAGAATATTACGCTTCAATATTAGAGCGACTAAAAGAAGCTATTAAAGAGAAAAGACGGGGAAAATTGACAAAAGGTGTTCTGCTTTTGCACGACAACGCGCCCGTCCACAAGAGCCGCGTTGCGTTAGCTGCCCTGCATAAGGTGGGCTTCGAAATTGTGAATCACCCACCCTACAGCCCAGACCTGGCCCCGAGTGATTATTACATGTTTCCGAAAATGAAAAAAGAGCTGCGGGGTAAAAAATTTACTGCCGATGATGAAGTCAAGGACGCAGTTTCGGCGTATTTTGCAGATAAAGAGAAATCATTTTTTTATGAGGGTATAAATAAATTAATTGAAAGATGTGAAAAATGTATCCGTCTTCCAGGTGAATATATTGAAAAAGAAAAATAATTTGGTTTTTTTATTTCCACCCCTTGACCCCCATTCCGCGAATATAAAATCGCTCCCTCGTATATACAATATTTGCAATAGCAGTGAATTGTTATTCTTTATGAGAAGATTATAAGATAAATTGAAGCCACATAAATTATCGTTAGAAATACAGCTTTCTTTTGTTATTGTACGTACATCACAAGACATATTTTGCATGGTATTCCTCATACACGAACATCAATCTTGGATAATAACTGTAAGCCCATTCGAGTCAGAAGTAAACGATGTTTCTCTTATAAACAAGTCGCCTGTTCAAGATCATATTTTAAAGTACGTACGCGTGTAGCCGTTGTAGGCAATGGAAAGGAGAAGTATGTAGATTTCTCGTCGATTTAAACGGTAGGCAATTTCTTTTCAATGGTACTTGTATTACGTATACAAAGTCTATAGAAAGAAGCTCGATCTGTTGCGTAATTAACATTTCGTTATCTAAATAAGGTGAATATATTTACTCCACTACTCTTAAATGAATATACACACGTAGTGCTTGCCTGAAATTAATTAAAAGGAATTTTTCCTTCCGTTGAAAGATCTAATTGGATAAGATGCCATCGAATTGAATTTTTCTTAATTCTTAGAAGAATTGATATCCTATTAACGTTGATATTTCTATAGCAAAAACAGGTAGAGAAATTATATTTATTTGTAATCCGGCAGGTATTTTAGAAAACAGTTGTATTTTAAAATATCGATGGCATTTGATATATAAAGTTTAAAGTAAAGTATGAATAATTCGAACCACTTTACACAGAACTTATCTATAACACACATTTTGGTGCCTGCGATTTTTTAACTGTTCCTGGATATTTTTTGGATGCAGAATGTAAAAAAGTTCTCAGATTTGGTCTATCAGATCTAGTTTTTGAGATTTTTTTAAAAAATTGTGTATATATTTTACGTTATAACTGTTATAATATATAATATTACTATTGACAGTTAAAGAAACAAAGACATATGGATTTAAGTATTTATTGCAAAAACTTAATTTACATAATTACATTAGTCACTAATCACATAAAAATTTTCTTTTATACGACTTCTTAGAATGGAGTTCGGGTAGACTGCTAAATGATGAAACGGGTATTTCTTCTGAATGCGCTACAGGCCTTCTTGCAGAATCTAGATCAGGATATGTCCATTTGTGTCTATTGTTTCTATTTATGCCTTTAATATTAACGAGACAAAAATAGCAGTCGTCATGATGGTTTCGCGGTTCTCTCCAAACTATTGGTACACCAAACTTTAGGCACTTCCTCTTTCCAGTTGCCCACTCTCGCAAATGTTCAACACATGTTTTACATATGAAATGTGGGGCCCAAGATTTATCTTGATCTCCTAAATGAACGCCAAAATAGGCAAGATAAGCTCTTTTCACAAAGTCAGAAATCGTTTTTCTGCTCTCTTTCAAAGTGTATTCACCACACACATAACAAAAAACATCGGGATGATTTACACAGGTACGTCTACTTGTGGATGCCATTGTTTCAGTTTAGTGTCTTGATACTACAAAACTACCAAAATTTACGGAAAATGATAGCACAACTTTACCTGGGAAAACTCAGTAATATACTAAATCGAGTACAGCCAAGCAGATATAGAAGGATCGGGTCATAGGCAATTACAGGTATAAAAGTAATTAAGAGCAGTGTATTGAGTAGTTCCTAGTATAAGAACATTGGGTCAGGGACAATCCCAGGTCTCCATTTGGCTAATTACATTCTGGGAAATTTCTATTTTGACGATTAAGTACATATTTATCTCTCTATTTGTTGTTCTTTATCAGAAAAAAATATCAATTAACCTGTAACCTGTATCTCAAAAACTAGAGCTGATAGAAAAAATCTGGTGGCATTTTTGGAATCAGCACATTAAAAACAACTAAAATCAGATGTTAGATTTCCGGCACCAAATTTTTTTTTTCATTTTGTTACCCTGTGTAATCCAAACAATCTACTTGTGAAAAATGATAGCTACAATACGATTTAATTATATGTGTATAAATTATAAAAGTGTCTCAACTTGTAAACTATTCTTGATACATTGCGTCGTGCGTTTCGTTTTTAGTACTAAAAATGATACTAAAGAGAAAAAACGTTACTCTCCCTTTGACTAATAAGTATACAATTAACCAATTGTTAGATGCTAAATAGGTCATACAGTGCAATAAACAACAGTTTCAATATTGGTAAATCAACAATTTGCGATACAAAAAGAAGAAGCTGAAATTAAAAAAAAAGGTCCAGGTACACCAAAAACTATGTATAAAGCAGAATTTGCAGGAGTGGAAGAAGCAGTATATACATGGTTTTTGCAACAAAGGCAGATGAATTAGCTTTCGATCGAAGGTGCATACTAGAAAGAATTTTGGTCCATGCTGGAGAAAAAGGAGCTCCATGACGTAAGAAGAAAAAAAAACAATGTAAATTCATTTCTTGCAGCAACGCCAGCAGCAGAAGTTTGAAGTTTAAAATGTTGCTTTTTGGCAAATTTCGGAATTCGAGAGTTATTAAAAATATATAATTTCCAGTTTATTATCGAGGCCGAAGAAGGTGCTTTGCGTGACAAGAGAAATCTTTAGATAACGGTTCAATAAAGAAGGTAACCAGATTGTCAGTATATTTTTGCCATGAAACATTACATCCACATCCCAACCTATAGATTAAATTTTATTCAAAATGTGAAGGTTTCTCAAAGAAAAAATTGCTGCAAAAAGTTCTTTTCCAAGAAAATGATGACATCGTTCATCGTTAAAGGTTTCTGCATCTGTTGATTTTTGGTCTGAAGTTTCAATAAATCTACTTAATAAGTCATGGTCAAAGGTAATTTGCACGGAAAATGATAACTGGAATGAAGAAGATGAGGTGCCTTCGTAACAACTGATAGAAAACGAAGAAGAGCAGACAAAAATGATCAATAAAGTGAGTCACGTGAATCTATAAAAGAAACAGAAGTTCAAAGGTAGCAAAGTAGAGAAAATGAAACATATTTAAAAGCTAAATTCTAATTGATGAAGAAATTTTAACACAGTATAATGACGAAACGTTGCTCAACTGTGTCACAAACAAATGAGTAATTCTGACGTTAAGCACATACATCTTATGGGCAGAAGAGAATAATTTCCATTTACAAGATTTTCTACTTTTAAGAAGAGTTCGAAATAAAACAGCGCAACAAAGTTTGAAAAAGCAAGTACAATTAACACCTGAGACATTTCTGCAGAAAATCGCCAAACAAACTAAAGTTTTGCATTTATTGTCTGCCTAAATTTAGGTAATTTTTTACATCTTTATACACATGCATTACATCTTTATAAACATACTTGTTTTGAATGCCTTTATTTTTCTCTATGTATTCCAGAAGTTGATCAATAAAACGTCGGTTGTCCATAAACTTGCTAAGTTCAATAAAAATTACCACTTCCTGCTATACCATCATTGATTATAACAGAAATTTATTAAAAATTTCTGCTATACCATCATTGATTATAACAGAAATTTATTAAAAATTTCTGCGTTCGAGCAGGACTCGAACCTGTATCTACCGTTTGCTAAACGGTCGTCTTACCAATTGGGCCACCAAGTAGTACAGTTTCGAGTCTTCATATATACCATATATACCATAAATTGCATGCATTATGGAACAAATGTAATATTTATACTGAGCAGTTAGGTTTTGATGTTGATAATTATATAGCAAACGGTAGATATAGGTTCGAGTTCTGCTTAAACGCAGAAATTTTTTTTTATTATAATCAATGATGGTATAGCAGCAAATACTAATTTTTAACTAATTAATTTAATTATATATTTATATACAATTATTAACTTGCTAAATTTAAATTTTTGATTTCTGTAATCTGAATTGCAGATACTATTTCAAGTGAGGTCTGTAATCTGAATGTTTTGATAATTCGAAAGGGCTCTGCAAACTTTTTGTTCGGATTATATATACATTACTGTATTTGGTAATCAAAAAACAAATTTACCATTTTATAATATAATATGTTGATACATTAATAATTATAATTTAACATTTAACCTTTTTTTTTCACTTTGATAGACCCGATGGAAAATCTCTTACATTAAAACAAATAATCTATTGAAATAATAGGTCTAAAATTTATAATTTTTGTTAATAATTGCAAAGAAATTTATTAAAAGAAACATTCTGATTGTAGAAACTATTATCACTGTTGTAAACCTAAAACTAGCATGATTAATACTTCTACCAATAATAAAACATATGTTCTATATAGAAGCAAGACACGAAAGTACAGATGTTAACCGGAAAATGTGGATTTAAAAACGCCGATATTAAAATGATTTTTTTGTATCGCGCAAACAAACACCAACTGCACTAAACTAACCAAACAGCAATTAAATTAACAATCAGATGATGTAAATTGGAAATTCGACTTCCGCAAATTGGTGAAAATAACTGTAAATGTTTGCGTTTTCGATGGGCAGATGAAGTGTAAGGTATTTGCCATGTACTTATATGAGAAAATATTATTAAATAAAACTGGTAATATTGGCTTACACATCTCATTACGGTAAGAAATTTGTGTATACGTTATACGAATGAGGAGGCGTGTATATTTAGTTAGGATTTTGTGTATGCAGAAGTCGCTACAGTATTGCAATAGGGAAAGTGTAGAATGTTTCAAGTCAGCTTACTTACGAACCATATTTTCACGCTAACGATCTGGAAACTTTTCAATACCCTTAAAGAAAAAAATCTTCATCTTAGTTACGTATCTATTTTCGAACAAATCCAATTACATCACCATTTGCTTACTAAACAATATTTTCCTATAAAGCCCTAGATTTCTCACCAAATAACGACAAAATTTAAGTTTTGATGCGTTACCAGGTTTTAAAGCTTGTACAGGTACGATAACCATGCGGTGTAAGTTAAGTCTCTTGGCTATTCTTCGGACACTAGTAGAAGGTTGGGCGGCAATCATATTAAGTATCGTTTCTTTTTAAGCAAGTTCTTGCTGCAGGAAGCTTGCCTATTTCCCCAAAACATCGATGGTCATTGCTAAAAGCGGTTCTGCAATGCACTTTGTAAGGGGGAAATCGCCGACGATATTCACTAATTGTCACTCGTCCATTTCCATTACACAATCTGTAAACGAGGCGTATTCTTCGTTCGCAGGGATTAACACAACCTGGAATTGTTTTAGTAACACGTCCTTTAGCCGTGGCACTCACGTCATGGGACATTCGATATAAGTATACATATATAAAAATGCAGATCTAAAAATACAATCTGTTCGGATAAAAATGCAATAAATGATAACGATTTCATTAAAAGCATGAATAAAATAATCAAAATACCTTTGGCTGGACATCGTTAAAGAGTACATTAGTACAACAAAACAAGATATACTTTGTATGACTGCCATAATTTAAGTTTTATTATCATAAATAAATGTCTGAAAGAATCGTAAAATGCCGTAATTATTGTGGGACACACAACTGGTTGCGTAAATGGAAAATCGCACTAGCATATATAAACGCCCCGGCACACCGAAACTACCAATAAACTAAGATAATTTATCGTCAAATACAATTAAAAGTCTCTCGAAAAAGACTTAGATGTTTATACGTTGGTAAATGGGCATTATGTGCCAATGCGCGTAATTATTGACTAACCATATATCATAATTTAATAGCAAATTAAGTTTCATAAATGTGCATATACAAATAGCTTCGAGAAAACTGTCAAACGAAGTGTAACTGTAAAAGTGGGTATCATAAAGTTAGAATAATTCTTTTGGCATTTTAATTTGAATATTGGAGTATTTTTGGAATTGTAGCACCTGTAACAATTCCATCAGAGATCTGCCAAACCCGAATCTAAATAATTTCTTAAATAATTTTTCAGCCAGAAAAGTACGTGTATATACAGTAATTCCTCCACTTACGCGATCTCCGTTTACGCAGATTCACTTTAAAGCGGTTGAAAATTTTTTTAAAATTTAAATGTTTTACTACACGCTATATCTCAATGTTCATCGCTTTTTGATAGACGCTAGATGTCATATAGGTACATACATAAATATTATATTTACTTATTTCGGGGATTTTCCCGAATTTGTGTGTGTTGTATTCTAATTTCATTTGTATTGTTGTGTAGTAGGCAGGTAGTAGTGGGTAGTATATCAAAGCCGATACTCTCTCTCTCTCTCTCTCTCTATATATATATATATATATATATATATATATATATATAAATTATTCACGCGTGAATCACACACGTGAATCTATAGAGATCTTTAAGCACCCCAATAACCTTAACCGTGATGATGGCTACCCCCTACACAACGTCTGGCAATCTTGCATCTCCAAACAACCCAACTGCAGCCATAACGCTCTATTGACCCATTACCATATATAAACCCGTCCACCATCGACTTACACCAGTTTCAGTGCGACAGACAGTAGCAGTAGTTGAGCCCTGAAGATGTCCCATACGAGTGGGTGCGAAACGTCGGCAGTCATACCAGTTACCCGCCCCCAGCCCGGAAGCCCAGAAGAAGATAGTAAAGACAATAATTCTTTTAGTGCTTGCTGAAAGCCTTTTATGTTAAAGCCAACATGTATTACATTCAGCCTGGTGCACCAGCTCATGATGCTAGTTATAAGAGCATGGTTGAACAAATGTTTTCCAGATAAGTGGATCGAGCGAAATGGCGTGTAAGGTCACCAGATATGGATCCCTTAACTGCTTTGTTTGAGGTTTTTCGAAGTAAAAAGTTTATGCGACCCCACCCCTCTAGTCTATGAACAAGAAATAATAAATAGAATTAAGATTGCAAAACAGTTAATTACCCCAAATGTATTACGACACGTCCTAAATTTATTTTCACAAAGGCTTTAGCTGTGTCTTCAAATCAATGGCTAGCAGTTTCAGCATTTACGTTAAATGTAATTGTTATTGTCATTTTCCTTGGACTTACATAAAACTCGTACTTTATGATATCATTTCTACTAGTTTATTGATGGTTTTTTTGTTACCAAAACTACACTTCTTTTAAATAATTCGTATGGCTTAACTAGTAATGAAACAACATTTTTGTATTAAGATTGTCGACTCAGAATTAATCATAGAATCGTCCTACCTGACGATTGTTCCTGAATTCCTGACCACCCATATAATTTATTGATTTCTTTTTAATATTAATAAATGACCTATAAAAAATCTAGAAGGAAATGTTACGACTTTTCCGATAACTCAGTAGTTAGAGTAATATAAGGGAAAAATAAAAAAATGTCAAAAGATGTTACGTAATTGTTAAAGAGTCACTTTCTCCTGTGCAGATGTAAGAAAGGAAAAGATCATAAAGGAACATGAGAGGTGCAATTTCATAAAAATAAAAATAAGGGAATAAATAACAAAGAACATCCTCGGTAACTGCAGGCATGCATGTTGTAAAAGAAACGTTTATAGTGAAATAAATTTATGGAACGCAAAAATACTTTTAACATTAAGTGATGCTAATTTCCATAAATTATAAATCGTTTCATTGATGAAAAAGCGAAAAAGAAGAAAAAGTGTAGCCTTTACATGACTGCACATACATAAGAAAACCAGACTTTAAAAACACGTAAAGTATTACGAATCCATGTTGGCGGACAGTTCAACAATTAAGAACCTACGTCTTCATCGTACTTTAGAGGCGAGTTTTCAAACCGCTAAAGAGTAGATCGTTCGTTTGTTCGTTGTAGTTGCTCATTTGGATTTTAAATAAATCACCGGATAACGTACAGCGTGTCAATAAGAGGTGTCTGTTAAGGAATCGCAGAGTAATGTCTTTCCATCGGATGTAAAATCGTTCCTGGATGCGATTGGAACGCTTATATATTGTTGAGTGTCTTGTTTCCTGCAGCGAGGAATCCGAACAAATTAATGTAACACCGTTAATGGCTTCCACGTGTCGTGGGAATGTATGTAACGAGCCGTGTAATATTCTCGAATATACGATCAATGCTAAATCGTAAGCTGATTTATTTGTGAATTCCCGATATATACATATATGTATGTATGTATGTACGTACTTACATATAATTGTTAATGGTCGTGACTGTGGGTTTGTACGATTTATATTACGACGCTTTTGCTATAAAATAAAGTAAAATTGCGTGTATATTACAATCTAGTTGTAAAACTATTGCAGCAATTTCAACCTAACGTAAACTCTTAAATGAAAAAAATTAGTCATTATTAAGACATACTTAATAACGTTGTTTGAGATCTGCTATTAGGCTGTCTACTAATAAATCTTGAAGAAGGTGGCTGTATGAACAGCGAAACGTTGATAGAATAACATATTCTTGCCCCTTTAAGTTCTTAGAAGATAGAATCGTTAAAAAATACCGTAAAAATGGGCGGAAGCGGGGGTGTACTTTAGTGTAAGTGTTAGTTTTGAGACTAAAAAACATATTAAATTGTATCTGAAATGAATCAACGTGTGTTTGATATTTGACGACGAAAGTTGTGCGCAGTTATTCTGTGCGAGCTTTATCGGGATTTTAGGTGCGACACTGTGGTTATCTGGTGATGATGGGAACTTAGTTGTCGAAATATTTATACAGAATAAGAACATCTATGTGGTAAGGGATTTTATTTACCTTTTCTGATTTATATATATATATCTTATTAGTGCTGTAAGGTGTTAAGATGTTACATTTCATTTAACTTATCGTACATCTCGTTAATTTTTACATATAAATAAACTTAGCCCATTCTCGTTTATTTCTCGGCCTTTTCGCTTCTTGCCAACTTAGTCCACGTTGTTTCAGAGCGTATGCAACAGCACTCTCCCAAGTTTTCTTTGATCTTCCTTGAGCGCGTTTTCGTATAGGATGTGCTTACCATATAATTTTTGCTTGCTGTTTGTCTGGCGTTCGTATTAGGTGTCCAAACCTTCCTTCCTTCCTTCTATTATTCTTTCTAAGAGTTCCACTTGCAGTTCTGCTCGGATAATCTCATTTCGGATTTTGTCCCTTTTGATGACCCCCATTACTCCCCGCAAATATTACATTTCCACAGCTCGAAGTGTTCTTTTTGTAGCTTTTTTGATAACCCCGCTCTCATTCCCGTACGTCAAGATAGGTAAGAAAATACTTTTATACACGATCAGCTTTGTCTTTACTATTAATACAGTTTTAAGGCACTCTCAATTCTTCAATTCGTCTCTGCTAATTTCCACCATCCTTCTCAATCTTGATTCCCAGATATTGAAATGTATCTACTTGTCGTACATACTGTTCGTCTATGCGTATTTATAGGTTTCTGGTTTCTTTTCCTATTATCGTTACATTTGTCTTGTCTGTATTTATCTTGATGTTCCCATCTTGGTGTGCCATATTCCATATTTTTCTGAAGATCCTCTTCGTTTCCAGCATAGCATCCCACGCCATCGGCAAAGGCATTTTCAACGATTTTTATTACTTCCATATTTCTGTAGCTAGCTGTCAGTTTCTTCACCTTGTTTCTTGACTTTCTTCGTTATATCGTTCATTATGACATATAAAAAATGTTGTAAGATGTCTCTCTGTTTTGAAAGTCCTATGTAATTGAAATAAAACACACAAATGTTTTAAACAATTTTAGCGAACTCTTCGGTATGTGGAGATACATATGCATATAATTCTACAAGTATAAATGTGGTAGTTCAAATACTAAATAGAAAAGAAACAGTTCAAATTGTTCTATACGTTGAAGTACGCACACGTTCAACGCATCAAGGTACCCATGCATCCCAAATAGAGTGGAAGTGTTGGGACATTGTCAACCTTACACTTACTGGGGAAACGTTATGCAATTATCCGGCAGCAATAGTGACACAGCCGGCCAGGTAGTCTGATCTCGGTCTTTTGACGTATGTACGTATAAAATATACACGACGACAAAAGTTTCTGTCGACTAGTGTGTGTGCGCATTAATTTACGTATAATAAGAAAAAAGCATAATTACTATTACATCATTACTATACATCATAATGTATTGGGTTGGCAACTAAGTACTTTCGGTTTTTACTGATAGAGAGCGTTGCTTTATTTTTGTATAACGTATGTTAGTGCTGTACTTTACCGTTTGTCGCGTGATACTAGTCACATTGACGTAACTTCAGAAGCAAGTAGTGCGTGATTTTTGGTAAAGCTATTAGTTGTGGGTTAATTTTAAATGGAGTGCAGAAACGAACATTTTCGACACATTTTACTATTTTATTTCCGTAAAGGAAAGAAAGCTGCTGCGGCTCACAAAAAGATATGTGAAGTTTATGGTGTCAATTGCTTAACAGAGCGTACGTGTCAGAATTGGTATAAAAAATTCCGTTCTGGAGATTTTTCCCTCAAAGATGAGCAACGTTCTGGTAGGCCTACTGAAGTTGATGATGACCAAATCAAAGTCATAATTGAAGAGGATCGTCATATAACTGTTCGAGAGGTTGCGAAGAGGCTACATGTATCGCACACAACAATTGAAAAACATTTAAAATGTCTTGGGCTAGTTAAGAAGCTTGATATTTGGGTATCTCACGAATTGAAAGAAATTCATTTAACACAAAGAATCAACTTTTCCGATATGCACCTTAGACAAAATGAAACCGACTCTTTCTTAAAAAGAATCATCACTGGTGATGAAAAATGGGTTCAGCACAGTGTTTTATTTTATACTACAAAACCGAAAGTACTTAATTGCCAACCCAATATATGAAACAATAATATCATAATACAAAATAATAATAAACATAAAACGCACAATATACATAACATATATTCTTAATAAAAAGAAAATATTTTAATTATAACATCGTTAAGTCTTTAACATGATAAATAAAACTTTACGTCAAACTATCCGATTTTTATGTGTTCATAAATCTTTATTATGAAGGGTAACAACGTAAAGTCCCATGTTAAAACGGAAAAATACTTCTAATTATTTTAGCTTTTAAAATAACCATAATAAGTATTACAATGTTAGAAAGGTTATACAAAACACTTTTATGAGCCCATAATCATCCATGATATTTAAGAAAACATAAATATATTTTGATAAATCCAATAGCAATAGCAATGGCAGATATAAAGAAATCCATCCTATCTTATCAATACTGCAAATATTTATAACTTTGACATTTTTTCTGTCCAGTAAATCATAACGGATGCATTGTAAATGCGTTTAACGGAGTCATATAAAATCGATTTTTTTGCAATGCCTAGTTCGCTATGATTGTTTTTAGAAAAACAAATAATGTTTAAATTTATTTTATAAAATAATAAATCTTTTCATATTTAATCGTCTCTTTAACTCCGCTGTTGTTTGAGATCTCCGTATTAAACATCGCTTTACGCTTTAGAGTAAAAATAGCGTCCCTATGGTCAGGAGCACATATTCGGAAATTGTCGCAAGCAAAAGAAACGGGAATGCTTTCTCACCACATGCTTTGCTCAACCAGCTAGACGTTCGAAGATGTGTATAGATCATTTTTATACATCAGTCGAATTAGCTCATAAAATACATATCTTTTGGGAACTTTAAGGAGTAATAGAAAAAAAAACAACTACAAAAACGTAATCCAAAAAAAAAAAAACTTCAAAGGGGAGAATTAATATCTGAGGAAAGCAATAGTGGTATATTTGTGAAAGATTGGAGAGTTAAACGAGATGTTATAATGATAAATACAAAATTTGTACCAGAAATGATAGCAGTGCAAAACGTGATACAAGAATACATAAACCAAACTCAATTATTGAATATAATAAAAGAAAGAGTTACATATACATGTTCACTAAGAAGTTGGCTATTTGTTATTTCATCAGTTTTCTAAATTTTACTTCATATTTTAGACCAGATGAGAACATATAATTTTTCACTTCGACGGGCTGTAAAAGAGTATTGCAAACTAGCAATAGAATTACTCGTAGATTCAGCTTTGGTTAATGCGTTTTGGTTATAATGAAGCCAATGCAAGCTTAAGTTTGCAGATTATAGAGACATCAAATAAAAAGAACAAAGTAGATTAACAATTAGCAAGTTGATATTCGTACATAAAGATATAGAATTGTATATCCCGACACCATTATGTGGTATAGGGGATAATGGATTATGTATATATATATATATATATATATATATATATTATATATATAAAGTTGAAAATTACTTCCATAGAAATTGTAATTTTGTACAAATATAACTGTATAAATAGTGTCATTTATTTCTTCTTCGGTAGCAGTTTTTAGTCTGCCCGAACCTGGTGCGTGTTTTATCACGTTTCAATTTAGAAATCCAATTTGCAAGTGCAGCATACAAAAGAGAAGAATCACTATGAACTTCGTCTAACTCCATTTTCATTTGTTTTGTGTTTAAGTCTTTCAAAAAGAAATGCTTTAGCACTGCACGAAACTCGGTTTTATGATCATGATTAAGAAAATGAGGAAATTTTTTACTTATCTGTTTAAAAATTTGCCAGTAGTTGTATGAACAATTAGCTTTTCAAGACAAGTGAACAGAAGGTACGCGTAACGTCATCTTTTCGTTCATTCTACTAATATTCCCATAAATCCTTATAAGTAAATTTGTGTTTTTAGGTCAGGCTGTAATTAGAAAAAGAGCTCTTGTATGTTTCTTTTAAAAAAAAACGAGCAACAGTGTGCAGAGTGTGTAAAACGTTGATAAAAAACTTCAATACTTCTGCATTCTCTCTCTCTCTCTCTCTCTCTCTCTCGTTTTTATTCAGGATATAAATATGTTGAAATAACAAACTTTCGTTTGCTCAAACTACTTGTCTATTTAACTTGGCAGCATTTGTTCTTGAAGTAACATTCTGCTGTAATAACATTTTTGAAATGGATAAACTTGATATGAACTGATGAATAAACTTCTTTTGTTCAAACATACAAATGTACGAACGAAAGAGCAAGGGCGGATAGTCTCGCTAATGAAGCCCACAAAGAAGCGTTCTTTAATAAGACAAGTTAACCTTGGGAGGGGTGAATTCCTTGAAACGCGTAGCAAACAGGGTGTTATTAACATTTGAATGATTGCTTAAACGTTGATCTGAACTGTTGCATAGAAAAAAGACGAGTCACTATAAACTCTAATCCCGTTTTTTTTCGTTGTGTTTTGCATTTAAACCATTCAAAAAGAAGTGCTTTATCACTGCACGAAACTCAGTTTTATGTTCATGATTAAGAAAATGCAGAAATTGTTTGGTTGTCTGTTTGAAAATTTGACTGTAGTTTTATGAACAATTACCTTTTCAAGACAAGTGATCAGAACGCACGCGTAGCGTCATCTTTTGATTCGTCTTAATAATATTCCCATTTATCCTCTTAAGTAAAATTGTATTGCGTACAGTACTTCGGTTTGCATATTATTGTTCGTCTCTCTTTCCATACTAACTTTCTCCGTTGTTCATTTCAGAATTTTTATAAGCACAGTTAAGTTTGTCAAGTTTTAACCGAGATTTCTATCTTATTCGAGTAACTTGGAGCTATTAAAATTTCGTGTTTAATATGCTTTTATCTTGAAATTTTTATTTGAAAATTCTAAATACTGAGAAAATATAGTCGGCATAATTTATGGATAATTATTTCAAAATTATCCTATGCAGCTATCGAAAGTTGTTCAAGAACAGCACAAATAAATACAATTTCACTTCGATTATAATACCGCAAACAAAAAAAAAAACGCTATTTCGGCAATATAAATGTCATAATTAATGACCATCAATTCGCATAATAAAATTTCCCTCCTATCGGTGCTGGCTTTTTATTATTTCCTTATTATTCAGTTTCTCTCGTCGATGAATACTAACAATTCATATCTCTGCGTGTCTGTTACTTTCAAACAGCGATTATACACACATAAACATTTGTATCGTGTTCACAGCACATATAGATCTAATTGAGCATGAACTTTACATGTCCAGCACGGTCTAGAGACTGTTAACAGTCATTTTAAAACCTCAACAAGACGGACATCGGCGTTCGCTGTCCCGATCTGATAAGAAGGAGGTTGTAAGTGAAACGCATGAAAATTGGCTACTGGCATAAATCAGGTAGCACGCAGATGTACTATTAATCAACCTGCTGACTTTAAGAATAGTAAACTTAATTTTTATGACCGCTTATTTAATTACTTTAAGAATAAGTAATGTAAAAATTAATATTACATTCATTTCTAATTAGGAATATACAGTAGTATGCGTAGGTAAGTAACCATTTGAAACAAAATTCAATTATTTAAACAAAATCGTTTCCATGTTTAATATTATTTCTACTTTTACTCTCATAATAAAATTTTAGGAATTAAAAATGTGTTGTTAAATGAAAGAAAAAAAATCCTCCGGTAATTTGTTCCTTATCGATGGTCATCCCATGTTCAAATCGGGGTTCTGAGGAGGCTACTTCATAATAATAATTATTTCTTGTCGTTCTAATGCCTCTAAATACACCCCGACACAATCTGGGCGTGTGTCAGGGATCGTTGTCTTTTTGGAACATAAAGTTTTCACCAATTAATGGTGTTCCACAGAAAATGGCATTCCGTTCGAAAATATCTCCGTACCGTTCTTTTTTTAGAACACCGTCTATTTTAATAAGATCGTCAGCAGATGTTCTTGCAAAACCATTACTGATCCTCTTTTATGCTTGGTGGTGGATAATGCAATGCGAGATTCGAGAACTCGTTCTTCTTCTTGAACCAAATATTTCAAATTTGAATTCGTCGGTTCAGAGAACTTTTTTTACACTCTTCGAGCATCCAATCTTTGCATTGTCTTGCTTAAGCTAACCGTTTTATTTTATTTTGCTTGCGCAATAGCAAGCACAGCAACTCTAAACGCCTTTTCATCGTCGTGACTATAAATGGTTTATTCCAATTCATGTTCATCTCTGTCGAAATTTCCGGTGCAGTTTTTCTGTTTCTTTTACTTAAGAAAGCTATTGCTTGATCCTCTGCTGGTACTACTACTAATAGTCAACTTAGTCAAGTTTTATTCAATAAACGAACAGTTTCTTCATATTGTTTAGGCATTAGTCAAAATGTCTTAAAATAATACACAAACGACACGAACTCTTTACACTTTGAAAGTTAAATGAAAACTAAAATTTTTGTACAAATATGAAAACTCTGGTTACCTAATTTATGGCCTAATGTATTCGTATAATAATCGTGTTTAATATATTTATGATATGATTATTTTCCTAGATTTTTACTATTCAAAATGGCGTTAGAATTCCTAGACTAAGATTTTAGGCCCATGCTGTTCTCAATATTTAACATCTGCATCTAATAATATATAAAGATACTTATTCAAACCTTTAGATTGCCAATGATGGCCTTAGAACCTAATTTATTGAAATCAAATGTGGTCATTGCGTTTTGCTATAATCTTTTAAAATGTACTTTATCTTGGATTGTAACTGAATGGCAAGGTGACTTTCTGGGAACAGATTCGGTTATTGAGTGATAACGATGCTGAAGCGACTTATGGCCAATATAGGAAGACCAACAGAGAGTAAATCCATACTACTGTATGGATGCGACATTTGGGCCGATGCCTTGGGCCAGGAGAAGTTTAGAAAGCGGATGGCCTCAGTTCAAAGGTGGAGAACTCTCAGGATTGCAAGCTCATAGCGTACGGTTTCTGAACTGGCGGTGCTGGTTATTGCAGAAGTAACATTTATCGATCTACTGGCTCGGGAAAGGAAGAGGGTCTATGAGATCCGAGAAAAACAAGCGAAGGCGGAAGCTAAAGCGGCCTTAATAGTTTCAAGAGTAATAATTTAAAAATTAAATATTTAGTATCACATTTCAGAAAATTTATTAAACTTAATAATTGTAAACTGTAATTGTATGTTTGAAAGCTATTTTTTGACCAGTACCACTTAGCATTTTTCGAATTTTGTACCTGTGCTGTTTTACGCCATCGACCTCACGAAGAAAATTTCAGGTCACCGAGATGGTAATGTGCACATGTTTTTTGGTAATTTCGTAAATAATTTTATAATTGAATCTTTTTTACTGATTATTTGATCGCTTTCAGATTAGATAAAACGCCTTTATCACAATAAAGTTTTTTAATCTGAATACGTGTTTCGACAACTAAATTATCATCATCAGCAATCGAAAAATAGCCGTCAAAATATGTACACAGACTTAAATATTACATTGTGCTAAAGGAGTTATTTTTAATTAACTTTTTTAGAATTAACTACATTTTTCGTTTTAATTAGATCACAAATTACATGAAAATCATAGTGTATACTACTTTATTTTATGAAATATAAATGTAGAAAGTTTACAATGGTAAAAAAAGAAAGATTCTTCCAAGTATTCCACGATTCACATACGCCCTAATAACAAAATCGATATCGGTACTTTTTAAGATAATCACTTAAGTGTTATAATGGTGTTTTTACGTCCGCCTCGCAGAATACCGTAAACGGATCTTAGTGGATCCACGTGTGGGTCGTTCACGACGTTTTCTTAGGAGAGGCCCTCGCCTCGCACAATCCTCCGATTACATCTCTCCAATATAAATCTTGGACATTTCACGCCAGATTTGAATTGCACAATAATCCTCTCGTTCTCCCAGCTGAAGCGAGCTCGCACGTATTAGTTTTTGTGTATCGCGTATCGTATAGGAAATCTCGGAATAATAAATTCAAAGAGGAGACTGCCTCGGAAAAGTGGGAGGCTATTAAAAACGAACTGCTAAACCTGGATTAGTCCGATGTTACGAAATTCGAAGTCTTAAAACTGGAGTGAGAGCAATAAGAAGACAAGTCGGGTTTCATTTTACAACATACTTAATGCTGATATACGATATACGATGTTTTTTTAACTCTACGAACTTCGCTTAAATGATTATAAAGTTTTTTTGGGGATATTCATACTGTGAAAATGTACAGGTAGTACACCTAACATCTTTCTTCAAAACATTCCTATTTTTAGCAAGGAATGCTAAGAATTTTAAATTTTTGGTAATTATTTGGTAATTAAATTAGTCCAGGTCTCAGTTATGATGATTAATATATTTTAAAAACATATTGTATTTTCTCGTTAAGATGAATGTACACATTTCTTTAATACACAGACTGTTATCCTACAATATACATATATTTATGTATTTCATTCTTAGTATTAAGTTTCGGAGTCATTAATCCCTACCAAACTCATAATCTTTACCTGCGCTCGCTAAATTCTAGGAAGGGGAAGAGGTGGTATAATGCGTTTATACAAGTAAAATTTGTTGAGAATTGTTAGAACGCTAGAAGAATGTATTTGTAGTAGCATTTTTATCGTTTTCAGTTTAGTGTCTTGTAATTGTATTAGTGGTGTGTTAATTTTATACTTTATATTTATATAAGGAACTTATGGACAAGAAGAAATATATTACAATCAAAGAAAAATTAGAATACAAATTGTATTAGGAACTCGTTTGTATTCACAAAGCGAAATTGTTAGGAAAGTAAGTTTCACGCCGAACAGTGCCAAGAATTGCAACACTTATCGAAGAAAATTTGCCCTCAACATCAAGCACCTTTGAATCAATCACTGAAGGGCAATTTTACTGAAGACTATGGTTTATTGAATTAATCAAAAAAAGTAAATGAAACCTCTTACGTTACCACATAAATGTTTCTATTCTGTATCATCTGGATCCGACGGCTAAATACACACTGTCTGTTCACATGAAACATCTAGATCCTCACCTCAGATACAAAATCGCTCATAATTGTAATTAAAGGGGATTAAAAACTCTTACCACGTTAATATTGGGTCTGGGAAAAAGTTCGTGGCGTTTTTCCCGATAGATGGCATTGGTTGCCGATAACTAAAGAACAACAAGTCACAGCGACACCACCGAGGGCTCGTTTTTTAGATGAGTTTGAGCGTAGAAACATTGTAATCGGTGCAGTGGTTGGAAAGTTATTCGCACTTGAAAATGGAGAAGAATAATGAGAAATTTCGCTATATTCTGTAATATTATTATGATAAGGGGAAGAACGCTGCGCAGGCTTGTGATAAAATTTGTGCTGTGTACGGTGAAGGTACTTTATCGAAATCTGTTGCGCGGAAATGGTTCGCTCGCTTTCGTTCTGGAAATTTCAATGTGAAAGATGAGTCACGCTCCGGTCGTCCAATCACTGAAAAATCTGATGAAATTCTTGAAAAAGTCCAACAAGATAAGCATATCAGCAGTGTCGATATTGGCATGGAGCTAGGCATTGACCACAAAACTGTTTTGAACCATTTACACAAAGCTGGTTACAAAAAAAGCTTGACGTATGGGTTCCTCATGAGTTGAGCGTGAAAAACATGATGGACCGAATTAACATCTGCGATGCGCTGCTGAAACGGAATGAAATCGAGCCGTTTCTGAAACGTTTAATAACCGGAGATGAAAAATGGATTACGTACGATAATCGGAAGCGTAAAAGATCGTGGATAAAGGATGGTGAGCCGTCACAAGCGTTCGCTAAGCCAACATTGACGCCAAAAAAAGTGATGCTGTGTGTATGGTGGGACTGGAGGGGAATCGTCCACTACGAGCTACTTCCAACTGGTCAGACGATTGATTCTCAACTCTACTGTGCACAACTAGAGAGATTACGCCAGGCGATTGAAAGAAAACGGCCCGAATTGATTAATAGGAAAGGTGTTGTCTTCCATCATGACAACGCCCGACCACACACTTCTTTGATGACCCGTCAAAAATTGAGAGAGTTTGGTTGGGAAGTTTTGATGCACCCACCTTACAGTCCGGATATAGCACCCTCTGACTATCATCTGTTTCGATCTCTGCAGAACTCTCTCAATGGAATTAAGTTGGTTTCAAAAGAAGCCTGTGAAAACTACTTGATTCAGTTTTTCGACCAGAAACCACAGAAGTTTTTCACCGATGGGATCATGGATCTACCAAAAAAATGGCGAAACATTGTCGATAATAATGGAGCATATTCGGTTTAAATGAATTCGTCCACGCGCCATGCGGGGACCAGTTGAATTTTACTGAAAAAACGCCACGAACTTTTTCCCAGACCCAATATTTGTATCCTAGATACGTATTTGGATAGCAAAATAGTCACCTTCAGTAGAAAAGGAACAGTGTTAAATATGGGCGTGCGGTAAAACTACAAAGAAAATATCCTGAAACACTCTACTCAATGTCCACACGAATACAGTGTTTGGCATTCGTTTTCTACTGAAGATGGCAATTTAGTTGGGCGATGGATGTATTTAGAATTAATATAGGGTCTTTACCATTTTAATTGTTTGCTTAGATACAGTCTCCAATAAAATTTGCGTTCATAAATGTATTCATACAAGGAGTTTCTAAATTCAACAAACTACTGAATGCCACTTTACATAAAATAAATTAAACAATAGTTGCTTAAATAAACACAAAGTAGTGCATAACAGGAAAACAATTAAAGATATCGAATTATTTGACTTCAATGAAAAGATTACAAATGTTCTCTGGGGATTTTAAAATAAGAAATAAATGTCTTTCTTTTAACAGTGAGAAGAATTCATTCAATATTATTCTCTGATTGATTAATAGAATTCCGAAAGGAAACAAGTTCCATTTATGTGTCCACACGTGCATGGACAAAAAAGGACATAAATATAGAAGAAATAACAATGTTGTGTTTACATAAAATACCTTTCTATTCAACAACTAGGTAGTTATGTTGTTAGGTAAGTTTTTACTTACATTAGAGAAATGGACTTGTAGTTCTGACTACTTTGAGTTATTATTGGGCCTGCGCTCATGGTGAGATTTAAGTCTTTGTCAGTATTCGCTTAAACTGAAAAGGAAAAAATAGAATAAATGCATTTTGCATTAGCTCAGTGCATTAAAAAAAATACGTATACAGAATACGAAAATTATTGTGGTTATATTAACCTTCATTGATTAATTTGATCAACCACCGTCTCCATTAAGATTTATATAAATAAATAACGAGACATCAGGCGAGGCTGTATTTGGAATGTCATGGACCTTGATACTTCCCAAGCAACAACTCGTAGTATCGTCTCTCCGTCCGTTTTAGTTTATTTTCGAGCTTTAATTGTAGACACTATTACTTAGTAGTGCCGTGATAATGGTTGACATAAAAGTAAGGCAGCGAATTAACCTGAAATTCCTTGTCAAATGTGTGCGAGTTTTTGAATGGCAAAAACGGTTTTCTGAAGATCGGCAACAGGTCGAAGATGAATGTTTCGGTTGACCTGTGGCTGCAAGAACTGAACGTTTAGAAAATTAATGAAATTGTGCGGAAAGACCGACGTCTGAGTATTCGGATGATTGCGGATATGGTAAGCATTAACAAAGAAACAGTAAGACACATTTCACATGATGATTCTGCACTAGCTCACAATGCCCTATCTGTGAAGCAGTTTTTAACGGACAAGTGCATTGCTGTGCTTGATCATCCTCCGGTATTCGCCAGATCTTGCATCATGTGACTTCTATTTGTTCCCAATAGTAAAAAGTGCATTAAAGGTCATTGTCATGTAAAGGCAAAAAAAAACGGCAGAGTTGTTAAAGAGACTGACTGCTGATGAACTACAGTATTGTTTTGAATAATACAACGGTGTATAGATAGGAGAGGAGAGTATGTTGAAGGGGATAAAAGCTAAATATAAGTTTATTTGCAATAAATAACACACCAGTTTCGTTATTTAATTATCATACGCCGTACACTACTGCTTACGGAACTTTAATCAACTTGGGATACACACAGAAACAAATTACAAAACACAAACATATTTTATCTATTTCTACAGGCAATTTTAAAGTTATACGATATACGATAGATATACGATAACACTACGTAAATCGATCTCGAAGAGGGTTTAATAAAGTACAAACTTGACGTTTTCATTACTCCCTTCGCACCATCTACTTCTTCTCAATATTATGGGTTTTTATGAATAAAATATTCCAGACATTTGAGTCCATTTCTCCGTACTTAATCTGAACCTAAACCCTGTCAAACTTCAAAAACGATAAAAATCAGCTGGAGCTTCAGAATCGTCAAAGTGTAACGTAGTGCGGAATCGGCCCGTTGTTGCAGGGACAGATGGTCCGAAAAACTTTTTCGAATTTAAATTTCAAAGCGGCTTAATGCGTGGAATAAGTGGATCGCCTTTTAGATACCGATCACCGTTTTGATTTTAATATTAATAAGGGAGGGTGTTATTACCATATGAAAGCTATCCTCTTTGAATGCTTGACGAGACACTGTGCGTACATATATGTAAATATGTTCGTGGTACGCACGGGAGAAGTAGCGAATTGCAGTTTGTGCGTTTTGTATTTTGTTTTATGCCGGAGAATAAATATCTACATAAACGGCGTCGAACAGGTCAAGCACTTTAACATTTACTGTTCAATTTTTGTATTTACATGTGCTGAAATGAACTAGCTACAGTAAAATGAGGAAACTTCGCAATAAAATTTTATATTCTTCTGTCTACTATGAGGCGTTTGGACGACATTTTCCATTTAATATTTATAAGAACTTCGAGTGTAAATACAAACACTAATACATGCTATAAAACACCGTGTTATAAATTCTAAGATAAATAAATATTCCGTGCAGTGAACAATACATAGAACAAATGAAACGACAAATGAAATCGTATAAATAATTAAAGTAATTGAAATTAACTGCAATACGTAAGTTTAATATGAAGACGACTCAATTTATTGCTATTTTTCTAAATTTTTCGATGAGGATGAAAGATATGACCTTATACTTGAAGTTGTATTAAAAATTTGCCTATGTTTCTCTCATTATCGTTAAACAAATCCAAATACATAGTATACACTACCAGCCATTAGTGTTTACCCTCCAAGAAAATAATAGAAAAAACAAAATACTGCAAAATTAAAATCTGTAATTCGATTCTTGAGTGCAAGAAGCTTCTCAGCAGCGGAACTTCAGTCAGATTTGTGGAGTGTGTGGTGATAATGCTATGAGTGATAGTAGAGGTCCAAAGTGGGCGAGAACGTTAAAGGACGGGCAAATTAAGGTGCATGATGAGCCACTCCTAGGCCGATTGTCTCTGATTTCTGAAGAATTGGTTCAATGTTAATTTTGTACACTATTGTCTCGGAGAAACTATATCGAAAATTATGTTGTCAATGGGTTTCAAAACTGCTTTCTAACTATCACAAAACTAAACTAACTAAACTAAACTTTATCGTTTTTGTTTTGATACGATTAGCAAGGAGGTGAACTTTTGAACCACATCGTTATAGGAGATGAGACTTGGGTGTCTCACATGACTCCTGAATCCAAGCGACAGTCAGTCGAATGGGGACACACATCGTCGCCAACTAGAGCGAAAGCAAAATAGACAATTTCAGCACGAAAGATCATGGCAACTGTCTTTTGGAACGGGAAAGGGATTTTGTTAGTGGATTTTATGGCGAGAGATACAACAATCAATTCTGATGCATATTGTGTGATCTTGAGAAAAATTCATACAAAACAAGCGGCGTGGTCTACTGTCTTCTGGTATGATGTTGCTTCATGACAGTGCAAGGCCATATGTTTCTACACAAAAACAAGTTGTAAGCAGGCTTTTTGGATGGGAATAACTGGATCATCTACCTTATAATTCAGAATTTGCACTCAGTGATTTTCAGTTGTTTCGATATTTAAAGTTGATCAACGGTTTAACGACGACGAAGAAGTGCAATATGCAGTCATGGACTGAACTTCTTCACAGGCAATAAATTTCTTTGACGTCTGAATGCAAAAACTTGCTGAACGGTATGACTAATCAATCAAATATTTGTCAACAAAAGCAATGGTAGAGACGTGTTTCGTATTATGTTAGTACTCTTCAGTCTAACTGGTTTTGTTGACAAACACAATAATTAATCGGCCCATTGATCGAAAAAATATATCAGAACAGAGTGAATACCACTGCCATCTAACGTAACCAGAAGCGAACTGGCCGAACGAGGGATGTATGGTGTTTTTAGTCTTTTAAATGCCTGTTAGATAGTTATGCATAATATGCTAGATATGGTACAGCATTTGAAAAACTAAAAACGCCTCGTTCGGCCAGTTCGCTGGTTGTTACTCTAGATGTCAGGGCAGTGGTGTTTACTGTGTTTTTGTATGAAAAATATTTGAATAAAAATGGAAATTACGTAGAAAAGTAGATGAAAATATGTAGAATATAGAACCAAATATATTTTAATGATATTTACAGTATTTTTTTTATTAAAGAAACGAACCTTATTTAAAAAATAAACCTGGTATACTATCTGCTTCTGGGTTTCCGGGCTGGAACCGCGTCACTAGTATATCTGCCGACGTTTCGTACCCATTTGTATGGGACATCTTCAGGGCTGAACTACTGCACTGAAACTGTTTTAGTGCAGTAGTTCAGTCGAAACGTCGGTAGATATACTAGTGACGCGGTTCCAGCTCGGAAACCCAGAAGCAGATAGCATGGACCACGACCGCGGAAGTCTACGTACCAAATTAACCCTGGTATAATTATATAAAATATTTTAAAAGTATTGTTTCAAATAACTTGACCACTTTCAGCTTTTATTACTGCCTGGCAAAATCTCGGCATCCTCTTATGCAAATACGATATCTCTTCTTACATGATTTATGGCCTAATGTAATCGTATTTAAAATTTCCAGGAATAGGTCTTTATTTAATGGTCTTACCTGAGTTGTAAAATAGTCTTTATCGATAATTTAGTTTTAAAATACTTAAAGACAATATTTCTTCATAAATTAATTACATTTCCTTATGAATTTAAACGTATTATTTCTACAAATTTACATGAATTCGTTGCACGCGAACACCAAGTCCTGTATATGAATGAATGTGAGCGTGCCGTGATGCAATAGAAAACCAGCGAGAGAAACAATCGCGATATAAGGGTGTCGACAAAGGCGTACACTCCTTTTCGTTTACTTATTGCATCGAGTGCATAGAATGTCGGTGGGCAGAATTGTGATTTACTGTTTTGTACTGGGAACATTCCGCGCCGCATAATATACTGTAATGTGAGAACAATTTCTATTAACTACACGGAGATAATTTAGTGGTCACTTCATCATCGTTACTCAATACTTACAATTCATATTTAATGCATGCGAGTTCTACTACTCGTACACCGTTCGACTTACCATATACATATCCTATTGAGTGTAATCGATTAGTTTCCGTTTACGTTTTTGGCAGAAGATTTTTATTTTAGTCAGCGAATTTCGTAATTTGTTTAACAGACAAATTACGAAATTAATAAATCACATTAGATATATACTCTCGCTCATGGAAGTATGGACACTTGATTACATTTACATAACGATCATAAAAATTATATTAATGCCAATATATAGCGATAGCATTATTATACCTTATTCTTAAGAAGGTTTCTAATTCAAATAGGTATTGTATATTCTCCAAATAATATGATAGAAACAATTTTATCTAACAATAACTATAATTAGCTGATATTGCATCTCAATAGCATCGCGCGATAATTCCAACTATGTATAATCAGGATTAGTGGTACGGTCATTAAGAAGGGACTAAAGTCTAGAAATTTATCTGAAATGAGTCGGTTACCCCATTACTATCTCCTTATGCCCATCAGTACATCACTGAACGTGCTTGTGTGGAGTTGTCAATTTTGTAAGCGAATAGTGTAATTTCTGTTTACAAAATGCCACGGGGAAAGCCGCTTGATAGTGGAACAGGATCAGCGATACTTACTTTGCATCACGAGGGGTATTCAGTTTGCGGTATTGGCGAAAAATTAAAAGTGAAAAATTGACAGTGAATCTCACAATTCGTCGGTTTCAAGAAACTGGCTGGAAGGTACTTCCAAAGTTGATGACGAAAGAATTAAAGTAATTAGCAAAAGAAATAGAAAATTAACAGCACCTGAAATAACAGCCAAATTTAATTAGTACGGTGAAACAAAGATTAGTGGAAGCAAATTTACACGGTCGCGTTGACTCACGGAAGCCATTATTACGATGTGGAAATAAGCACAAGCAGCCTCGATGGGCAAGGTTACACCGTAATTGGACAATCGATGAGTGGAAAAACGTACTGTGGAGTGACTAATCGAAATTTAAACTGTTTGGGCAAAAGAGAAGAATTTTCGTGAGACAAAATATTTTTGAATTCGCTAAAAGTACGTATTTGTTGTATTTTAGCGTGCTCCTGGATAAAAGTGACAAGCTCCTAAGTCGTATGTTGGATACTTAAGATTATAAACAAGCGGAATCTCAACTATTGTGCAAGAGTTAAAAAGTTATCTACGCGCATAATTCTTGACATCTTGGCATTCATGTTACAATTAATTAAAAAAACAATTCAAATATATGACAAAACTAATTGTGCAAAAGATTTGCAGAATTTGGTGTTTACAAAAGTTCGTCACAAAAATTGGAAAGGAGAAGATTATGCGTTTAGATTAGAACTTTGTTGGACATAGACAATCGACATTCTGTCACAAAATTTTTATATGTCTCTAAGCTATTACGGAAACCTGTATGTTACTATCTACATCTAAATTTAACAATTTTAACGAATTTAAACACACATTTTGTCTTGCACAATAGTTGAAATTCTTATATGTATGTCAAAAGCGTGAAACAACACTGTATAACAAACGAAATTCACACAAAGAAAAATACTAACTAGTCGTTATGATTAATTGGAAGTATTTATTTCATTTCTTTAACAAAATGACAAGGAGAGATTTTCACAATTTTCCAGTAATCGCTTTTAGAGTTCAGAAGCACAGAATCTATGGTTTTTAAACAATTCCCAACAGCACTATAATTTCAATCACTTAAATTCATCGTAACAGCTCATGTAGAATATATTTATACAAATATTATTATTACGGGAAATCTATGTTTACTAATTTACTAAAAAAACTGAACACAAATCGCTTGAATTTATTTATTTATTAGATAATTCAGTTAAAGTATTCAAACACGTTTTAAAATTAAAACGCTATTTATACCAACTTCAAAATGGTCTCAAATCCTTGAAGTATTCGGTCTCTCGCGTTCGCAAACGCTTCCATAACTATTTCAACACTCTGAACATTAAAAAAAAATCGTTCTGCTGCATTGGCCTGCAAAGTCATTCAGTAGAAGTCACCTTGACAATTTTGCAGTGGGAAATGATTGCCTTTTTCCTTGAGCAGTTTACTGCTTAGATGCATAAATACAACACGCTGCAATTGTGTCGTTTGTGTAACGTTGCAAGGTGCGATCTCCTAATATGCTACGGTCTTTTACAGTAAATACGTCTCATCAAGGTTCTTTCTTTGCCACTATGTCGTATCTATACCTTAGATTTAAATGGAGTTATTTGTAATAGAGTTATTTTGTATCTGCAGATTATTTGCAATTAAATTCGAGTTGTTGCATTGTAATGAGATTAAATTGTGATTGGCGTAAAATTAAAAACTATTATTTGACCGTATTGTTGCACGTTTCGATAATGCTGGTACTATGATTCAATTTTGAAGAAAATATTTTACAAAGTAATCGATCATTGTTAACTATAAGGTCTAGTAAAAAGAAATCCATTATTTTTGCATTAAATTGAAGGTTTTATTTAGCATAGTTAGAATGATCCGACTTAGGTCAAATATGCACCGTTTTGTTCGATAACTTGTTGCCATTTTGAAGGTAATTTCATAATGCCTCTCTCATAGAAACCCTCGTCCCTATTGGCAAAAAACTGGGACAGTCGATTTTCACAAGCTTCTCTTGAGGCGAATTTTTCACCAGCAAAATCATTCGCCATAGACAGGAACAGGTAGTAATCACTTGGTGCTAGGTCCGGACTATAAGGTGGATGCATAAGAACCTCCCAACCAAACTCCCGGAGCTTCTGGCGAGTCACTATCGATGTGTGTGGCCTGGCGTTGTCCTGATGGAACACAATTCCTCTCCTATTGGCCAAAGCTGGCCGCTTCTGGGCGATTGCTTCCTTCAGACGGTCCAATTGTTGACAGTACAGGTCCGAATTAAGAGTTTGGCTGTAGGGAAGCAGCTCATAGTAGATAATTCCTTGCCAATCCCACAAAACACACAGCAAAACCTTCCTGAGCGTCAAGCGTAGCTTGGCCACCGTTTGCGCCGGCTTACTACGATTCGATCACGACCGTTTTCGCTTGACGTTATCGTAAGTGATCCACTTTTCATCACCAGTAACCATCCGCTTCAGAAACGGATCGATTTTGTTGCGATTCAGCAGCGATCCGCAGATGTAAATTCGATCCATGAGGTTCCTTTGCGTTAACTCGTGTGGCACCCATACATCAAGCTTCTTTTTGTATCCAACCTTATTTAAGTGGTTCCAAACGGTTTTTTGTGCAATGTTTAGCTCCTGGGCAATCGAAACAGTGCTTCATGACGGTCGGACTCGACGATTTCCATTATTTTATCGATATTTTCGGAACGGAATCGACGACACCAAATTTGCGCATGATTGACTGTTACAGTATCAGCACCATAAACACTATTCACATTTTTAGTCGCCTGGCTTGCGTTTTCGCCTTTATCGAAGAAAAACTGTAAAATGTGGCGTATTTTAACTTGGTTAACTGGTGTCCATTTTTGACGCGCGCTCAAACAATATTAAGTCAAATAATCACAAAACTGTCTGAGAAGTTCGTTTAGTACGATATCTTATCTTTCGAACGCCATCTAGCGGAACGCGATCGCACTTATACAACGCGAGATACAGACTACTAAAGCCATCTATTGGAAAAATAATGGATTTCTTTTTACTAGACCTTATATTTTGTTTACAATGCAATAACTCGTATATGATTGCATATAACCTACAGATACAAAATAACTCTTTTAAAATCTAAGGTATAGATACGATGCAGTTGCAAAGGTCGATTAAAAATAACCCTCATTACAACAATGTAGTTTTAGATGAGAATACGATTTCAACAACTAAGTTGTCATTATCAGTAGTATACAGTAGTATAACTATTTGACGAGAACCAGAAAATTATCTAGACGATTGTTATTTTATTGATATAAAGGGTGAGAATAGTAGAAATGAAATTACTATGTCTGTGCAGCGTCCCGTCCCACATTCAGTTATCTTCCATTTCTGCTGGTTTCGATTATTGAGAATGTATTTGAACCCTTAGCACAAGATGATTTGGAATCAAGATCATCAGAAAATGATACTGGCTTTGAAGGTTTACTAGATTAGAAACTCCAACGCTTTTCACAGAATGTGTAGAATGATTATGTAAGAGATTTGAATCTTTCTGAACAAGCCTATGAATTGTTGGCATCACGACTGAAACAAAAAAAAATTGCTTCCTCCAGGCGCAAAAATTACATTTTATCGGGAAAGAAAAAAAAGAGTTGCGGAGTTACTTTGTCTAAAGAGATCATATTACTTTTTGTTCAGATATGCAATATTCGTCGACAAAAATGCGTTTGACACAATTTGAACCAAGAGAATGGTGTGTATTCATTGATAATTCAAAACGTAATCTTAAATGCACTTCGTTACATGACCGAAATAAATACGCCGGAATATCCATTGCAAGTACAAAGTACAGTACAAAATTAAAGGAAAATTGTAACATCTCATCAGTTTTAAATAAAGTATCATGAACGCGATTGCATAGCTTGTGTTGATTTAAAAATGGTGAAGATTCTTCCCGGCTAACAAAGCAATTACACCAAGTTTCCCTGTTCTAATATGTCTCTAGGACAGCAGAGTTAGAGCTACAAAAGAACATTGGGTAAGAAAAAATTAACCCTCAAGAAAAAAATACGATGTTTAGTAAGCAAAATGTAGACTGCAATCGATTGGTAGCTCGTAAAAAAATTATCCCGCCTCAATTACATATTTACTAAATCTCTTGGTAAAAATGATAACTGCTTTTTATTTATTTGCCGAATATATCCTCAATTATCTATGGAAGAGACTGAAGCAGATAATTTAGTAGTCCCCAAATTAGACATCTTATAAGAGATACCAAAGTTACATATTTGGTGACTGAGCTTGAATTAAATTTAAAATTTTCTTGGAAATCAAAAATCAGCAAATTATATTGAATTAGTAGATCTACTTTTACATTTAAGAAATATGGGATGTAATATGAGTATTACATTCCATTTTCTCCATAGTTAGGCTTCCCCAAAATCTAGATCTGAGCGAGGAGCATGGAGAGCATATGCATCAAAATTTATGCGTCGTGTAAGAGCGTTATCTCCAGGGATACGTATATGATGTCTGACTATTGCTGATCTTTGATGCGTCACACCTGTAACTACGGCAAAATCCGCACAGAAACAAACTCCGTATCAAACTTACACATCGAAGGCCAAATACACATTGTATGTGTTTGCCTTTCGACGGTGTAAGTCTTAAGATTTTGCTGTTATTAATTATCTGCTAATTATGACAACTTAGTTGTCGAAATACGTATATAAAATACGAAAATTATTGTGAAAAGGGGTTATATTAAGCTTAATTGATTAAATTTAACCGTCGTTTTCAAAATTGTTGGAAAATAAATCGGAGTAATCGTTATTAATCAGCAAAATATCACTTTTAAATTACTGAAAAGGTGAAAAAACATATTCAAGTTTGTAACAAAAAGAATGAAACTTCACTGTTCCTTTAATTTGAAAATAATTTTTGTTAATTAGGCAAATGACCCTAATTTATTTTCTAATGCAATTATAAATATCACGTTCGAAATAATAAAAAAGTCAAGTTCTAATCTTTCACTTTATCGATTAGAGGTATTAGTTGGTAACTTTATTAATGACAAAATTAATTTTGGTTAACTATGTAGGAGTCAATCACCGGTGCATTAACATATTCATTTATTTATAAGATCAGCAGACAATCGAACGGTTCAATACCAACGGCGTCAATTACTGCTACCTTAAAGATAATTTCCACACTTTAATTGCGGGTCTATTTAGTAACAACAAGTAACTATAAATCAAAAGTGGCTGACCTAAATCACCGCGGCGCGCTAATATACACGAACAACCTTCTAACTAAGGTTTTTCCATCTATACATTATTCGCTAATTGCATTTCCTTACGGTCTTGTTGATTTTTAAACCGTTTTAACAGTTGAAACTGCACGTCCGCGGGCTGCATTTAACGACTCATTGGTGCTTATTCATGAATAACATATATGAGATATATGTATAGGCAACTTGTTAAATGTAGAACTTTTGTTTTCATTTATGTTATTTTGTTGTTTAACAAGCATAATTAAAAAATATTCAATGTTTCAAGTACTGTGGAAAATTCAATATTTAATATTATTAATTATCTACATTATTATGACATGTATTTGCTGACACTGTCCATGATATACATTAAAAGATTTCCTGCATAAATTCTGCTGCTAGTATTCAATATTATCAGTTTAATGACATCCTTTATCTCTTGTACAGTTCACGCCGGGAAAATTGGCGAGTGGTGGGAGTAAGTTCGCCAGCACTAAAAGTGGTGGAAGGTCTGGCAATAGCTTGTACATAAAGTTTCAAGATACTATTGGCGACACGGACTACACAAGTAATATTTAATAAACAAAATTTAAGAAAATATATCATACACATATTTTTAAAACAGAAACAGTTAGACGGTGTACAAACAAAAACATATGTATGTGTGTATATATATATGTTATATATATATTGTTGTGATACGTAGATTTATTATTAATTATTTATGAATAGAAAACTTTTTTAACTTGATTAAAATGCATCAGCGAAATAAATATTGAAATTTGCATATAAAAATGTTTACAAAATTT
This sequence comes from Dermolepida albohirtum, assembly GCA_031893035.1. Classification (NCBI taxonomy): domain Eukaryota; kingdom Metazoa; phylum Arthropoda; class Insecta; order Coleoptera; family Scarabaeidae; genus Dermolepida; species Dermolepida albohirtum. The sequence goes on from JAVIWB010006361.1 coordinate 597,036, forward strand.
TTGAATTAAAAAGTATGCGAATGATGTTTAAAAAATATATACAGTTAAATGGACGTGTACGTTTCTAAGCTACAACGGCACAACCCCACCATTCGCCATCTCTTCTGGTGATTACAGTATTTTTTAAATTCAACCCCACCGGGTTGTTGGGAAAGTCGTGATGGATTTTTGCAACAGACGGCGCTGATTCATTTTCTGAAATTCTACAGTTATTTATGCGACTTGGTTGAGTGTGTAAAATTTGTTGATGAAGTTGATGAAGATCGAAATGTACATTTTATTTAGTCATATTTTTATCCAACAGTTCCTCATTTCAAAGACAAAGTTATGAACATAGTCGTTAAAAAGTTAAAATTAAAAATCTTTTAACTCCCAACTTGTAATATATATACGGTACACAATTTTGAAACAAACAGTTCAAGCTAAATTGCCTGTAGAATTTCTAGCATGCAGCAGTGGATGTTTAAGGTTATCACGAACAATGGAAAGAGGATTTTGAACCTGGCGTTTAATTAATAATAAATAAACAATAGTTCAGTGCCCCCCCTCCATCGCATTCGACGCTGCTGCTTTCACAGTCTATTCCATATTCTCATCAATACTCGGTTAAACTGGCCGGACTGACGTCGCATCACACGGTCCCACAAGTATAAATAGTTGTTTTATATGTGAATAAGCAGTGCTACCGCATCTACGCAAAAAAATCACCAATAAATGTTTATCGTGACGTTAATGATATATGGGAGGCAATCTGCAATCGTAATGAATGGGGCATTATATTGGGAAGTATTCATATCATTCATTTTTAGTGTCATAATTAATTCTCTTTTTTGTTATTAATGCGGCTTCTATAGGTGTGATTTATAGGGTCTAGTCTTTCCGGGGAAAATTTGAATACGAGTATCAATTAACGGATTTTTTGATTATGAGTCGCATCATTATTAGCAAATGTATGTATGTATTAAGACGATATTTTATAATTGGATTTTTCAAAGGAGTTAATTAAAGATTGTTCTAAGTTGCAATATATCTTGACATATTTGCTGGTATTCCTTAGAGACGGACGATAAATGTTCATTTAACAGAAACAGCTATTACAGCAATTCATTAACATTTAGTTATCTAAATCCAATTAACAACGTTAAAGCAGTAACTACTTGCATCATTAATACGTGTCACTGCCAGAGTAACTATAAGATTACGGGAAAAGTTAAGACGTAATGTAATTTATGGCATATTAAGAGACCCGAACAGTAGTGCTTGGTTTCATTGGTTAAAGCAATCGTCAAGAGAACGATAGATACAGGCTCGAGTCCTGACTCAATGCAGAAAATTTTTAATTAATTTTCTGTAATCAATAGCAACGATGGAATAGCAGGGAACGTTAATTTTCGATAATAGATGTTTATTGCTTCTGCAATCTCTCGTATTGTGTGCCGCGAGTTTGCTTCGATCAACGATTTTATTTTGTCGTCATCGACCTCATCGAGTGTCCTTGATATAGAAGAGTCGTCAATGTACGCAATTTTTCCAATATCAACTTTAATAAAAGCGATTATACATGATTCTGTGTCATAATACCAAAAACACTTAAATACCCTTCGGATGAGAATGGCCGTTACAATTTCAGAAGAAACTTTTCCTTTCTGTATGTAGAGCTGAGACGTGTTGATTGGGACCTTCTGAACGATTACGTAGATGCTAATGATATTGTTCTTGCCTACTACGATGACTATATGGTGTTATGAATGCATTTGCTCAAAAAAACAAAACTCATATACGTAGTCATCCGCCTTGGTTCAACAACAAAACTAAACAAATTGTTCATTTAAAAAATTTTATTTCAAAAGATGGAAATCAACGAGTTCAAACTCTTTCGTGGTACTGTTAAATTAAAGATATAGACATCAGATATGAATCTCCTTAACTTCTTTGTTGCGGGTATTTTGAAGGAAAAAGTTTATGCGAAGCCTGCGACCAATGAACAGGAAGTAATAAATAGAATTAACACCACAATAATTGTATTGTGGCGTTAATATCTTGCAACGCGTATTAAATTCAAATCAATGACTACTAATTTCAGCATTTACGTGAATTATTATTATTGTTATTTTCATTACACATAAATAAAATTCGTATTTTGTCATATTGATGACATACAGATTTATTGATGGCTTTATACCACATTGCCAAATCTACGCTTCCTTTAAACAATTCGTATGGCTTGACTAATGACAATACAAAATTTCTGTATTAGAATCGTCGACTTACAATCAATCATAGAATCGCCCTACCTGACTATTATCCATGAATTTCTGACCCACCCTGTATATATATATTCGAGATCTGATCAAAAAATAACCGTTATTTTCAATTTTTTCAAAAATTATTTATTTATTCATCAATAACTATCTTGTCCCCTTCAAAGTAATCTCCCTCAGATATAATACACTTATGCCAGCGTTTTTTCCAATCCTCGAAACACTTCTGAAACGCGCTTTTTGGTATCGCCAACAGCTCCTGTTTCGATTTTTCTTTTATCTCCTCAATCGTAGCAAAACGCTTTCCTTTCATCGGTCTTCAGTTTTGGGAAGAGGAAAAAGTCGCAGGGAGCCAAATCTGGTGTATAAGGTGGTTTAGGCATGATTAGGGTGTTGTTTTTGGCCAAAAAATCACGAACAAGCATTGGTGTGTGAGCTGGTGCATTATCGTGACGCAGAATTCATGATTTTTTTTCCACAATTCCGATCGTTTGAGCCATATTGCTTCACGCAAACGTTGCATAACTTCCTTGTAGTATTCCTTATTAACCCAAATATTTTTTTCATGGCCTTGCTCTGATTTGAAATGTGGGACCTGATATTACCAATAATTGCAGTATTATAATCCATATATTAATACTTAAACGACCGCGATCTAGGAAGGTAATGGATTATAATACTGCAATTATTGGTAATATGAGGCC